>CM031697.1:11345103-11825103 GCA_018466805.1 Hippocampus abdominalis | reverse complement strand
TGGACCATATTCGGTCCAACTTCCATCATGTTAAATGCACTCCTCATTTTCCTCTTTTGCAGTTTCGTTGCCATTTATTCATCTAGTTTTCTGAATTTGTTGCTAGTTTCTCTGTGTACTTAAGTGATCAGTGCATCTCAGTGCAGCGGTCACCGGGGAATGGCTGGAAATGGCCTCTTAATTAGCAGCCCTTGCCCTTTGACACTGGCTCCTGACCTCAGCATCTCTCTGGTCTGTTTATTGTGCTCTGGGGGACCATCCTGGTCATGACCTCGGACCCCTGATGTCCTGTAAGTACTTCACCAAAACAAATAGCGAAATGTTTTGGCCTATGTGGTCAATACAGACGATTGGGAGTCTTGATTAATGGCAGCATTTATTAGTGGAGCATACAGGTCTGAAGGCACACACGTTTTTAATGAATAAAATCACACCAGTGGAGCAGTTTTATTAATGCTTTTATTTCAACATTCCAGAGCCTGGTTTCACTAATTGCTTTGCATTCAACCAGAAAGGAGTTGCTACAGTTATTGAGACACATCAAAAACATGCACAACTCCCCACCCTCACGGAATCACTAAAAAGCTTTTCGATTGGGGGGGTATTTTTTCCACATTTACTATCTCATTTTACGATTCATTGAATTAATGTCCACATTTATTTGTGTATATTTGTACAAGGGAATCAAAATTTGTCAAACAATCTTTTGTCACTTGTCTTAACTTGAATTAAGTTTTATACAGGCTGGTATTGTTTTATGTGATGTTATCCATCCATTGATGAAGTTCCTGTGCTGCTCTCCTCACTATAGTCGTGGAGAGGCAAGGCTGCTAGGCACATGCATTACATTACACTGTATTACATTATATTAGCTTGTATTGTCGTAGATGATGCGTCTGTGCTACTTTATACAATACTTTTACATTTCGTATATTTTGTGTCAGTGGATCGACTGCATGTACAACGTCAAAATTTAAGAACGTTTTCAATTTTTCACAAACGTCAAATATGAAAGCTGTTGACATTTTGATTTTAATCGTACACGAATTTTTTTGGAATCATCAACATTACGTTACACGCGCCGTGGATCGCCCTGACATTAAGATTCGTTTCTGCACATTCGTCTGGGCCTTCAAAGTACGTGAACGGGCTCCTGTTACTGACTGCATACCATTCGTTTTTTTATTCCTTTAAAGAAACAGATGTAGTCTAATCCCGTGTTGACCCGTCTGCGCGCACCCGCGCGTGATTGTGTGCGAGTCTCTTCATATTGTAATATCTATGTCTTGTATTTGTGTGACGTCATAGAGGGGGGAGGAGCCAGGTTGGGGAAGTATTGGCTTCGGGAGTTAGTCTGAGTGTGGAGCGTATGAGCGTGAGTTGTGGCTAACAGCAACTCCTATGGATGTGTGTGTTTATCGCGTGTTTTGTGTATTAAAAGGACAGTTTGCATCCGCGACTGCGTGCATCCTTCTTGCCGCTACTGAAGGGCATTACATTGGTGTCAGAAGTTTTGGATTCACCCGTTGCACGTCCATTTTTTTTGCGTAAGGATGCTCGGCGACTCCGGTACTCGGCGGAAGGTAAAGGAGGAAGCCGTTCCGTGCGGCGATGCCGTAACCCGGTGGACGGTAAAGCAAGAAGCCGTGCCCTGCGTGATTGATATGCCTGAGTCGAGTTGCACCGAGCGCGGTCGTCATGAAGCTGGTGGTTCGCGCCAAAATGAGCGCGGGCCCGCCAAAACGGAGTTGCGCCATGACGTAGCGGCAGGTGCCGCCACCATCGGAATGGATGTAAACATGCATGGCGGCGCCCTTGGGCTCGCGTGGCCCTCCATGAAAGCTCTTAAATTCTCCGGAAAAGGAAGTTGGGAAGCTTATAGAGCACAGTTCGAGTTGGTGGCTGACGTAGCGCATTGGTCGGACAAGGTGAAAGCCGTGCAGTTAGCCCTTTCGCTGACGGAGGAGGCTACATCCTGTCTGCTTCTTCTGAGCCCCGGAGAGAGACTCGATTACAGCGCCCTGGTGGGTGCTTTGCAGAGGCGCTTTGGAGAGTTTAATTTGAGAGACTCTTTGCGCTGTGAGTTCAAGCAACGTGATCGACATCCCGGTGAGCCGCTCCGTTGTCTTGCTCATGAGATCGAAAGCCTGGGTCGGCGCGCATATGCAGCAATGCCGAATGAGATCCAAAATGAACTGATACGCGACCAGTTCATCCAAGCTCTCAGGCCGGATGAGCTGCGCCTGCACGTCCAGCTTGCCCACCCGGCAGCCCTGGGAGAGGCACTTGCTCTTGCTACAGAGAGGGAGATTGCAGCCAAGGGGGCGCTACAGACAGCAGCCTGCCCCGTTTTGGCCACCTCGTTGTCGGAAGGGGAGGAGCGAAGGCCAGCGTGGGTGGAGGAGCTGGTGTGCGCAATAAAGACCCGGCCAGCACAGAAGGAGGAAGGAAGCGGTCGACGTGCACGCCCTGCTGTCTGCTGGGGTTGTGGACAGCCAGGTCATCTGCTGCGGCGCTGTCCAAAGATGTTAGACCAGCAGGGAAACGGAAAAGGGTCCGTGTAGCCCCGACAACACGGACCCTTGCAGTTGTTGACCGGGAACTGCAACCTGCATTCGGAGAGAAAGCAATAATGGTGGGCTGGACGGACGTGGGGGACCCCAGTCATGTTCGCGTGCAGATTGGGGACGTTTCCTGTACAGCCCTGGTGGACACAGGGTCTTCAGCCACAATTGTGAGGCCTGACGTTGTTCCAGTGGGAACCGTCTTAACATCGACCTTTACAAAACTGAGGACCGTGACCGGTGAAACGGCCGAGATGAGAGGCAAAGGGACATTTTTGTTTGTCCTGGGGGGTTTGTCCACAACCCACTCAGCTTGGGTAGCTGACGTGAGTGACCCCTGTATTCTCGGACGGGACTTTTTAAAAGCTGCAAAATGTGTGGTGGACTTGGGAGCTGGGGTGATCACCCTGGCGAGTGGTCAGCATGTAGGGCTGATCACGGCGTCTCCGGTGGTGGCCGTTAACAATGCAGACCCTGCGGCGGAGAACACAGATGTGCGGATGACCCTACCCAGCCTGACCAAGGCAGCAGCAGCGCTGACTCTTCGACAGTCGACGGTAGATCGGGTAGAGTCCGCTCGCCCTGTGATGGACTGCCCACTGGCGGGGCCAATGACATCCAGCCCAGCCACGTCAGTGGAGTTAACCCCGGGTCGGCCAGCAGAGAACCGGACTGGGGCTATCCGGTCCATTTGGGAGAAGAACTGCGACGGCTTGGATGTCGAGCAGCGGGAGCAGCTGTGGCAGGTACTGTGGGACTTCGAGAACATCTTTGCCCTCAGTGAGAATGAGGTGGGCCTCACTCACTTGGTTGAGCACCACATCGACACCGGTGACGCGCGACCAGTAAAGGTTCGGCCCCGACGCCTGCCTCTGGCCCGGCAGGAGGCCGCGGATCAGGAGATCCGTGCCATGCTCGAGGCAGGGATCATAGAGCCCTCCGACAGTCCGTGGGCGTCTGGCGTGGTCATGGTCCCCCGAAAAAAGAGCACCAGACCACGGTTCTGTGTGGACTACAGGCCGCTCAATAAGGTGACAAGAAAGGACTGCTACCCGCTCCCACGTATAGACGACACATTGGATCTGGTCTCAGGCTCCGCGTGGTTCTCATCACTCGACCTGCGCAGTGGCTACTGGCAAGTCCCCCTCACCACGGAGTCCAGACCCAAGACGGCATTCTGCACCACCCGAGGACACTGGCAGTTTAAGGTCATGAGTTTTGGACTATGCAATGCACCAGGAACATTTGAGCGTTTGATGGACACAGTGCTCTCAAACATTCCGAGGCAAAGGTGCGTGGTGTATTTGGATGATGTCCTCGTCCATGGTGGGTCTTTTCAGGCTGCAATTGAGTCTCTGAGACTGGTGCTGGGGAGAATTGCAGCAGCTGGGCTGAAACTGCACCCAGAAAAGTGCCACTTTATGCAGCGTGAGGTGGAGTTCCTCGGCCACCGAGTGAACAGTGAGGGCATCAGCACGTTGGAGGAGAAGGTCCGCACCATCAAAGACTGGCCGGTACCAAGGACCAGAAGCAGTTGAAAAGCTTCTTGGGGCTGGCCTCGTACTACAGACGGTTCGTGAAGGGATTCTCGTGCATTGGGGCACCCTTGTTCCGCCTCCTTAAAGACAACCAACCCTTCCTCTGGATGCCGGATTGTCAGGAGGCGTTCTCCAGCCTAAAAAGAGCCCTCATGAACGCTCCTGTTCTCACCCCACCAGATCCAGCCTTGCCTTTTGTGCTGGACACGGACGCGAGTAATGTCGGCATGGGGGCGGTGTTGTCACAGGTGGGGCCGGAAGGTGAGCAAGTGGTGGCCTATTTCAGCCGCACTTTCAACAAGAGTGAACGACGCTACTGTGTTACCAGACGTGAACTGCTAGCAGTTGTTTTGGCTACACGCCATTTCAAGTATTACCTGTGTGGCGTGCCTTTCACCATCAGGACAGATCACGCTGCACTACAGTGGCTGATGTCGTTCAAGGAACCAGAAGGCCAAGTAGCACGGTGGCTGGAGGAGCTGCAGGCGTTTCACTTCACTGTGGTACATCGAGCTGGGGCTCAGCACGCCAATGCGGACGCCCTTTCCCGGCGGCCGTGTTCTGTTAGTGACTGCAGCTACTGCGACCGGCGGGATGCTAGGGAGTTGGAGCTGCGTGGTGAAGCGACTGCTGCTGGACCGTCATGCTGCACCTTGGAGGCTGTGGACATTGCAGAGTGGGCTGCCAAGCAGGATGAGGACCGTGATCTCAATCCTGTGCGACAGTGGGTCCAGAGTGGCACGAGGCCACCCTGGGAGGGTGTGATGGGACTCTCCGTTACCACCAAAGGCCTTTGGAGCAAGTTTGCTGTGTTACGCATGAAAGACGGCGTGTTGCAGCGTGCCTGGAAGGAACCAGCCACCGGGGAAGAGAGATGGCAGGTGGTAGTGCCCGGAACTCTTAGAGAGATGGTGCTAAGAGCATGCCACGGGAGCACCGGCTCAGGACACTTTGGCAGCACCAAGACCCTCCGACGGCTGCGCCAAGGGTTCTATTGGGGTCAGCATCGACGGGACGTAGAGGATTTCTGCCGGCGCTGTGACGAGTGTGCAGCCTACAAGGGACCTCAAGACCAATCACATGCACCACTTCAGCAACAGAGGGTTGGGGCGCCCATGGAGAGGGTTGCTGTGGACATTATGGGCCCTTTTCCCGTGACGGACAGAGGGAACCGTTACGTGCTTTGTGCGATGGACTATTTTACAAAGTGGCCCGAGGCATACGCACTGCCAGACCAAGAGGCGGAGACAGTGGCCAATGCGCTACTGGAGGGCATGTTCTGCCGGTTTGGGACTGCAGACATCCTCCACAGTGACCAAGGCAGAAATTTTGAGTCCAAAGTTTTTGCTGCTCTTTGTAAACGCCTTGACATGCAGAAAACACGCACCACCCCTTTGCATCCACAGAGCGATGGTCTTGTGGAACGATTCAACCGAACCATGCAGCAGCAGCTCGCCATCCTCACCTCCAAACACCAACGTGATTGGGACCAGCACATCCCGCTGGTACTGATGGCTTATCGTTCAGCGGTTCAAAGTTCCACAAGTTGTACTCCTGCTCTGCTGATGCTGGGCCGGGAAATTCGGACACCGGCAGAGATGGCGTTTGGAAGACCTCCCGGCGGCTCAGAGGACCAGCCGGGGCCGGAGTATGCCCGGAGACTGCAGGATCGGCTGGAGGCAGCGCACGCGTTCGCACGGGACCAGCTGGAGAAGGCCGGTGCACGTCAAAAGCGGAACTATGACGTGCGGAGCAAGGGGCGGAATTTCCAGATTGGGGAACTGGTTTGGGTGTATACACCTAAAAGAAAGAAAGGGCGCTGCCCCAAGCTAGACAGCCATTGGGATGGGCCATGTAGGGTACTTGAGCGGGTGGGGGAGGTAGTTTATCGGGTGGCAGTCCCCCCCAGGGGCAGAAAAGTTGCCCTACATCGGGACAGGTTGGCCCCCTACCGGGGAAATGGTGTTCCTGTATTTGAGGCGGGGTCCGCTTCATCTGCCAGTTCAGAACAATTGGTGGATCCATGTTCCCCAGATCCGACCAATGTTGTCCCGAGTCAGCCAGCTGCAGACGGTATCGACTCAGAGCCGGGCCGACCACAGAGGCGGAGACGAAGACCACGACGGCTGGAGGACTTTTTTTGTTGACCCCTCGGGGCGAGGGTTTCATAAAGGGGAGGGCAGTGTAATATCTATGTCTTGTATTTGTGTGACGTCATAGAGGGGGGAGGAGCCAGGTTGGGGAAGTATTGGCTTCGGGAGTTAGTCTGAGTGTGGAGCGTATGAGCGTGAGTTGTGGCTAACAGCAACTCCTATGGATGTGTGTGTTTATCGCGTGTTTTGTGTATTAAAAGGACAGTTTGCATCCGCGACTGCGTGCATCCTTCTTGCCGCTACTGAAGGGCATTACAATATGCTGTTTGTTTGGGTGAAAACAAGGCGTCACGCCATGTCATTCGATCGAACCTTACTTCTTTTCTGTTCAACCTAAAACCACCCTGCTTCAAAATAAATTAATAAATAAACGAACAAGAAGATATTGAACCCATTTAAATCACAGGTGCAGCTCCTGCCAATTGTGCAGAGTCTGATTCACTTAATTGCCCCCCCCCCCCAAAAAAAAGCGCTCCAAGAAAAAGCGCACGCAAAGCTTGTGCAGCGCATTTCCTCAGGCCAGCTTCTTTCGATGAACGTAATCATTTTATGATTTAAAAAAATACATTGCTACCAACATGAAAGCACTGCGCATGCACGCCTTTTTCCCTAAACATGAATTAGACCGTTGTGCGTTTATTTCATTTTGTTGTTTATTTCAGAATACAGAAGTATTCATTTGGGGCGAGAGGGGCGGGGGATTAAAAGCAGAGTTTTATTTATCTTACAATGTACTTGAAACAAATCACATTGAAGACAAATTGTACACAGGTTTTGCGGGGGGGGGGGGTTATTTGCAGAATTTAAATAAACACATTTTACATACGAAAGTGCAGTGACGTTTTAAGTGAGAAAAAAACCCCCATTGTGGTTTGAGTTGAGGTGTTATCCTTGAAAAAAAAAAAAGGTGTGATGGCTTTGGTCCCAAATATGTGCAGGCCGGAGTTAGTCCACTGCTTGTCATCTTCAACCTGGGGACATAAAGAAAGAAAAGGAGCCTTTTCAATCCTGCACACAATGTAACATTTTTTATGAAACAAAAAAATTGTCAATACAAGTGCATCGATTTGTTTAAATAATTGCATAAATACATTCTTCAAAAGGGTGCATGACAGTAAATTAGAAACATCAGCAGTTTATTTTTTTAAGCCTCTGTTGTTTTTCTCTCTTATTTTCTGACTTTTTCATGGAGGGGTCTCAAAGCTTTTATCCCCGCGGGGAACCAGGCCCAACTCTTTCTCTGTCAATTTTCACCCACTCCCCAATTCACACGAGCCTTTTCTCCCACCAAGCCTACAATGAAGGATTTGTCCTTGTTCTTTGTCCACCTCAGATATCTTTTTTTTTTTTCCGCCCGCTCCTTTTATTTTCTGCAGACAGCATACAGCATATGCAAATACACACTCCTTTATTCGTAAGCACCCCCTCCCCTGAATGAATGCAACCTTAAATGAGGCCACACTTTCACATATTTACGAAGGGGACATGGAGACGTGCACTTATTCCAATCAGCCGGCTTGCCGGTTTCTCAGAAGTAATAAACTGCTTACAAAAAAACACAAAAACATACACCGCCACAATGGCCATGAAAGATGTCAAGCTTTCTTTCAAGCAGTTTCACAAAATGTTATTTACCACAAAACCCTTTTCTACAGATTGCCTCCGTTTGGGGAAAAGTGACATCATTGTATATAGCTGTCATTTATAATACTTGGATGGAATGACAGTGACACCGGTGTGTCACACGCAGGGCAGTAATAAACATGTCACTCCGTCCATATCCTTGAAAATGGAGACCTTTTGCGTGAAATGGCAATCTGGGCTCATGTCATACGAGTCTCCAGTTCAATCACATCTTGGATTGTATTCATTTCAAAATCATTTGGAGAGGAAATAACAAAAGACTCTTTGCCCAAATACTTTTGGTCCAAACTGTACTCTAAACAATTTCAGTATATTGGAAGTTTTGTTCAAAGTGCCAGTGTGTTTTTTTTACTGTCTCGCAAGTAAAATGTCCATCACGACTTCTGACTCTAAAAGATTATTTTAGGAGTATTCATGTTTGAAATACGAAGGCGCACCATTTGACAAGTGGTGTATTTAGTGCCTTGCAAGGTCACGCTACACATAAAGGCTGCTCACATGAATGGGCTTGCAGCTTGGATGAATTATAACAAACATAAACTGCTTTCTTGCAGCTGACATCGCGAGAGAATGTGAATGGAAGTTTAGTGTGTGTGTGTGTGTGTGTGTGTGTGTGTGTGTGTGTGTGCTGCAGAGCAGTGACAGTTCGGCCTTTTCATTCGTACATTACTGCGCCTGCCAGCCTCTTCCCCATAGCAACGGCGGGAGAGGTCAAAGGCTATGTAACCCCCAACAGGCATGCAGGGACCACCGCCGTCTCCTCTCGCACTCGGCGGCCGCACCCATGAACTTGAACTTATATCACCGGAGAACTGTTGAGTCAAACTGATAAATGATCACGTCTGAGCATGAGCGCAGCCAATACTCGTCAAGCTGGAAGGAATGATTACACAGAAGTATTAAAGGCACAGTCACCTAATTCTCCTCCCCTGCAGGACCTGCACTCAGGGATTCCTCATAATCCCAGCAAACGTCTCGCCATCCTTCTTTAAGATACTTAACGTTGAGCTTTGCGCCAGATTAATCCACGTTGCATTAAAGGAGCCCGTGTGAGCCTCACTTGACCCACATGGCAAATCATCCCACACGCTCAGGTTGTGCCCGTGAGCTGAGCATTAAATATTACAGCGTGTTAAACATTCATATGGCAGTGGCAGATCCAAAGATTAGCTCGAGCCTCAGGAGGACCTTCAAGGGTCATAAAAAGAGTGTTTTTTTGTGTTTTTTTTTTACATGGGCAAACAAATGACTCCTATCTGTCTTCAAACTAATGTGCTTATTCTCATGTCAATAGGCAACGCATGCAATAATATTCTGTCCCCCATTTATTCATATTGATTAGTTAGAAAAACATGACTGTTTTTGTCGTGCTTTCAATGTCATTGCTCTTGTGGAACATGACAAGAAAGACATTCCGTATGTCTTACCCCCTGGCAACATGCATCACACAAGCACACGATATTGCAACATGCAACATACGAAATGGGCGTTGAATATCGCAATGTCGATATTTCGATATTTAATATGTACTGAATTTTTTTTTTTTTCATGCAGAAAAATAAGCAGGCTTAATGTATTCTTGGCTAATTAAGTGTACAGTAATAACTTTATTTTTCCTATGCAGAAGTTATTTTGTGCTAGTATTGGATGGTGATGCACATTAAGGTTGTATATTATTGGTCAAAGTCAGATATAAGCATACAGTTCTATGGAACGTATTCTACATGGACAATTATCGCGCTGATGAAAATTAGTAGATACACTGTGTAGCCATATATATATATATCGAGAGAGAGAGAGAGAGAGAGAGAGAGAGAGAGAGGGACACAAACACACACACACACACACATTCACATGTTAAGTTAGTTCTACCACAAACTGCATGTGAATTCATTTAATGCACTCAAGAACGGAAACTGTCAATATTTGAATGCGCATGGTGCAGAGAACTCTACACACCAATGTCCTAAATCCTCTTTCCTGGCCAGATGGATAGTCAGATTAAACAGATGTTTGTGTTCAATCACCAGGTACCTAAATTATAACATGACTAACTTCATGTGATCTGCCGCAAAAGCAAAGAGAAAAATAGTTACAGTATATGTTACTCTTTGAGGCGATGTGCTCATATCGTGCCTATGCAACAGACCTCACAAATAAATTTTATGTTCACCTATACTCATTTGAACCCCATCTTGATCAGTCGCGTTTCATTCTCGTGTGTTTGTTAGTTAACCCAATTGTATGCGACCATTTATATTTTTTTTCAAAATGTGTGGTTCACGAAGCAGGGCGTCTATTAAGGTGTGCAGTTTGGAGCTGTCTAGATTAAGGGTGTTCACATTCAGATGAGGTGACACATTTGCATCACGTAAATGTGTATTTTACAACGAGTGACACGATTGATTCACAATCGACCTTTGTATCAGGGTCTTTCTCTTATCTCATTCACTCCCAAAGACGTTTTTAAACGTCTTTTCAGACTTGGTCCAGAATTGGCTGGTACTGAATGAGTTATCTGGACCTATGTAATCAAGTGAAGAATATATTTTCACCAAAAATGAATGCAACAATGTTATTTATTTATTTATTTATTGTAACAAATCGGCATCCGTGTGGTTCATTGTGAGAGATTATCAGTGAGATACATCATTGGGCCTGTCATGCAGGCTGGTTCACAGGCACGAGTAGGCTTGTGCCATTTCGAGTCCAAAGGTTTGCAGGCAACATGCAATCAGATTGAGACTATGACTGTGCGGCTGATTTCTAATTGCATTCCACCTCTGATAAAGGCCAAGGAGAGCGTGACAAGGTGACGGTCGGTGACTGCGTGCATGTTGCATGAATGCATGTTGAATCCCGCTCAATTGGCAGAGAAAAACAGCATCGCATCACCATGCCTTTCAGTCATGCAGAGGGGGCTGAATAGACTAATGAACAGTCAGGTGGCACTCCAGGGCCCGCGCCGCCCCCAGTCCCCAACGCACACATATCAAACACGCATACACTTGCAAACACATTAAAACTCAGCGCCTCACCCGACCTCGGTGCTCCGCACGACAGTCTAATGTCTCAGGCATCTGCTCATGTCTAGTCTGGAGGGCCTTTCCCACCCTGCCCCCCAGGCCGGGCCCGCTGCAGCACCAGCTCTCACAATTGTGGGAAAGCAAGCTTTTTTTGGAGGGGGGCAGGTGCGGCGGGGTGTCAGCAGAGTGTGTGTGTGTGTGTGTGTGTGTGTGTGTGTGTGGGTGGCGGGGGTGGTACGGGGGCGCTAACCAGCTATTGAGAGGGCAGTGAGCGAGAGCGAGCGGACTTGAATGATAATGTGAAAACGCACAACGCTGTTCATTAACACACGTGCAAGGCAGCTGCGCACGTTGGCAGTGGACACACGTTCACGTCTTCCCGCTTGCCGCTCCTGACTGCAGGGACGCCAGAGCAGTTTACCGATGGTCACAATATATAAGAACAGTATCAAAAATTCAACCAGGACAAATGAATAATGCTCAATTGTGACACTTCATTGAATAATGTGTATATGAATACAAGTGTAGCTGGAGCTGTGTCTAAAATGTTGACTCTAATGATACGAAATGAGTTCAACAGAACATGAGAAGTACCTCTCATTATAGTGCTGTATCGTTGTACACCATTACAACCTGTAGCCACAGTAATAAACATATTGTCGAACGGATGAAATCCTTTCTGAATGTCACCAATGCTGACCAATATTACCTTGGTAACAACTGAATATTTTACACAGATGTGTTGAAATATGCCAACCTATGTGTGTGCGTGTGTGTGTGTGTGTGTGTGTGTGTGTGTGTGTGTATATAGATTGTGCATCGTATGGATGTGAACAAAAATGTTTCATTATCTTGAGCAATACTTTAACTAGAAAATGATCAGACAAACAAAGTAATAAAACTAAACGGCTTGAAATTGAATGACATCAATTAATCAATTTTCAAAAAATGTTTTTCGACAAAATAAAATTTAAGAGTCAACCTCACCTATGAACTAGGATTGTAAAAACACGAGAGAGAGTGTGTGTGTGTGTGTGTATATATATATATATATAAATATATATATAGGCATATGTGTATATATATTTAAAATAGCTACTTTGTAACGTGTATGTGCCAGGTGGCGTCCGTCATGCTGTGTGTGCGCAAAGGAGCCGCGTGACAAGAGATGGTGGCAGCTTTCCTTCAACCAGTGCCAGCTCATTAATTTTGTTTGCTACCCAGCCCCCTTTCTATCACTCCCCCCCACCCCCCACTATCACCCACTAACTGCTAATTAGCAGGAAGAGAACAGATGAAAAAGGGGGAGGCCATGTGAGTGTGAGAGTGTACGTGTGTGTTCGTGTGCGATTGGGGAAGAAATAAGGAACTCATCTTTTCTTCGTCCACGTTGACATCAGTCCGTGTACTCACACACGCGCTTACACACTCACCATTCGTCCTCCCACTGCTGCCACCAAAAGCCAGTGTTACCCTACATGAAAAGGATGATGCAACCCACCTGGTACGTCAGCCCAGCCATTTTAGATATCACTGCAAGATTGTCCAAGATGGCTCCTCCGCCCGCTGCCAGGATCCGAGATCGGCCAAGGTCTTTGTCTGCCTCCTGGCATAGGCGCAGTGTCTGTCACTGGCAGTGCAGATGGCATCCCATGGCTTCTGGGCAAAAAGAAGAGAGGGCGGAGGAAGCGCGATGACCTCGTCCTCTTTTTCGCTGAACAATGCCTCCGCCGTCTTTTCAAGAAGAACGGCGCTAATTGAAACTCTGTAACGACAACATCAATCAGGGTTTTTAGAAAACAAGCCCGCATTGAATTGTTGGTTGTGATGAAAGCTACACAAAGAGAAGCGATGCACGTTTGGATGCTTGATTCTCATACAGGTGATTAAACGTGTCTGTGAACCTGGGTTTATAATTCAGCTGCTCATCACCAAAGCGAGAACGGCGGTGAAGAATCATTCATGTTCTAGAAGTACAAAGGATGACACAATGGTGCCTTGGAGCATCCCATAAATAAAGACACCATGAACAGGAAGAGGCTCGGACCGCAGCCCCGTTCGCATGGCTAATATCCTGCAAGTGAAACGAAGCAATTAGACAGCGAGCTCCACTGCAATAGGTAGTTAACGCGCTGAATGCAAGCTCATCTCACACCGGTGCTCTTCAGGCTTTAGTGGCTCACGTGGATATGGACTGCATCACACTCAAGGAGCAAGTTGAAAAGTTCAGCTCCTGTCTACAGGATGGGGCGGCCCCTCCCATTGAGGCCCGCTCCAATCTATCTCAAAGACTCTAAAGATTCGTTACAGCTTTTAAACACAAATGCCAAGTGTTTTTTTAAACCCTGTTCTGCAGAGGGTCCTACACCACTCCACTGCATTATTAGTAGTCCTGGAAACATTAATGCCAGCACAAAGCACTCGTTTCCACCCCCCCCCCCCTTTCTTTCCTCTGTCAACAAAGCGCGCAAGAGATGTTTTACGTTTAAATTAAATGAAAAGATTCACGTTGGCACTTTATGACAAGCTTACACACCAATCTAGTTCATTGGCTGTTTAGTCATTTCCTATGAATATTTATTAAGTCTGCACTAAACAACGGGCCCAATGTGTGTGTGTGTTTACTTCTACAACAATGATGCCAGGTGAGCCCAATGCACAACTCGGGATCGCAACCTGTTTAAAACCAGCTCTTTGTATCGCTGATTTGATTAGTGGCTTGGTGATGTGCATCCGCAAAACAAACTTGTGTGAAATCCAATTATACCCAGAGATTTTACACATTCCAATCTATATGTCTGCACACGTAATATGCTTTGAATTATTACGGTGTGGTCATCCATTGTGTCATATTTACATTTTTATTACAGTCATATTATTAGATAAGATCGATCACGACATTTTTCAATCCTGGTCTATAGATATTTCTCGACTTGACTCTCTTTCTCATAGCACTTTACAGCACAACTTTTTGACATGACACGATGATATGATAGCATTGCAAACGGTCATGTTTATTATGCACACGCTACACTGTGTCCTTGGTTTCTTTTTGCTACTACAAGTATTTGTCATTCTCATTTAGGTTGTGTATGTTGTTAAGTGCTGTGGTATATGAGTGTGTTCGAATATGTAAGCACAATTAGTAGTTTACCTACTGTCGGCTTGTTGATCGAAGATATTTGTGCATGAAATATATTGCATTATTTTTTTGACTGCAAAATTAAATGAACAAGCACTTAATGTAGAACAATCCTTACCTTTGAGGTAAAGGCCAGTCTTCGCTCTTTCTTGCTTTCTCCCTCAACGTTAATTACGGGAGTCATTCCTACATTCGGTTATCTAGCTTTATGACAGGAATTTAACACTCATACAGCTAGATAACCAAAGACAGGAACAGACTCCTAAAACATCTGATTGCATTAACCACACAGGTTACCAGTTTGCATCTAGAGGAGGCAAAAATGTGTCAGTGTTTTTTTTTTTCCAAAATGAGTACAAATGGATTTACAGCATTTTACAAAATAATCATAAAACACACAGCTAAGGAAACGAGGACATATTTTTCAAATATTTTGTTAAATACATGTTTTTACATTATAAAGAGCCCACAAAATATAATACTGTTATCATAATCAGGTCACTATTAATCATATTCTAATCCACCAAAATAATAATACAGTACGTACAGTTTATAAAGTATCTGTAAAACATGCACACTGGTTAAAGGCAAATAAAAAAGATGGGCCGAAACGCCTGGTGGCCTATTTCACGCTAATTAATAAAATAAAAACGTCATGGAAGAAATTGTAATTCAAACGGTGGTTGATATATTTTCTTACGTTAGAGACGTGGGATAAAATGTGCATTTCTACGAGTATTACGGGACATCTTTGATGTGGAGGAAATTGCGTGTAAAGTATTTTTCGAACGTCGACAACCTCTGCTTCACACTTGGACGTGTTCAAACTCACGTTGTGCTCATCAAGGTTAGAACGCACTAAAGAAAGAAAGAAAAAACGAAAGCAAGAAGGGGGCGAAGGCGCGAGACGTCAGATCACCGTAACCGTCTTTTCTAACTCGCCCCAATTACTTCGTTTTGACTCCATGACGTTTTTTAATTGCCCCATATCTTCACTTTTAATTAGATTTATGTCATTGGCCTACTTCTACAAGTATTAGGTTAGGCACGCACGGCAATGTTTCAGGCCAAAAGATTATATTATAAGCGTGCAGTATTATTGAGTAAATCACTATTATATTTCATTATTAATGACTACGTTTTATATATTTTTTTCCCGGAAAGTGAGCGTACATCATGCGTTCCCTGAATGCCACACATCAGTAAGACACATGGTGTTAAGCAGGTAAAACGTGATGTAGGCATAATCGTCTCCTTTAAAAACATTCGCTTACCTATTTGGGCTGTAGAGTCCCTGACCAACAGTCGACTTGAATTTCCCACAAGGGTGTTTTTCTAGCATGAGGCCCAGGTAAAGTGTGCTCTTCCATCCTCGTTCATCCACCTTCTCCCTCTCCCCCAGCCTGCGCGCTGTCACTCAAGCCACTCCGGGATGACGTCACAACCAGCTAGCCCTCTCTGACCAATCACAGAGTCCACGGCCTCCGAAGAGTATTAAAAGTGATGGGAGAATGCTCTTCGAAAAGACGTCGTTTTTGTTTTTGTCCTGATTTTTTTTAACCCCACATTCATGTTATGCGAGGCCCGGTTGGAAAATAATATTCGTTTCTGTCTTCAAGAAGAAAAAAACTGCCTTGAGGGATCACATCGCTTCTTTAATCATTGCTGTCATTTTACGTTTAAACTTATTGAATTTCTGTGTGTAAATTTTGAGACGTTTGCACGTATTGTTGGAGTCTGTTGCAGAGGTTAGTCTACCTTTTGCCTGAAGTCAACTGGCATATGCTCCAGAACTCTTGAAAATTGATGGATGGATATTGCAAACATTTGTATTTGTTTCCAACCCCCCTTTTAAAATTCAAATAATAATATTTGAGAACATAGTATTTACTGGACTCTGATTTTAAAACTAGTTATTTATAGATTTGTTGGTTCACAGTCATAATGGCCCTCTGAATGAAACATCGGCAAAAATGAGTTTGATACATCTGCACTATTTAATGGGCTTGATCGTGAGACTCACAACGTAAATTCTCCATTTTGTAGTGTTGTTTGATCGTGTAGTCGTGTAGTGATTATGGATTATCCCCCGTGTCATGGGTCACCAATATGGTGCCCACTAGGTAAGCTTCAAAGACCACATGTGAACCCCGTGGCCCTGTTCTAGAAATAGCTCACCAGTGATGGGACATTGTGATTAGAAGAATGTTGTAGGAGTCATCATTTGAAAATCTAAACACCTGCCCAAAAAAAGTGTTACAAACTGATATTTATGCTTCCTGCCTTGTTACAAAACAGCAGCTAATCATTGTGAGAAATCTTTAACATGAACTGTGTCGTATATGAACTCCAGTTCCAATGAAATTGGGATGTTGTGTAAATCACTCATTTGGAATTTAAGTCTAAACTTTTGGAATTTGGTTGGTTGTTTTTAGAAAAGCTAAATTGATTTTAAAAATCGACCAAGTCATGAAATCTAAGGTGCTGCATGAAATGTTTTGTAAAAGATATGTTAATTACATTTCAACATTTTCCTCATGTTCTTGTGCTCCTTTAGACCAAAACAAAGGATATTATTTTGGTTATTTATAGCAGAGTGTGATATAATTTTAATGGTCCAACCCACTGACATCTACCGAGCACGTATGTGGCCCACAATGTGAAATGAGTTTGACACCACTGCCATAAAGCAAGTTCCTTGTTTATGCTGCACACATTGTTTAGAAAACTCAAAACACACAATGATATATTTTTAGACCAGCGTTTACTTTCGCGCCTGGCATTGTATATTCGGCATATAATGCGATAAACACGTGAGAAAGCACACACTGTCAACAAAATAAACGACCGTGGCAGGACTCGAACCTGCAATCCCCTGATTCGAAGTCAGATGCCTTATCCATTAGGCCACACGGCCGTCGGAGATTGAAAAAAGACTTTAAAATAAATAGAAATAAAAGTCTAGTGGTGCAACAGGCACTTGAACCTTTGATTAACACCAAGGATACTTAATTTACACGGGGCGCAAGGGAATGGAATCTTTTTCACAGTCATCCAGTTTAAGTGAGGGGGCGGAAGGAACTGCGGTCATCCAGACCACAAGATGTCGCAAAGTTTTAAAAGCACGGTGAGCTACTTGAATAACACACCGAAGCAGCGCTAGCTTTATTCGGGAATATTTAGTCACGTTTGTTTTTTGAATCTAACTTGGGCGCGTTTATGTTGCCCTCAGTCATGAAACATAGCTACACGTGAAGTAAGCAGCTTTTGCCTTGTTAGCTGACATTCGAGAACAATAGCCTAATGTTGCAGTTGGTACCTCATCATCCCGTCATGATTTGACCGAGGTAAGTTGGTAGAAGTACGTACGTAACCTTTTATTGTAGATTTTGTTAGACATTTACTAACTTAACTGCATCGTGCTTGCAGTGTACTTGAAATTGTCATGTAAAATAAATTAAGGAAATACACAAGCAATATTTAGGGCATGTTTTTTGTCCGATAGTTGCTGCAAGCCGATGTGATTAAGTCAAATAAGTTGTGAATGTTTTCTTTTTCATAGGATGCAGTGAGCTGAATGCCAATGTGATGAAGTCAAATATATAATTGATGGAGTTTTGAATGGTTCTCATAGGATGCAGTGAGCCGTCCAGATGCTCAAAGTGATCCGCTGTCCCAGGTCTGTCATCTCCAAAAAAGGGATATGGCCACGCTCCTTCTGCTCCACAAAGCCTCACCCAGTTCAGGGCGAGGACACTGGAGAGACCCGTCTGAACCCCCTTAACATCCAGATGCTGTCAAGAAGTCTCCATGAGCAGATCTTTCGAGGGCTGGTGCCCGAGTACAGAGAAGAAGATGTGGAACGCAGTGTAAGGCACTTGCAGAAGCATCAGCTGTGGGGGAAAGAGACGGCACCGTTACAAGAAGTGGAACTGAAGCTTCCCAAAATGTATGGGGACAATATTGATGAGCACTTCCGTGTTTTGGCTCAGAAGCAAAGTCTTCCCTACCTGGAAGCTGCGGCCAAGCTGCAGCAAGCAGAGCTTCCTCCCTTGCCCCAGGAGTGGACATGGCAGGTTGGCTGGACATGTTATGGGTCCAACGGGGAGAGCCACAGGGTTGACTTCCCGGATGAATCAGCGCTTGTGTTTGATGTAGAGGTGTGCATGGCGGAGGGGCACTGTCCAACATTGGCTGTTGCTTTGTCTCCAACACACTGGTAAGGGTAAAAAAATGGGTTGCCACGGTGTAAGAACTCGAATCACTATGTTTGACTGGCTTCATCCATTTGGGAGCATGGTGGTCTAGTGGTTAGCAGGTCTGAGGTTCAGGGTTTGAAACTGAGCTCTGACCTTACTGCGTGAAGTTTGCACATTCTCTCCGTGCTTTTGTGTTTTCTCCATGTACTTTGGCTCCCTTAAATTCCCAAAAAGCTAGGCTATGAAGATGCTTGGTGTGGAAGATCAGTGTGAGTGGTTGTTTATACAGCCACGTCCTTAAATATTTGGACATTGACGCAAATCCTGATTGTTTCGTTTCAAATCCATTGTGGTGTTGTACAGAGGTAGAATGCTGAAAATTGGCTCACTGTCCAAATATTTATGTACTTGACTGTGCTCCGCTATTACAGATGCCCAGTCCAAGTTGTACCCTGCCTCTCACCCAAAGTCACCTGTTGATAATGCTTCAGCTCATCCATGACCTTAATGAAGACATGGGCTATACAAAGTGGATGGATTTGTTCATTGCTTAGAAATTATTTGTCATTAAGTAGACACAACGACGGTATCAAAATAACATAGTGGCAGTGTGTCTTAAAAATGTAATTTGTTCTGTGACCAAATTCTAATGTATAATTAAACTGAAAGTCCCATCACTGGAGAAACCATTTTTGTCATTCTACTAGGGAGTGACGTCGGCTCCATGCAAGCTTTTTCATTTGTTTGTTTTACTGTCAGATTCAATCAATGGCCAGAAGTTCATTAGGGGCTTTTTTTTTTTACCCACTTCACTCAATTGCAGCGTATCTAAAACTCACTAAGAGCAACAAACAAACAACAAAATATCAAGTGGCTTGTAACTTGAAAGACGTTGGGGTACTTGTAACAGGGTACCACTGTGCGTGGATTTTCTATGTTCTTGCAAGTGCATGTCACAAGTTTTTATGTGTCCATTCCAAGGTACTCTTGGTGCAGCAAACGTCTGATTGAAGAGCGCTACTCCTGGTCAGACCAGCTCATACTCTCTGACCTCATCCCACTGGAGACACCAATGAACTCTGTCCGTCCACCGGGCGGTCAGTGGAAGGAACGCCTCATTGTGGGTCACAATGTCAGTTTTGACCGATCTCACATTAAGGAGCAATACTTACTGAAGGTGGGTGTTTTGAAAAGGGCTGTGCAAGTAGCAGGCTTGTGTTTTTGCACATTAAATTCATATTCATATCCATATCCATTTCTCAAGGCATCTAAGGTGCGCTAAATTCATATCCATATCAATTTTTCTAGGCGTCTAAGGTGCGCTTCCTGGACACGATGAGTCTTCACATGGCTATCTCGGGCCTTACTGGTTTCCAGCGCACACTATGGATGGCCAATAAGCACGGCAAGAAGATGGGCCTCCAGGAGGTCACCCAGCGAATGAAGAAAGTGGGACAGAAAAGAGACGGTGCCAAGGTTTGTGTATTTGACACTGGCTTTGGGCGGTGTTGTTGTTTTTGGCATAAACACATGAAAAGGTTCACAGTGGAATGTTTGTGTGTATAGATTGGATTTTGGGACTGGGTGAATATTAGCAGCATCAACAACTTAGCCGATGTCCATGCTCTATATGTGGGAGGGCCACCATTACAAAAAGAGATAAGGGAGACCTTTGTCAATGGCTCCATGATGGATGTCAGGAAGCACTTCCAGGTCTGTCCGACTTTCTGTCCACTGTTTATCCATCTATTAATCTAGCAAGCTATCAATGCGTCAGTGTACGGTTACTTTGTCTTTGCTGTCTCCCACAGGAGTTAATGCGCTACTGCGCCTCAGATGTTCAGGCCACCCATGAAATATTTGTTGAACAACTGCCCCTCTTCATGGAGAGGTTGGAATATATTGGATATTTATCTTAAATTGTAGTTATTAGTGGATCTAAACAGTTAATTTGTCCTTCCAAAGATGTCCTCATCCAGTGACATTTGCCGGAATGCTGGAGATGGGTGTGAGCTACCTTCCTGTCAATCAGAACTGGGGGCGATACCTGGAGGATTCCCAGGACATTTATGAAGAGCTCCAGAGAGAGATGAAAAAATCTCTTATGATTCTAGCTGATGATGCATGCCAACTTCTGGAGGGGGAGAGGTGAGACTCTAACCGCACTGTCAGAATAGCACATATTATTCCTCAAGGGGGAACTAAAATGAAGCTGAATTTTCGAAACCAGGCGTATGATTTAACGTGGCTCTTTATCCTAAGATTAATGCAATTTATGGTATTTTACATTAAGTACTTGCTGAAAGTTTTTCAAGTGCAGCTCAAGAAATTGGTGTAACGTGGAACAGTTATTTCAGTAGCTCAATTAAAAAAAAAAAAGAGCTCATTATATACATCTTTGGCCAGTACCTTTCAGAACTTCATATGTAGTACTAACATTTTTTAATTGCTGAAGCTATAATCAGTGTTATTATGACAAACCTACAATCAGGAAGTGTTTCACTTTGTGTGTAGTGAATCTTTCATGTAGAATGAGAAGTTGTTTTATGTTGAGGGGGAAGAAATTTAATCTGTGCTGTATGTTACACATACGTACAGCACATTTGACAATAAAGTTTTATTCAATTCAAAAAGTTACTTTTTAATAGATCTACGGTACTTCAATTATGTTTTCTATGATGCAGTCATTTTGAATTTGATGCATATATGATGCATCTGCACATTGGAGGACATGCGTAATTAGGACATACTCTACTGTACCCCCCCCCAAATATTTGACCAGCTTTGTTTTTGTTGTGTACTGTATTCCTAGATTCCGAGGTGATCCTTGGCTTTGGGACCTTGAATGGGACATACAGGAATTCAAGCTGAAAAAACTGCCAGCCAGCAAAAAGAAACCGTCCCAAAAAGCAGTTGAATCCCAGACCGCGACTCCTCTTGCAGACTGGATGGATGGTATCACATTATAATGGTTTTCATTCCGAAAAGCCTTGATTATGATTTACTTTGTGCTACAAGACGCAGGTCCACCACCTGAAGACGACACTGTCGCGGGCCCTTGTCCCAGCAGGCTAGCTATGGATAAACTGAAGGAAACGGTGAATCGACTTCCCAAGAGAAAGCAACACCTGCCTGCACATCCTGGGTCTGATCTCAAACCGTCAGAATTTTACTTTCACTTTCCACTGTTTCTCAATTCCTCCATGTGTCCTGCATCATCAGGTGGTATCGCAAGTTGTGTGAAAAGATGTTGGCAGACAGCTGGTCGCCGGGAGCGAATCTCATTAGTCTTCAGATGAGGGTGACCCCTAAACTGATGGGTCTGACGTGGGATGGATTTCCCCTGCATTACACAGAGAAGCATGGCTGGGGGTATCTGGTTCCGGGGCGCAGGGATAACCTGGACTCCCCGGAGGGAAACATCGGGCCTGTCCTTTGCCCTCACAAGTATGTCGTGGACCACACTCAAGATTACTGGTTCTCAAACTGAGGCAGAATAATTTGCATAAAATTCTGTAGTACTGTTTTCACAAGTACGTAGCTGTGTAGCTTTTAACACCTTTTACCCATTTCTGTTTTTCTTCTTCTAAACGTGTTTGTTTTAAATCAAGTATGCTTGGCTTTAAAGTGTACATTTTAACCCGTGTTTTAAACTCTTGTAAAGTGTCTTTGAGTACGATGGAAAGCGCTGTAATCAAAATTAAATGTATTACAGTATTATTATTATTACATATGGGGACCAGCCCACCAATAAAATAAACAATTACTGTGTCCTACTTGAGTTTAGGCCAGTTAAGAGCGCTGATATCTGATACTGTAACTTAGCACATAAATGTGACTTCTCTGCATAGCATTTTTCGCTCTCTCACACTACTTTCTCCTTGATTTGTACAAATATGGCAAATGGACCTCAGCCAAATATGTGGTTTGGAAGTACATTGGGACAACAACAAAAAAGTCAATGTCATGGATAAAATTCAGTACAACTTTTGCAATGTGTAAATGGTAACCATGGCTTTGGCAATGTTGAGTCCAACTTTTTGTCATCTGGAAAGCAATGTGAAAATGATTCTGCTCATGTTGTATCATTCTTATCGGGGTTTAAAGTTGCGAGTGTTTTTTTTTGTTGTTGTTTTTTTTAATGGTCACTTAGTGGTCTAAAAAGTCCCAAAATATAGTGAACAAATTGCTAAGGTGCACCGAGAGCATTTGTAAAATTGCTCCTATCCGTTTGCGCCAAGTTGTTTGTGAAAGCAGGGCACGTCAGCAAGTGATGATGGATACTTTTAATTTAATTCGATTGGATTTGGTTCCTTACTGTCAAACACGCCATGAATACTTTGGTTGAAACTGTTAAACACGTCATGGATACTTGGAAAACATTCTCCTCTGCTCCCTAAAAGTTTGAGAACCTCTTTTCTAATAATGAAATCAAGCCTGCATAGGATGTATTTGAGTTTTTTGTCTTCTACAGAGAGATTGAGCGTGTTTACAGAGAGTATTGTGATGAGAACTGCAAAGGGGCGCCCGAGTATGTAGACTGTGCACCATCAGAGGACCTTCTGTGGACAGACAGTGCTGTTTGGGCAAAGGTATCTAAGCCGAATATGATACGACTCCACAGTAGTGGTCAAGCAAGTACACTATGCTGCACGCTCTTGAATTAACTATCCACCCATCCAGTCATCCACCGATTTTCTGTCATTCTCATGAGTCGAGGGTAAGCTGGAATTTATCCCAGTTGACTCTTGAGCTGGGGTACTTGTTGGACTGGTCACCAGCCATTCAAGGTGCACTAACAGACAAAACAAGAAGTCACACTCGCATTTACACCTATGGTCAATTTAGAGGCTTCAGTTAGCCCGGGGGTCAGCAACACGCGGCTCCAGAGCTGCATGTGACTCTTTAGCGACATCTAGTGGCTCCCTGGAGCTTTATAAAATAATTTTGAATTTGAATTTTGAATATAGCAAAAATAGATACAGATACATGTTGCAGCTCTGAAAAAGGAGAGCTGTGGTGTTGTTTTTTTAAAATGTCCACCTTATTTATGCTTTTAACAGTCTCGACAAACACAGACACGTTTGTGTCCGACTCAGTGCCTTCTCTCTTCTCTCAACTCGAGAGGCGTTCAAAGACAGCCTCCAAAAAACGGAAATTAATGATCACTTCACTGACACTAAGAGAAACGAAAATAATGCACCAAAACAAAAAATCAAGCGAGGAAATCACAAAATAAATTCTATGTGGGCGTTTGTGAACACACAACAAAGGAATGAATAACAAACAATTCTCAGACAGTCCAGACTCCTACATACATACAGCATGTGTTTCCTTCATTGTAAGTTTTATAGAAGGCTTTTATTTTTTTGCGGCACCAGACATATTTGTTTTTTGGGTTTTTTTTGTCCTATATGGCTCTTTCAAAATTTTGGGTTGCCGACCCCTGAGTTAGCCTAACATGCATGTATATGTATGTGGGAAGAAGCCAAAGTACTCGGTGAACACCCATACAAGCAAATTGCCCACTGAGCCATGATTTGGATGCAGCACCGATGTAGTTCACCGTGCTGCTATAATCAATTCCATTTTTAAAAATCAATTTTCCATCAACCAGATGCTACAAAAAAAGTCCTAGTAAAGAAAAGAAGATGCACTGAGGTTTTTTCCCCCCCACCAGGTGGAGGAGTATGGAACACAGGAGAGACTAACGGAGGAAGATGGAGTCAAAGCAATAACACATGGGGTATCCAAGTTGTTCTTTCTTACCTTTATTCTCATGTCAACAGGATAGTTAATGTTTTTACACACCAGCTCTCGACATCAATGCTTTACATCCGTTTGTTTTTCTTCCAATTTGTAAAGAAGCCGCAACCTACCCGCAAATCCCACCCTGTCCCAGAGGAGAGTCATTGCCACTATCACCAAGGAATCGGCCCCTACAGCGATATCGACATTCCTGGGTGTTGGTTTTTCAAATTACCACATAAGGTAAGGTGGCAGTGCTTCATCGGTAAGCGACTGGCATTACACTCAAGAGTCTTTGTCTGTTTCAGGACGGGAATCAAAATAACGTTGGCAGTCCTTTTTCAAAAGACTTCCTACCTAAGATGGAGAATGGTACTCTCAGAGCGGGAAGAGGTGAAACCAATGCCACACGTGCTCTAGAGATTAACAAAATGATGTCCTTCTGGAGGAACGCTCATAAACGCATAAGGTATCTAGTATTTAACGTTGTATTACCACGTTTTTTTTTCCCCCATACACTCAGTATTTGATTTAAAAGCAAAGATAGTAGTTAAACTGTCATATGACTAAACCGTAGATGGTAAGACATACAGTTAGCAGAATTACCAGTACGCATAATAAAGTATTAAATAAATCAAAGGGTACCGCGTGGGCCACGTAATAATCCGTTACATTTTGGCAAAGATCTGAATGAAGGTCCACATATAGGGATTAAAGTTCAACAGCAAGGTCCATCCTCAGAATTGTAATGGTACCGCCCACGCATTCAACATTCATGAGCCCCAGGAGGTAGCCTGCCTGCGAACAGACAAATACACAATTTGGTTTTACTTTAGACTACATGTTTTACTGTATCAATAAGTACTAATGACATAACATTAGCATTATTTAAAATATACATTTTAGCATTTTTAGATGTAGAATTCCCATTACAGTCCTTGGATCATGAATTTTGCCACTCTACTCCTTTCCGAGTTGTGCGACAAGTACCCGGGACTAAAACACTGAGCTTCAGCACTACAAAAAAAACCCCATGAAAACTACTCTTGAAAGTGCTTGAATTTGACTTGGAAAAACATCATTGAAATTTGAGTTGATGGTCTTATCATAGCTCCCAGATGGTGATCTGGCTACGGAAAGGAGAGCTTCCTCGTTTTGTGAGCAGGTTAGTCTGCCACCTCTGGATATTATCTCTATTGACCACAAAGGGTGAAGGAAAACTCAGCATTTCACACAAACGATGTGTGTGTTTTCCAAAGGCACAAGGAGTTTGATGAAGAGGGCCAGTATGGTGCTATATTACCTCAGGTGGTCACGGCTGGAACTGTCACGCGAAGAGCTGTGGAGCCAACATGGCTGACTGCCAGTAATGCACGTGTAAGCCACTCACACAAAATCTCATGATGATGTACTGTCATGTATAAGCTAAAAGCTGTGTTTGGAGTCACTCCCGATCCGCTATCAATACTCATTTATTGAATATGCAATTTTGGAATGCTGTTCAAATGGGGGAATGAATGTTGGTTATCCCTGACTACGAAATGTAGTGCCCTCACTGTATCCCACACTACACTTTCAAAAGTAGTGAGCACACCATTGTCACTAAAAAAAACCAAAGTATTGTTATGTTGTGCTGATACAGATTTGTGTGTGTGTGTGTTTCTGAGGTAGAACTGAATTTTCAGCCTGAAACCAATTCATGAGTGATGTCAGAAAAAAATATATCTTTAGCATAAGTAGAGCAACATACTCTAGCACAACATGGATTGGTGCTTTTTTTGGTCTATTTTATAAAATTATGCTAATCTTTTAACGATATCACGTTGACCTTGATTCAGTACGTCGTAATTATGCGACAGCAGGAAGTATTTAAAGGCATGCCTGAGTAGTGTTCAAAGACATTTATTGGTTTGACCTATGAGTGAACAATATCGTCCACTATACAGTATAAAAATCCTAATGAAGTGATTTTGGGAGTCGGGAATGAGGATTCCGAACACAGCCAATATGTTTTGTGTCCTTAGCGGGACAGAGTGGGAAGTGAGCTGAAAGCGATGGTGCAGGCACCACCAGGTTACCACCTGGTTGGAGCTGACGTGGACTCTCAAGAGTTGTGGATTGCAGCTGTGCTCGGAGAGGCCCAGTTTGCTGGCATGCATGGTGAGATTTGGCATCCATTCGTTCATTTTTCTATACTGCTTACATACAGTGCTGTGAAAAAGTATTAGCCCCCCTCCTGATTTCAGTTTTGTTGTTGTTGTTTTTTTGCATATCACAGAAAGGTTTCAAATCATCAAACTGGAAACAAAAGTCATGTTAAGATAAGATAAGATAACCTTTATTTGTCCCACATCGGTGAAATTTGCAGCAGCAAAATCAGGGGGAGAAAAAAACATTGTTTCATTGCACAAAATAAATGTTTCAGAAAAGAACTGTACACAGTTCTATATAAGTGCACTATAAAATAAAGCATTAGCAATATATTTGTAGAATAAATATAATCAATTAGCAATAGCATAGAAAACACAGCGTTATGGAACACCTGTAAGCCAGTCAGGCAAAATATCTTTCTGTGCGGTTCAGGTTGTACGGCGTTTGGCTGGATGACCCTTCAAGGGAAGAAGAGCCAGGCCACTGACCTGCACAGCCGTACAGCCGACGCCGTGGGCATCAGCAGGGAGCACGCCAAGGTGTTCAACTATGGCCGCATCTACGGCGCAGGACAGCCCTTTGCAGAAAGGCTGCTGATGCAGTTCAACCATCGCCTTAGCCAGACAGACGCTGCCAGTAAGGCCAGGCAGATGTATGCTTTAACAAAGGGCTTACGCAGGTACGCTCATTCATTGTAAAGTGTTACCTTGACTTAAGAGATTCAAGGCGATCCACATCCACGCTCGTAACACAAAGCACTCATCGCTAAAATCAACTTTTTGAAATTAAGGTTAATGCATTTACTCGACCCTATTTTTTAGTGATGTTTTCAATTAGCATTGTACGGTGTTTTACTGTATAAAACATAATAACTGGGGGTGTGCGCCCCCCCCCCCCCCCCCCCCAAAAGATGATTCAATCGGTACACATCCCGATACATTGGGTCAGTTCGAGAGGGATGCAATGAGTTTCTTTTCTCCCTCTTCTCATAGACAGAGGTCCACATCTTGGAAATTGTTTGATTGCCCTTGGCTGTTTTAGACCACATAAATTCTTTCAACCGTTGTATGCAAGAACTACGCTTGTCCTGCTTCTCCAAGTTGACCAAACAGTACATACACCCCTCGCTCATGTTTTTCAACTTAAATGGGCATCATCCAGTTGTTCTTCTCAGCACTGACTTTCTTCGTACCTTTGCTTGGTAAAAATACCTGCGCCAAAAAAACCCACAAAAAAACCATGGGAGCACAAAACGCAAGACACTCACTGCCAGTTGTGAACTGATTGTGGTTGGATATTGTGAAGGTGACTGACCCAAGCTAATAGCAGATTGTCTGCTGGTCACCGAAACGTCTAAATTGTCCTTGCAACTCACAGTAGACAAATACAGCGACAGCTCGTAACTTGACAACCTTGTAACCACACAATGTCTTTTTGTGTGTGTGTGTGTGTGTGTGTGTGTTCTGGGGTGGGGGCAGATATGAACTATCAGACGAAGGTGAGTGGCTGGTCACTGAGCTGGGAATTGAGGTCGAAAGGGAGGAAGATGGAAGCGTATCCCTCCAGGAGTTGCGGAAGATCAGTCGACTGGCCTCACAGAGGTGAGAAATGAAACACCTGCAACCACCGTTTTGTATATCTCAGTCTTCACCAATTGTGATTCCTGTCTTTCATCTTCTTACTTGATTAATTCAGGTCCCGTCGGAGAAAATGGGATTTAGTTGGCAAACGAATATGGTTTGGGGGGACAGAGTCGGACATGTTCAACAAACTGGAGAGCATTGCGCATTCAGCCCAGCCGGCGACACCTGTACTGGGCTGCAGGATTAGTAGAGCTCTGGAGCCCAAGGCAGTCAAGGATGAGGTAAGCTAAGGAACGCACCGAAACTTATCCTTGAGGACAGTGAGAAATCGATTTTTTTTTTTTTTAAAGGGGAAAAATAGAAAGGCTTCATTGGACCATTTTATTTCATCATTTAATCACAGTTTTTCAATATTGTGCTATTGATCTAGAGGTGTGTCTCAATTAGAATATCGTAGACAAGCTTGACTTAATTGTAGTTCATTTCAAAAAGTGAAATTCATACAGATTCATCAAATTGTCTCCTTACTCACACTCTGTACTTACTGTATGTAGAAGTATTAGTAGTCAGCTAATTAAGACTGATACAAGTAGAAGTTCTGATTTAACATTAGTATGTATATATATATATATTTATTTTTTTTTACAGATGGATTGTATACAGTAACAATTCTGATAACATGGCCTAAAGAGAAAAAGTTTTCTGTTTTAAATTTTTTTTTTAATTGTATTTATTTATTTATACAGCAGCATGTTAAACTGGGTTATGATATCTGAAAAACATGTTGAATCCCGGGTGCTGGTGGATTTAGGGTCAAACGAGGCATTCAAGGTTCACCTCAAATCATTCTTGTAGCAGACAAAATCAAAGGGTTCTCTTATCTTGAGATGGCGCCGCGAGAGGGGCTGCCTTTGCAGCAGCTCCTATACTTTTTGTTCTTCGACTTTCTTCCTTTCATAACTTTGCTGCTGTAAATTGGGGGAATTTCTCCATTGTGAGACGAGTAAAGGTTTTCTTATTAATATGGCCACAGATGGGGAATATCTTGCTTCTCAGAATTGGTTGCATTTGCCTTTTGTTGTTATTTGTGTTTAACATTGTGTCATCTGCGATGGTGGGAAAAAAGTAACTGCTATTTTGGCAAAATAAGGAGTAGAAATTACAGATATGTTTTGAACCTAGGGAGTAACAATTAAGTTGTCCAAAAAAATAAAATACCGTACTCAACAGATGCCTGTAAAATCTACACAAGTACAATCAAGTATTTGTACTTTACTTCCCAACACTGTTAAATCCATCGGAAAATAATTTTCTGAATGACAAATGATACGGTACCGTTTTGTACATTTAAAGATCATTTCGTTTTTTTCCTTACGTACTATACAAATTTCTTTAGATGGTGAATTCTGGGTAAACTCTGTCTTCACTGAGTTAATGTTAAGAGGTACTGTATTGGTTTAACAATGTTAATATGGTTTGTATTTTGCAACAATAGGTACAACTACACATTCTAAAGTTCATTGTTTATAAAAAGGCCCCATCATGTGGCCCAAGTGAAGTGATGAGGGGAAGTTAACATGTGAGATGTCACATTGATGCCAGGTTTTCCTTGTGTCAGTTCATCACCAGCAGGGTGAACTGGGTGGTCCAGAGCTCGGCAGTGGATTACCTTCATCTGATGCTCGTGGCGATGAGGTGGCTCTTCGAGGAGCACGACATCGACGGCCGCTTCTGCATCAGCATCCACGACGAGGTGCGCTACCTCGTCCGCACCGAAGACCGATACCGAGCAGCGCTCGCGTTGCAGATCACCAACCTTCTTGCCAGGTCTGTTCACAGATGGGGTACACCTTTGTGGAAACTAAATTGCACATGGACTTGAGTGTTCTGTGCGCTGCTTCTGTCTCCCGCAGGAGTATGTTTGCACATGCATTAGGTATGCGGGACCTTCCACAGTCCGTCGCTTTCTTCAGTGCGGTTGACATCGACACGTGTCTGAGGAAAGAGGTCACAATGGACTGCGTCACCCCCTCCAACCCCTTGGGTGTGGAACGAAAATACGGCCTTCCTCCTGGTGAGCCTAAAACTAAATAGTCAAACCTCGGTTTTCGACCAAACATTTCGAGTTTTTTATACCTCGGATGATGAACAAATTTTGGTTCTCGAACAAACTGAGCGCACTTGAATGCACCATTTGACTCCTCTCACCTTCCCTACACGAGGAAGTGATGCTTCCTCAGGTAGACGAGGAAGCGATGCGTCCTCGTGTTGTTTTCCATTGTGAGCAGACGTGTTCAGTAAACATTTTTATTTTAAAAAGAGTGTGGTTTTGGTTTTCGAACAGCCTTCTGGAATGGATTATGGACGAAAATCGAGGTTTGACTGTTCACCTACTAACAATGATTTTCAGCATCCAGTGCTGCAAACTGTCAGTCATTCCAGCAGAGTGCGGTCATGTTGCTGGGTGAAGTCATACATACATATTGAGAGAATGAAATTCTAAACATAATTATAAAATGAAGAATAATTCACCGACTGCCAATGAAAATGGATGACTATTATCTTTGTGAAGGATCTCATTAGAATGAATAAGTCATGAACAAAGCTCAGTTATATCAATCATTATCTTAATAGAAGTTACAGAAGGACAAATTGATCACGTAACAACCCATGACGCGGTATGGTACAGTTTTAATGTCAGCCGTAGGAGAACCTATACAAATGCGTTAAGAAATTCATGACATGTTAAATATAGTGTTACTTCATAATTAAATTAAACAAGAGGTGAAAACAGATAAACACACAAAGATGTGCTTTCAGGTGAAGCCTTGGACATCTACCAAATAGTGGACATCACCAAAGGCTCCCTCGGTAAAGGAAGACAAAATCTTATGGGCCAGGCCAAGGGCACTCGTAACATGTGAACCCAAAATGGAGAGATGCCTGGAAGCTCATCAACGTGAGCAGCTCAATTTTTCCGTTTTTTCTTCAGTTTGGGTTCTTGAGTCTCTTCCACAGCTTGTGACTCAACCTAAGGAGCAGAACCAAATGCAAATGCTGAAACATTAATAGACAGATTAATCCTCCTCGAGTGCAGATAACGCTTATAACCTCCATGGTGTCGTCCTGCTCCTGCAGGGCGGCGTCCAGTGAAGCAGCATTGATACGGAAATCTCTCGAGGTGCTCAGTTTCATGTATTGCATCAGATTGACCTGGATGAAGCAGATGACATTGAAATTAGTAGTTTACACTTTTTTCGTTCCCCGACATTTCAAACGGCAAACATTCACATGTACCTTTGACTTCTTTGAGAGTGTGATGACATATTTCTCATACTGTTCAATGCTGAAGATCAAGTCGGGAATGGCCTTTGTCTGACGCAGAAGTTTTGCCTACCCAGAAAGCAAGACGGGTGTATTCACTTAAGTCTTTCTTTTGACATGTAGATTGTACAGTTTATACTCACTTTTTAAAATTTAAATGTTATCAAATGCACCATGAATTCTTGGCCTCGTCATGAAGGGAACCAACGTCGATCAGGGGGGTGGGTGGTGAGGTGCTGATGCATATTTTGCCAATGACATATTTTAAGTCGGGAAGGGCTTTTTTTTAATTTTTATAACTAATTTTTCAACTGGGGGGTTGTGTGGGCCCCTGGAGATAAGCAAAATAGAAAATTGTATTGTTGATTCTATCTCAATTACTTTGCAGTCTGGAGAGGACCAGACTGACATTGATCAGTTGTGGGAAGTTGAGTAACTATTATCCACTCAGGCCAAATGTCAGGCACAACTGCATTCCTAAGAGCAGTGGGGCACCATTATTGTCCTTAATAGGACACTGAAAGACAAATTCATAACATAATTCGGAGTTGAGGGTGCACTTCTGTAAACTTGGATCAAGCTCACCAGTGACTTTGACTGGTGCAAGTGAATGATTTAGCCCATTCCTAAAAGAAAATAAATATAAGGAAGGTCCTTACAGTGGCAGCAGTGTTCACCTCATTCTTCTTTTTCTTCTTGTCTGCACCCCCAACACTCGGCTCTCCCCCCTGCAAAGGATTAATGGGAACATTTATGGTGTGTCATTTAAAATCACGGCTGGTGTCCAAATTATGCATGGACTGGTTTTGAAAACTTGAACCCGTTTGCACCTGAACATATGTGATGAAGAAATAGCATTGTGGAGTCAGATGGGAGCCAGAGAGTTTGACCTGCATGGTGGCAAAAACAAAATGAATCAAATTTTAGCATCACATCATCTGTAATGCAAATCTCCCAAGATTGTTGCCAAGACTCACCAGCTTCTCAAAGCGGGAAGGCAATTTACCATTCTGACTGGCACAAACTTGAATGTACTAAAAATGTGAAAAGAATACATTCATATCAAACTGGGTACAGTACATCTAGAACTGAACTATAAAAAAAAGTTAATTTCAAATTAAGATGGGGAATTGTGGAAGTGTCCAAATTGAAAATTGATTAAAAAAAAAAAAAGGTAATTAACTGAGAATTGCAGGAAAATAAATGGAATCATATCATATTCAGGCTGAAACATTTGGTCATAAGCAGACAATACAAAATAGATAGCTGTTCTTGTCCACATGAGGGGGCATTACAGTTCCTTATTTGCAGCATTTATTTTATTTTTTTCACATTAACGGCGCCGTATCTGAAACTTGCCTGTTCCTCTGGTTTTTCCTCACAACACAAGTGCCCTCAAAGAAAATTGTTATTCAGAAAAATAAAATCAACGCAACGAAGTCAAGGTACCACCATATTTGCATAAATTCTATTTATTTAGCTCTCTATTAGGAGCAAGCCTTCAATTTAGGAGCTTCCTGGTTCATTCCCATTAATTCCCATGGAAAGTTTCTAACTTTGGCAAATGCCCAGGAAAGTTGCAACTCTAACAATAAGCAAAACAGATACTCACATATTTAACGAGCGTGGTGAGGATGGTGTAAGTGCGACTCAGAACTTTGAGCAATGCGATGGTGCAAGTTCCGAGCTGCAACGCGGTCTGGACCAACTCGTTGAGTGCGGTCAAAAGTGTTCCAAGCTGCAATGTTACTGCTTTCTCTACAGGATCCTGCTGGCCTGCAGACTGCATGGCCTCTTCTACTTGTCAGAAACATAACAGAGCCTTGATCATTGTTGGCATTATTCACATAGAAGAACACATCCACCCTTAAGTCCGAAACTTCATGCCAGTGAGCATCAGTGTAAAAGGCTCCCTACCAAGGCATGATTTGTCAGCGGACATCTGGCTTTTCTTTGTGCCAATTAGCCAGTCCACTTCATCTAGCACCTTGTCCGCTTGAGACAGGACCTGCAGCTGGAGTTCGAGATTACAAACATGACTATTGTGATAAAAGTGACTTCATAACTTGGGGTGGTGGGGGGAGGAAATCACTTACTGCTGCTGTCATTGCTGTTTTCATGTTGACAATAGCAAAGTGCGACTGCTTTTCTACCTCCACATCCTGGTAAGAAAAACGGCAAGATAAAACAAAGCTGGTAATGATGCTGTGCATCCATCTGTTTTCTATCCCTCTTGTACTCATTTGGAGTCATGGATAAACTGGAGAATCTCGTAAATAGTGATCATGTGGCAATGTTCTCATTGCCACTACGTCAGCCACACTTTGGAACAAATTCTCTGCAGCATTTCAGCTTGGTAACAGCATCTCACATAATTTGATAGCGTACCTGATCAATATCTCCGAGGCAGCTATGGATATCCTGAGAGAGTTCCAGCAACAAACTGGCAGGGCTCTTAAAAAGAACATGCAGGCTGAAGAGAAGTGAGAGCAGCCCCTTGGACAAAGCAGAGTCCTCTAAACACAAGGACATGTTTTAGTCAACCAATCGAAACCAACGAATGATGCTCGCTGGCATTCACTGACCAAAGCTGGTCTCCTTGCAGATTTTCACCGTCCATGTGATCATCTGAGCAAACTGTTAATTTGATGCGGATGTCAGCAGAACTAGTATGTATTTGTTATACGATCATTTCATGATTGCATACGTACTTGCTGAGAGGAGGGTTTTAGCTGGAGTGAAAGCACGCTCAAAATGTTGACCAATAGTTGAGCTTCTTTGCTGTTAAATTCCTCCTCTCCTTGACTCAACTGGGCAAACAACGCTCTCTGTTAACAAAGAACAAATACAACGCATAATGAGCGGTGATGACCGAACAATACGTCTAGCCCAGGGGTCGGCAACCCAAAATGTTGAAAGAGCCATATAGGCCAAAAAAAACCCCCAAAAACATATGTCTGGACCCGCAAAAAAATTAAAGCCTTCTATAAAATTTACAATGAAGGAAACACATGCTGTATGTATGTAGGAGACTGGACTGTCTCAGAATTGTTGATGTTCTTCATTCCTTTGTTGTGTGTTCACAAACGCCCCCATAGAATTTATTTTGTCATTTCCTCGCTTGATTTTTTTTGTTTTGGTGCATTATTTTTGCTTTTCTTGGTGTCAGTGAAGTGATCATTAATTTCCGTTTTTCTGAGGGTGTCTTTGAACGCCTCTCGACTCGAACAGAAGAGAGAAGGCACGGAGACGGACGCGGACGTGTTTGTCGAGACTGTTAAAAGCATAAATAAAGTGTACATTTTTTAAAAAACAACACCACCGCTCTCCTTTTTTAGAGCTGCAACATATATCTATCTATTTGAGCTATATTAGCCTACTAGCAAAATCTTTTTCCATTTTCAAACATTTTTTATAAAGCTCCAGGGAGCCACTAGATGTCGATAAAGAGCCGCATGCAGCTCTGGAGCCACGTGTTGCCGGACCCCGGTCTAGCCGTTCATCATCTAAACATCTATACTGCGTCTTCGGGCAGTAGGTGAGGACGGGGCGGTGTTTGGGTACACCCTGGACTTTGTTGCCAACCAATCGCAGGGTACATAAAGCCAAACATTCAGGCGCAAATTCACAGCTACGAACAATTTGAGTCTTCAATGAACTGTTTTTGGGAAGAAGCTCAAGTGCTCCAACAAAACTAAGGCAAGCATGCGGAGTACAAACAAGGACCTGAAATTGACGGATGTAACTGTACTTCATCTGTTCACAATCTTCTGGTTCATCAACGTCGTCCGAGTTATCTAGAAGATAGAACACAATGGAATTACCATCTACGGTTTATTCAATGTGAGGGTGTTTTATTTCGGCAAGTCCAACCAATGGATGAAAGAAGCTTAGTCATCTTGTCAGGATAGCGCTGCTGGCATGCTGTGAACACTCCAAGAAGACCCTCGAGGCTCAGTTGTGACAGACTGGACCGCTTTTCTTTCTTCCCAGCATCCTCCGTTGCACCGGGGACGTTGGTATACCGCCACATCAGCACACTGTAAAATGCCAGTTACGTCACAGATGGGTGCACAAATGTCAAAATGTATGTTCGCTGAATCAAGATTACATGTTTAACAAAAATTTACAAAATAACTAAAATAATAATACATAAACTAAAATTGGAAAAAAAAACTAATCTCATACTAAATCTAATAAAAAAACTAAACTATTATGAAGCATTTTTTGAAAACAAAAAATTAAGCTATTTCAAACTACAGCGTAACTGTCAAAATGAAATAAACACAAACAATGATGCCAAATCCAAAGCTAAAATAACCCTGCAGCTACACAATTCCTACCTAGTCATTTCACACAGGAAGCGGAAAGTCGAGTCTGAACTTTGGCCATCTGGGCCGTCTGTCACTCCAGTATCTTCCAGCTGCTGGATCTTCTGCACAGCCACGCAGAGCGCATAACGTACAAATTCTCCACTGGAGCGCAACACGGTGAGCGCCTCCTCTCTGCTCTGAGAGCGGTCTCTGGAAAGCACAATATTGTACCTTGATCACCTTGCAAAGGACACTATGTTTCAACTTCCTCGCTGTAGTTATTTTTTACAGTCAACCTGGATTTTATATGATAAGTAGGCATTCTGCCATGATCTTTCGCAGAAAAACTGGGCGACAAACCACACTGTTCCAAAAAATGAGGGTTTAGATGTAAGTAAACTTTTCTAGATTCAGTAACAGGGGTCGCGTCATATTAACCGAATTCATGACTCTGTCTGGGTCATTTCAGCACACTGCGACAGGTGATGACCTCTCCCAAAATAGTTCTGTCCCAAGTTTTAAGCGTATTGTTAACGCAAGATACATGGATTCTCACATATTTGGGATAAGCTCAAATCCGTTTTATAAAATGACTTCTATGCAATTGAGGTCTTGCCCAAAATTATTGGATTATCAATAACACGGCTATGCTCGTTTGCCTCTTCCACTAACACTTCTGATTCTATCACTTCAAACTTCATTTTGCACTTGCGGTGCAAACCCAGATGTTTCTTGGTGAATAACATCTGTCTCGCAGAAAGAGCAAATCGCTCTTTAACCAACCACTGCCGACAGCAAAGGGCAGAGGGAGCGCACACTCAGTTTAGGATTTGGGATCTTAGTCACGGCTCTAAATTGTTTTTGTTATCATTGGTCTTCAACAGGGTTCACTAACCTGGTGCCCGAGGGCCTCCAAACTCCCAAAATAGCTCCCTAATGATGGGACATTGGGATTTTCTAGGAAAGTTGAGATCATTTGGAAAGGTGAACACTGGCAGAGATTTATTTTTTTGTAAGTCTTATTAATCAGGACCCAAGAATTAGCTCTCACTTTCAAAAGGGTTGGTGACCCCCGCTCTTGAGCATGAGCGAGGAAAACATTCACAAGAATACATACTGAGCATACTTACCGAAAGAGCGCAGTGACGAGAGTTGATATGAAACCCATTGAGAGTAAACTCCGAGGAATTTTGTTTGAGGACTGCCGACCTTTTCCGGATTTTTCCCTCAGGATCTCACACAGCTTGTAGTAGCGGTTGAACAGCTCCACGACCTCCTCAAAGGCACTTTTACTAAAAGTGTCATGTAAAGTTTCGAAATATGAAATTCCCCACCATGCACAAAACAGGAAGTGACAAATACTTTGTACCTGTAATTGCCTTTGACAAAGTTGTACTCCAAGAGGACCTCGCAGAGTCCTATCACGAGCACAGCGTAGATATTATTCTTCACACCAACACTGGATACAGTGGAGAATTCTGCTGACTTGTCCTGATGAAACACAATGACTGTTTCCAATAACTGGGAAGAATGGGGTTGTGTCAAGTACAAGTATCAGACCGACGTCACTTTGGTTTCTGATCAAAATTTTCATTTGTCGCTTAAAATCTGAAAGCGACGCAGTTGATTGATTGGAATTTGTCAGTACGTGTGCAGTGTGCGTACCAGTTCAAAGTCCTCCATTTCACTTTTGATCATGCGCTTAGTGATGCTCTCTAGAATAACTTGCAGCTCGGATTGATATCCCTCATCCTCGTCTTCGTTATCATCATCATCGTAAGCACTGATTTTGGCTGATCGCCGCATATTTGTAAGCCACAAAAGGCAGTGTACAGTGCAGGATACCAGGTGGGCCTGAGATAGAAAAGTATTTACAACACATAGCAGATACATGTCAGAAATTACGTGGTCTATTCCGGAGTAAAATTTCAACAAGACTTTGACCAGTTGTCAGTTACCCAGACTACCATAGGTCAGTGTGGAGTTATGAACAAAAGCAAATCAAAAACAGCAAATCAGTGTCAGTAAAAATCAACAGTACTAGAGGCTCCTGAAGGTGGATCTGTTCTCCACTAGCTGTGATGCAGGGATGCAGTTTCACTGGGGGCAAGAGATCTTGTTCGGGTTCGTAGTAACTCCGCAACTAGGAAACAAACCACAAATGGTTTTTAAAAAATCTACAATGCATGTAACATGTCAAGAAGGTCGTTGTGGACAAATAGTGGGAGACATTCATACTTGTGAGAAAAGTGTCTGCATGATGGAGCTTGCCAGTTGGGAGTTCCGACGAAGAACATCATAGAAGCCCTGAATAACACATCCATCAAGACGACACATAAAAAAGGTAGATCACATGAATCTTCTTAAACTAGAATGAAATGTAATATGTTGTTGTGACTTTCAGCTTGTCCCATCAAGGGTCGCTAGAACCATCCATCCATCCATTCATTTATTTTCTGATCCGCTTTATCCTCACAAAGGTCGCGGGGAGTGCTGGTGCCTATCCCAGCTGTCTTCCAGCAGTAGGCGGGGGACACCCTGAACTGGTTGCCATCCAATCGCAGGGCACACATAGACAAACAACCATCCGTGCTCACACTCACTCCACGGGACAATTTAGAGCACAGGCATCAAACTCATGGCCCGGGGGCCAGATCGGGCCCGTCACATCATTTTATGTGGCCCCCTGAAAGAAAATCCTGTGTGTCAACTTGCATGATCCTAGCTAAAAAAAATACAGAAAATGTCAAATTATCATGTGTAATAAATTACGTTCAGATTGTGCAATACTGTACTTTTGTGACCCTTACAAGTAATAATGTGATTCAAAATTTTTGTGGCCCGCGACAAAAATTAGTTCGACACCCCTGATTAAGAGTGTTCAATCAGCCTGCCATGCATGTTTTTGAAACGTGGGAGGAAACCAGAGTACCTCAAGAAAACCCACGCAGGCACGGGGTGAACATGCACACTCCTCACAGGAAGGCCGGAGCCGGGATCGAACCCACGGGCTCTGCACTGTGAGGTCAACGCGCTAACCACTAAGTCACCAGGCCACCCTCGCTAGAACGAGTCACGGGTAATTTGATTTGGCAGTTATGTCAATGCAATAGTGATATAACAATGCATCTAATTATTTTGGGATTTAGTTCTTGCACTAACAAAACACGGCTAAGACAATAATTTTGTCGGATCAAACTGAAATTAGAACGGAAAATGGAAAATCGAATCCGGGCATGAGTGAATCGATGCATCCCGACAAATTAATGCAATATCACGATGCTCAGATTTTCAAATCTGGACCTCTGCATAGCCCCAGCAAAATGTCTAGAAAATAACATGAGTTGAATATGAGGCTTAGAAAAGCAGCACCAACCTCATAGAGCATGAGACGCACATCAGCCTGCTGGCCAAGGCAACGACGCAGGCTGCTCAAGATTTCCAGACAGAAGGCCTCGTTGGCGGCAGCGTTATATCGAGAATGAACATCTACTTGGATCTGGTTGGGTTTTCAGGAAGACAATTGAGCATCTGTCACAAGTCATACACCAAATGTAGGACTTCACTGTATTTCGCTTCCCTTTTACAGTCAAACCTCGGTTTTCGAACGTCTCTGTTCTCGACCAAATCGGTTTTCGACCCAAAATTTTGAGTTTTTTATGCCTCGGATGACGACCGAATTTCAGTTCTCGAACAAACTGAGCGCACTTGAGTGCGTCACTTGACTCCTCTCGCCTTCCTTACACGAGGAGGTGATGCTTCCTCGGGTAGACAAGGAAGTGACACTTCCTCGTGTAGCGTTCCATTGTGAACAGACGTGTTCAATAAAGATTTTTTTTTTTTTTTAAAAGAGCGTGGTTTCGGTTTTCGAACTGCCTTCTGGAACAGATTGTGGTCGAAAACTGAGGTATGACTGTATTAGGATACTATCCAATCTTCACAGACTTTAAAGTAGACATGCATTTTTCTTTTCTCCTGATAATATGTGTGTTACGGTGAAATTCGGCTATTTTCCCAATCCTTGAAAACGAAGCAACATAATTCAAGCGCTTCCAACAATTTCAGGCACTAGTATGAACCTGAATGAAGCACCTACTGTGTTCCATACTCTATTAAGTCACTACCTACCTGGCTGGAGGAGATTGTCTGGCTGCACTGGCTGGAGGCCAGACTGCCCAGCACTTTGAAGTTCTTCAGTAGCAACAAGAAGCCAGTTACAGCTGACTTTCGTCCATCCAGTTGGCTGACAAATAATCAGAACAGATCATTAAATGAGGATATCAAGATGCTCATTCAGATATGCAGCCACCACGATATGGCATAAATTCCACAATACACATATATGCTGACCTCGGCTCAAATTGGCAACAAAACACATTGGGGAATGTGAAACTATCCGTATACCTTGAAAACATGGCCTTGCGGAGAACCAGAATCAACGCATCTTTCATAGACATGCTGACTTTCAGCAGAGGCTGGAAGTCAAACAGTGAAAAGAATTTGCACGTTTCTCATGATGTGCGTATGTGAGCGCCTGCTCTGTGTTTTCAGTACCTGGACAGCTTTTAGTAATCCCTGCACAGTGGCCAGGGGAAGGTATGACAGGTGGTCAAATGTCTCTGTAACCTTGGAGGATGATTCCAGCAACATCATTGGAGCAGAGGTTACAATGTCTGAGAAGAGGTCTGAGGACACAGAAACACAAATCATCATCAAAATATATTTCTTGGCATCGCAGCACATTTTCATTTAAAAGGGACGTCAAGTCAAATGTTGTCTTTACTATTTTAATATGAATGCGCCCCCACTCCTCTAAACATGGTATTCTGATTAATATTGCATTTGGGGGGGATAAGGAATTAAGCAGCAAAATCAAAACAGGTTTTAATCCATCTCAGGGGGCAGCCGTTTTGCCGCTTGCTGTTGACCGAAAATGACATCACAGTTGTTGCTCAGGGCTCAACCCAGAGAACAGAGCGTTACGTGAGCCCTTTTCATGTGTCTTCCCCTGAATAAGGTACACTTCCCAGCCACAACATTATGAGCACTTGCACAATTTACTGAGATCCAACACGAGAGCTGTATTTATTTAAAAAAATAAAAAAACGGACTTTACAAAAGATAGTGATGTTGACCTTTGATTACATTTTGGTACTGTTTTGGATCGGGCTGTGTGTAAGCCGACATAATGACGTGGAAAGTGTTTGGACATTGTATTACCTAAAAAATGATTGATAGGTGAGGCAGTCTTTGTGACCAGTCGATTCAGAACTTGCTCCAGTATCTCGCCTCTTACTGCCTCATGCATCTTACAAAACAAAAACACATCAAAGTAAGACAGTCGAGTCAATAAGTTCAAATAGTGTATTACAAAACAACTCAATGTTACCTTGAAGCCCTGGAGGAGAACCTGACCTCCAAGCTTACATGCCAGCTGAGAAGGAGTCCGGGCCACAGCAGCAGAACCTTCTGTGGTCTTTCCAAATGGTCTGGGTTTCGGTCCAAATGTATCCATTAGAAAGAAACCCAGCTGCACCAGGCCCTGGGTCACATGATCCCATCCAAAGACACTGCACAAAAGGATCCAGGCATTTTTTTCCCACAAGAAATGATTTTTATACTCCATGTGAACATAGCAGAAGTGTGATTGCTCACGACCAAGTTAGAATACACAAAAACACACGATCAAGCTCTGAGTGGTCATAGTATGGCCAGAAAAAACACAACGAGAGCCACAAACCACTAGGACGTTCAGTGGCATTTAAGTTCAAACGTCATACAATTTGGAAACAGTCTAAAAATTCACACAAACACTATTCAATATTACAAACACATCTATTTCTGGGCTGCTTGTACAATGTGCCTAAATCAACAAAAAGACTGGAATGCTTTCTTTGCCCATTCATCACCAGCTTTCTAGCCCAGCGTCAAAGACATGAATGATGACATTGCCTGTACAGTTTATAAAAAAGGAAGACCCAGGAACAGATTATTACATAATTCAGCTCTACAAATATTTTCTGAACAGCAAGTCGTTCCGTAGAGAGTAATGTTGATTGTTGCATGTACAAATATAATGAACTCATGACATATAACTGCTCACACCTGCTTTTCACCGTGTCCAAAATCATCTCAACGATGCTACAGTGACCACGAGGCAGGAGGTCCTGCAGGAACTTGGACCCCTGCAGCAGCTGCACATCTTTCAAACTCTTGAGAATTGCCCCCTTGAAAAATTCAAACACCTATGGAATACAACGAACGGTGGGGGCCTGTCATGAATAAGCAGCCAGGAGACAGATGAAGCTAAAGGGAGGAGTATCTCGGCGACTCCCGACCTGTTCCTCGTAGCGCTGGATGTGTGCAACAGAGAGCAATAGGGCAATGCTGAAAGGGCAAAGGTCCCCATATGAAGCCTGTTGGAAGGGAATTATTTATGGCATCCATGAAACGCATGAATTAGATGGTGCAACCATTTTCTGAAATGACAGATGTGACATTACGTACTTTGATGCTTTTCAGGAATTCTCTCCCAAGTTCATGGTTGAGCCTCACAGCAAAAACAATGTGGAGGATAACAGTGCCCTCCACGTGTCTTAGCTGGTCCTGCGGAATGGACTGAACCTCTAAATCCAAGTTCCTGACAGAGGGAAGAGAGAAAGTGTGAGGACAGACAATCATTGTTGAACGTGGACAGTACAACTTGCGATGTTTAAATCACCCACTCTCCATGTTTCTGCTCCTCTTGCTGGTGAAGGTCTTGCTGCTTAAAATAATGAACGATTCCATCGAGGACCTGTTTCTTGCAACCCTAAAAAGGTGTAGCACGGCCATTTAGACAGCATGGAGGACTTGTTTGCAATACGTGCCTGTCTCCCACCCCTTCTACCTTTGCAGATAACAAGAGCAACTGATAAACAAGTGGCGGAATTTCCTGCAGGTCGAGCTTGCTGAACATGCACAGCACTTTCTCCACCACGAACCGCAACTCATCCAATGACAGGGGCACATCCCTAAAGTGAAGCAGACAAACTCGAAAGGGTCAGAGCACGACTTGGAAAATGTTGCCAAATATCGCTCAGACGAAAACACCAAATATGTGACCTGAACATCGTGGTCAGCTGGATAACACATTGTGAGTCCCATCTGCAGGAGAAATGCAAATATGTAGTGAGTTTATACCTCATTTGTAAAAGTCTTTACTCGTTTTAGGTGATTGAATCAGATGGCCATTGTTGCTTCACATGTTGATGCACAGGGTTGGTCGGAAGAACAAATGATATTGAATTCATTTTTTTTTTTCATGACTGGGCTATTGTATTAGATCACCTGCTAGCGCAAAGGCTGTTGATCAGCTGTTTTTTGTATTGCTCACCACTGAGCTCACCTGTAGGTAAAAAAAGATATGACAGAAAACATATTTTTGAGTGGGAAAAAGTTTGTGTACAGTTTACTGTATTACAAATTTCATCCACTAACCTTTGCTGTATGAGAATGTTTCACAAGCTGTTATAGCCGTAAGTACAGTCGGAAATAGCTCCAAAGACTTGCCATTGCCTATTTTTCCTGCCTTGATTTCTTCAATGAATAGATCTGCTAGTTTTGCAAGCGAGGGTCCAACCAAAGTGTGTGTCTGCATTCACACAACACAAACAAAATAAGAAATAGAAAAAACATGTACAACAGTAAGTGTCTGATGCGAAAGAAGAAAAAAAAAAACAATTGACAGAATTTTTAAAAAAAAGTTTACACAGTCGGCAATGCTTTCAATCATCCTGTTCGCTGCTTTAATTGCTAAGAAGTGGCCCGGTGGTCCAGTGGTTAGAGCGTCGACCTCACAGTGCAGAGGTACCGGGTTTAATCCCAGCTCCGGCCTCCCTGTGTGGAGTTTACATGTTCTCCCCAGGGCTGTGTGGGTTTTTTCTGGGTGCTCCGGTTTCCTCCCACATTCCAAAAACATGCATGGCAGGCTGATTGAACACTCTAAATTGTCCCTAGGTGTGAGTGTGAGCGTGGATGGTTGTTTGTCTCTATGTGCCCTGCGATTGGTTGGCAACCGGTTCGGGGTGTCCCCCGCCTACTACCCGAAGACAGCTGGGATAGGCTCCAGCACCCCCCGCGGTCCTTGTGAGGATAAGCGGATCGGGAAATGAATGAATGAATAATTGCTAAGAAATTAAAACCTTCACTTCTTGCTGTCCGTCCACATTTCAAATACTGTAAGGCCCCTGTGCCTGCGGGGAGGGGGACAGGTTAGTGAGCAATAGCTGCATTGTGCTTTTGTACCTCTAACATGAGCAGTCCAATAATATCAGCTGCCACTTCACTTTGGAGGTCACCAGACTCACAGAGAGGGATGCAGTGTCGGTAAAGCAACAGCCTGCGTTTTGAACCTTCACTAGATCCAGGTGGCGAGCCTAACATAAAAAGGAGTTAACATATTGTTTATCAGAGAGCGATTCTCGTTTAAATGGCAACATGTGGAAGTATGTAAATTAGGTCACACTAGGTTCCAGAAACAGGTTCATGGCAAGAACGTGGTAAAGAGTGACAATATTGAACAAGAATTCGCAAACAAAAACAAAGCTCTTACCTTTGAAGACGGCATTAATAATTGTGCCAATCGTTTCCCCCTTGAGTGCACTATTGGTAATTAACGTAGTCAGCTTCAAAACAAAGAAGTGAGTCGTTTACATTTACGATCAACCAGGTGAGCATTCGAACTAAAGGTGCAACTCGTTATGCGTTACGACGTCAACGCTAGTTACCTTGCTTTCAGAGAGGGAGGACAAGTATTTTTGAAGCTCTCCAGAACTGTCGCCATCTGATAAGGAAATAATTCTTTCCATTTCAGCCTTCATGGTTGAAGAAAAGTGAAGCGGTCAGACAGACACACAGCAACACAATAACGTCAACAACAGTCGTCTCCGCAAGATCTTCGCAGCAGCATATTTCCCGCCAGCAACGAGCACTTCCGGTTCTTTTTTTTGGGGGGGGGGATGGGTTGCCATGGTTTTTTTTTTTTTAAGCCTTATTCAATATAGTCATATTTGAACCAATTTCAATCGTACAATTACCACGTGGGTAAAATGAATGGAAAGCTAATGACGTCATTGGGTGGTGTCATTTCGTAGTGGTGAGGCTTTTGGTTTTTTTTGCCTGTGCCATGTTTTGTTTCAAAACGTCATTTAGCAAGCTGCGAACCTTGAAAGTAACGATGAAACACTGAAGTAATCAATCAGACGATTTGAAATCGATACCTTGACCGAATACGTTACTACATATGATTTAAAGAAAAGTATTCACGGTGTCTCACAAGGGGCCAGTGGCGCAATGGATAACGCGTCTGACTACGGATCAGAAGATTCTAGGTTCGACTCCTGGCTGGCTCGACTTTTTTTTCTCCCAAAAATGTATTTTAAATATACTGTACTGTATTAGCAAATGACGTCAGAGATCCAAGACTAAACAAACACAATCAACCGTAATATATCAAACAAGAAAATACCCACTGAAATTTTGAAAGATACTGATAACGTGTGCGTGTGTGTGTGTGCGTGTGTGTGTGTGCGCGTGTGCGCGTGTGCGCGCGCGCGTGTGTGTGTGTGTGTGTGTATGTATTTAAAAAAATACTTTTGTATCCATGGACATAGCTGGTTTATAGAGGACTGAATGAGGTACCTGCTGAATTTGCTTTCCCTGGTAATGAGTTGGATGGTTACGTTTTTTGATTCGGGGTTACTGTATATGTAATAAAATAATACAAATAATATAATGTACGTATTATTGTGTCGGTGGCGGAATTCAGGGTGAATCCATACTTTGTGGGGCCGGTGTGGGCGGAGGACTGGAGATGTTTGCACAAGAGCAAGATGTCAAACTCAAGGCTCGGGGGGCCAGACCCACATCATTTTATATGGCCCGTGAAAGCAAATCATGTATGTGAACTTCCATGATCTTTGCTAAAATATGGAGCGAAATGTAAACTTGTCAGGAGTAATAAATAACGTTGAGTCATTTTGTTACCCTGTTTACACCTAGTTGAACAAACTACTGTGTCGTTGACTTGAGTGATTTCAAAACGAGTAAACAACCAATTTGTTGTGTCGAAGTCATGATTCAATGAGACGATTAGACATTTATTTGGTTTTACTGTCATAACCGCCTGTGGGTTGAGCCCAATGAACTCTGCCTAGCAACAGGCAAACGTGAAGTACATATAATCCATTAAATTCTGTTAATCACATATAACAAGAATTCATAGTTGCATATGATTTTTGTATGGCACATCGTTATAAAAACGCCAGCGATTTTTTTTTTTAACCTCAAAAGCATCCATCCATCCATTTTCCGAACCGCTTTATCCTCACTAGGGTCGCGGGGGGTGCCGGAGCCTATCCCAGCCGTCTTCGGGCAGTAGGCACACCCTGAATGGTTGCCAGCCAATCGCAGGGCACACAGAGACGAACAACCATCCACGTAGGGACAATTTAGAGTGCACAATCAATGCATGTTTTGGAACGTAAACCCACGCAGGCCAGAACATGATCCACACAGGGAGGCCGGAGCTGGATTTGAACCCGGTACCTCAGCACTGTGAAGCCGACGTGCTAACCACTGGACTACCGGGCCGCCCAACCTCAAAAGCAGCACTGGGCAAATCATTGGCTGATGAGACGGGTAGCTCCTTGCTTTCACTTCCTTCCCTCACTCCAGTCGAGGCACTCGTTCACGTCACACGAGAGGACGATATTAAGCACACTGCAGCGGAAACACGTGTGGTAGTGATGTAATGTCGCCCGTCTGCTGACCACGGATGGCTGTTTGTGCCAGGCTCTGTGGAGTGGGTCAGTCGCGGAGGTGCCGGAGGCGACCCCGGCAGAATCAGCAGGTGCAGGCGAGCGATTCGGATATGGACGAAGAGGAAGAAGAGCGGATCGTGGGCCAGAGGCGAGGCGACGCCGGCTGCGGGGGCCCGGAAAGCGATGTCAACACCGCAGGGCCGAGCCGGGTGCACCGCGGCGTTGTAGACGGCACGGGACACCCGCACCCGCAGGCTTTGTCGGAACTACCGCCAGAGCTTTTAGTGGAGATCTTCTCTTTGCTTCCCGGAACCGCGCTACCCAACGTCGCCCTCGTTTGCAAGACATTTCGACAAATCCTCAACACAGAAACCATCTGGAGAAGGCGGTGCATGGAAGGTACATAGACAGCGGTCGTCGCTATCTTTTAAACGGCCTGCTGCTAACCTCTATTTGCTACATCGCGTAGACGTCACACGGCGTGACATTCCTCCGTGCTGTTAATTAGATGAGCCAATGCAACGTAACTATATGATGGCCGCGTGAGGCCTGCCTACACGCTGCTGTCAAAGCACAGCAAAGCAAAGGCGGACCGGCTGACTTTGTTTACAGGCCCTCAGCTCAGCAATCTCGCAGTAAACCGCTGGTCTGTGCAAGGGTCCTTTTGTTTTTTTCATGCCCCTAACCCACTGATCGGCAAACAATTGCACGCGTTTTCGAAGGTAGCGAATGTTTCCTTCTCGTCAGGTTTAGTTCTTGGTCGCAAATGTTCGCCAGACTTTCTCCAAGTATTACATACATGTACAGTATGTATTTTTTTTTTCTTGTCACAAGGGACTTTTGAACGTGTACACAGGTGATTCCCAAGCAGTTATTTAGGAAAGGCACATTTTTGCATGAGCCGAATATCACGGCATACCTCCAAACAAAAGCATCCCCCAAATTGGTATACTGGATGTGTACTGGAATGATGGATTGCATTTAAAATGTCCTCCAAAATCCTCAGTGTGCAATGTGCCCCATGTTTAGCTGAACAAAAAGCAGTTCTTCTGTCGTATAAAATTGGAAATTTGGCCATCACATGGAACAGAATTTCATTGCCCATCTGTCATGGATAGAAGAACAAAGATATGTAGTATTTGTAACTAATAATGGAGCGAATGGACTATATGCATGCATGGAAACTCATTAAGTATCTCCTGACGAAAGGTCAAATAGCAGAACAGTTTACACTGTCAACAAAGTTACTTGTACACCAGCCGAGTGAAAAATAACCTTTGTTGTTAAATTAACTCTGGGTTGTGTAATTGGTACAGTGCATTCAATAGGTCTTTCCGAGTACTTTTCAAGGTGCAAATGGCATTAAAAGTTACATTCCAAAGACGAGGCCATAGCCCCAGCAAGTGCCAGCTGCCAACTGGGTTACTGAGAATTAGTGTGCACACTATACCATCAAAATTGCAAGCACTCACTGTGTAACTGTCTCGTGATTCAGAATTAGAAAAGGAATGTCTTGATCTCAAGACACTCTGAGATCTAAGATGAAGATCTAGTTCAGATGCAGTGAAACTCCTCTTGCAGCAGCAAAATACACAAAATGACCAAAAGTACTATTACACGTGTAGAAGCTGAAACAACACGAACATGGAGTTGCTGCAAGAACAGATTGCACTATTCAGAGAAATTTGAAATCGAGTTGACCTGATGACCCATCAGCTGTGTTCTAGTTTAACCCAAGAGTGTTTGATAGTAAACAACACTCATCCAAGTATGTCTTTATAGACCTTTCTTTGTGCAGCTTGCACACAAGAGGCATTTTCCAAACTGACCTTCCACTAAATCGGTGACATAAAATAGCGTAACATTTCCGAGTATTGTCAGGATTCCAAATTCAGGGGAATGGAGGCCAAAAAATTGTGAGATCTCTTTTGTCCTCACTGTACCAGGTTGTCGAGTTTGAATACATTGTAACAGTGTGTCGACTATGTCTATTTGGGTCACGTCTTCTGATTGTGGTTGTTTTAAAGTGGTCTATAAATAAGGTTGAGTTGATTTGCTGTCATGAAATTTCGCCCTGCCATCACACTTGATAAAGCTGTTGCTTTTAATATAACTGTCGAAATGTGTATACCATCTCCTAATGTCAGTAATGGGCGTGCCCATCATTTCTGGTTGTATTTTTCAAACCTTCTTTTTTTTCTGCAGAGTTCCACATGAAGGAGGATCTGAGAAAGATGGAAGTGGGCGGAGTTTCTAGCCGAGACCTGTATGTGAAACGTGAGTGATCTTATTTAACACCGAAATGTCAACTCTGAATGTAATACTGTCGTACTAGTACGATATTAATGTGACTCTTATGGAATGTGACATACAGTCTCATGTAAAGTAATCATTTTAATTCTCTGTCGAATAGGTCCTTATATGTTTTATCCTATGCAGGGTTTATTTTGTTGAATGAGTAGAAATCATTCCTGGTGAAAGCCACAACCTTTCTCTTTTAAATTTGTGATTACCGGAGCATAGTCTTTTCCACTGCATTTTTTTTTGGGGCATTTTGTCTTTGCATTCACTTGAGTGCCTCATCGGTCAGAGCGCACCTGGATCTGTGGCTCCTCAACATGCCAGTGTTGTGCCTGTCCAGGTGTTGACCCACGAGTGAAGTCTGGGCGCTTTATGAAGCTCCTTCCGGACTACGAGTGTATGGACTATAAAGACGTGTACACACACCGTATGTACACGGGCCCTGAATTAATGGCCGCAGCACGAGGGCCTATGTGTGTTTGTGGGGGTACTCTTGGTGTAATTCTGTTGGCAGTGTTTTGCTTTCTGTGTGGATTGCAAATGCTTTTAGTGGCCAGAAATAGAGGCGTGCAGTCGATGCATAGTGTTTTATTTAGCCGGCTGACAGAGGGAAACTCAATCCGCTCACATATTCCTTCGAGGTTTCCAACAAATTGAACTCTGTGCTAATTGAGATACAAAAAAAAAAAAAGCGTGTGCTGTGTGCCCTTGCGTAAAGCGTGTGCACAGCACTATCGGGAGTGCTGATTATGGTGCATTGTGTTCTTGTGTTGCAGTGCTTCATCCGTACAGACACATTTTGGGATTATGGCAGCCTGACATCGGCCCTTATGGGGGATTATTAAACGTAGTGGTAAGCACGAATATGAAATGGAAAACTTGATGAAATGCAAAATTCAGCCGTAAATGTTTGACAACTACAGTCAAATCTCGGTTTTCGTCCATAATCCGTTCCAGAAGGCTGTTCGAAAACCGAAATTGTTCGAAAACCGAAACCATGTTCTTTTTAAAATAAAAATGTTTCCTAAACACGTCTGCTCACAATGGAAAGCAACACGAGGAAGCGTCACTTCCTCGTCTACCCGAGGAAGCGTCACTTCCTCGTGTAAGGAAGGCGAGAGGAGTCAAATGGTGCATTCAAGTGCGCTCAGTTTGTTCGAGAACCGAAATTTGTTCAGCCCCCGAGGCATAAAAAACTCGACATTTTTGGTCGAAAACCGAATTGGACGAGAACCGAGACGTTCGAAAACCGAGGTTTGACTGTACATTATTCCAAGGTTGATGGGCTGTTCATCATTGGCTGGATGTATTTGCCACCACATGACCCTCGTGTAGAGGATCCCATGAGAACACGGCCCCTCTTTCGTATCCACATGTGGGAGACCAAAAAGGCTACTGTGGAGTGCATGTATGGACACAAGGGTCCCCACAAAGGAGACATCCAGGTGAGGAGTCACACAGACCTCTCTGAGCGAAACTGTGCCCATGGAATGTATTAAATTCCTAAATGTGAGTGAATGTGTGAAAAGCAGTTCGTGTTTCAGATTCAGATTTAGATTCAGAAAACTTTATTTATCCCCGTGGGGCAATTAGAGTTGTGCGAGAGCGGCTTATTCTAGAGACAGTCAGAGCATAGGAAAAACATAGGATGAGAATGGGGCGGAAAGCTTAGTACTTGCGGTAGTGGTTCCAGCAATAAAATAGTATTGCACATCGATCAGTATTGCACAGTAAGGACACAGTAAAGACAGTACAGTAAATATTCTCGAGTACGGACTCATGTTTGCGCTGTCCAATCTGTCCTTATAACAGAAATTCCTCTTTTGGGAAATGAGCATGGTACATGTCCTTTATGAACCTGCAAGTATGATGAAAACTGCATGTGTAACAACACAAGCAATAAAATGCAAAAATATACTGTCCAAAAACTGTTTATACTGTATAACAAAAACAGCAGTACAGTATACAGTACAGGTGTAGATTTAAAAAACCACAACACAGTATAGTATCTACAGTATTTTAATGTTGATTTTTTTCAGTCTTGGGAAAAAATGAGTCTATTTTGGGTTGTTTTGTTTTGTTGGGTTCTTCCTCGTTTTCTATGCCATGATCTACAGGACGAAAGTAAATAAAGTTAAAATCGTTCGCAATTACAGTAAAACGCACGGCAATAAAAAGTCACTGACACATAGTCGTTTCGAATTCGATGACATAAACGGCGAAGCAAACACGTTTCTTCCATCTTCTCCAGTTGTGTTGAGTGGGCGTTGCTTTTTACGCTAGTGCCGCGATCAACAGGACGTAAGTGAATAAAGTTAGAAATCGTTCGCAATTACAGTAAAACGCACGCCAATAAAAACTCACTTACACGTCGTCGTTTCGAATCTGATTATCAAAAAATGCGACGTGAAAAGGTGTCTCCGTTGGTGTCTTTCCGCGTATCGGGTGGAGCGTTGCGTGTATTTAAGCTCCCGCCGCATGACGTCTCCATCCGGGTTACGGCTAGTGGAATTTCCGCTTACGTAGTTCCGGTAACATGTAATATCGTCGTCAAAATGTTAATGCATAGGTTTTTATTACGGGTGAAGGATATTCCTTTTCATAGAATTCCGGGGATGGGAATGTTTACTGTATTGCACAGTGAAAACAGTATTGCACGTCATAATATTGCACCGTAAAACCGTCTTGCACAATGGGGTTTGTGTTATGTTGTTATTTGTAGACTGTCAGGAAGGACGAATTCTCGACCAAATGCAACCAGACGGATCATCACCGCATGCCAGGAGGCAGACAGGAAGTAGGTCAAATTAAAAGTTACAGTACTTTCTCTTTTTTGTGATTTTTGTTGTTGTTGTTGTTTTTTGCTCAATTTTTAGTTCCTTCAACTCAAAACTCTTACTTTGGCATTCAGTTGATCTTTATGTGTTTGTGTAGGAGTTCAGGACATGGCTGGAGGAAGAATGGGGCCGGACGCTAGAAGAAATCTTCCATGAGCATATGCAGGAGCTCATCCTGATGAAGTTCATTTACACCAGCCAATACGAGTATGCTTCATTTGCATGCACAGGTTTTGACATCAAATACTTTCTGACTGATGATTTTTGGACTTCTCAAATTGCTCTAAGGACATGCATTGTACGTTACGGTCATTCAAAATTCTCGATTAGATGATAAAAAAAACAAACATGATGATGGCTTGGAGTTCTCAATATGATTGCGGCACAGTTCTACACCACTGCAAAGTACACCCAGTATAACACATGTTGTTGAATGAATACCTGTCTGACAGTATCGATCCAAACTGAACATTATTACCTTTGCAAAGGCAGAACATTTGATGAAGCTTGTGTGATGGAGATTGTTATGTTGTAAAAGTGATCTTAATGTGGTGGTTGGTCATTGTAGATGCCAACCATACATAACAGGTCGGGGCTATATGCTACTTACAAAACCCTGCCTATAGTATGCATGAGTTGTTCCAAATTTGGGGTTGGATATGATGACCTGATTAAAGTTTAAGAAGAAGTGAATCATCTAATAGTCGGTCAACAATCTCTGCTGTTTTCCCTTGTCAGCAACTGCCTGACATACCGGCGGATCTACTTGCCTCCCGCAATGCCCTCTGACTTGATTCAGCCAGGCCTCTTTAAAGGCACCTATGGCAGTCATGGTTTGGAGATTGTCATGCTCAGTTTTCACAGGACCTCGGCAAGGGCCACCAAACTCACTGTAAGTCACAGCTCTACTACAGTATTTCACCCATCACTCAACTGTCTGCGGCTTTTTGCCTTTATTTCTTTACTTATTGGGGTTATGACCCTTTGACTTCCCACCGCCAGACATCTCTGTTGTGAATCATTACGCATAAACGCTCTCTTGGTCACTTAACTCTTGTGCACACCCAAACACAGTGGTTATCCTGAGCATTGAATTTCCTACTTTGCAAGTTCCCCTGGAACTCAGAGTAACATTTTTAAAAATCAATTTAACTCGAGGCAAAATAAACCAGAGTCAATTAGTATGCATTATGCACTAGGCTGACCGTGGTTTGCCGTTGTAGCGCACAGCTGATCATTGTAAATGACCTGGAATTTATCGCAATCTCTAATCTCGAATATATAATCGCACTACCCCAGTGAACCCTGTGCTGGTTGTCATTCAATTGCAGGGCAGAGATATACACTAACGTGTATTTCACAGTTTATGCATTGCTGAGTGCACTAGTACCAATAATAAATAATTTAAAAAAAGAATAAAGTCCATTTTAGGTAGACCTAAGCAGAACGTAACACATGGTGCATCTTGCAGGACACAGTTAGTATGGGTTCACCATGTACACGTTTTTAAATTTTTTTTTTTTTTGCATAATACATAACAAAGGCGATTTAATCAGATTGTGATATTATGCATTCTTTTTGTGGGGCAACTTTGGTCCGATGATACAAATGCCAATGTGAATTCTATGAATCTATTGTGCAGACTATGTGTCTTTGGTCAAGTCCAGAGTACCGAACCCCAGGTGTGAACACAGCTTTGAGGTCACACGGGTGTATTTAAATGGTCAATTCCTTTGTTGTATGCTGAAGACATTTGGTGAATACTGTATGAGACAAAAGTTGAGAAGTCCAACTTTATTTCATGGTATTTACATCTACAGTGATTCCGGATTTTCACGGAATAACGGATTTTCAAATTTTCATGAAAATTCCTCTGGAAAATTGAGGGAAAATTGCCTAAAATTAATCCGAGTAACAGTTGACAACATTGAACGAACACGCGTTTGAGTTCATTGTTTTGCTTTCACGAGCGTAGCCATGTTGAGGCACTAACACTAGTAACAGTAAAGAGATTTTCATCTCTTAATAAACACACCTGCTAAACCCAAGTGGAACGAATAAAAAACGCCGTAGACAAGACAGTTGTAGTAAAAAATATATATATTTGGACAAAAAGGGAAACGCACAGATTAGCAGAAAAACGTGTCCGTCTGACTTCGAGCCTCGTGTCGTCTCAGCTAACTTAGCTTAGCTGTTGTCGTAGATCAAAGCTTCTTTGATTTGTGACTTTGGTTGCGTCGGCGCTGATTGGTTGAAACCAAAAGACACGCGTGTGCGTACATGTTCGCATTGACGTACGCACAGCAGAGAGCAGCGGACTATCGAGAGGCGCGCTTCGCTCGAGTGGCGTCGCTACAACAATAACACCCTCGCATTGTATTCTCATGGCCTCGCCATATCTCTGAGATTTCGAAATTTCGGCGAGAACGCGTGTGCACACAAAAGGAAGATTAATCATTGAATGTTGAGTATTTGAATAGCATTTTGTGAACTAATTAATTTTTTTCAGGGTTTTTTTTTTTCTTCAGGAAAGTCCACTTTCATCTCTGCATCTAGATCTGTCAAACAACCAGGACAGAACACCTTTTGTTTGAAGCCACCCTCTTTTCAGGGAAGCAAAAGTATTAGGACAAACATTATTAAATGAACTTTAAGTGAAAAACATTTCATATTTGTTGGCATATCCCTTACCTGGAAATGCCTCTCTACATTTGAAATGATTTGCGAGGCCTTTACTGCAGTCTCTTTCCGTTCTTGTTTGTTTCTGGGGATTTCTGCCTTCAGTCAAAAATCTGACTTCCAAACACAATACCATGCTATTTTTATGAGCTGAGATGTCAAAAAGAAATGTGTTCTATTATATGTTCAGGGAGACCCCAATGTTCCTGCTGGGCAACTGACATTGGATATTGACCTGAGTCAGCCGCTCGTCCTTCCAGACTTGGAACATCAGCGCAATATAGAGGAGCTGTCACGCCTCGTATTGGGTGTACATGAACAAGTACAGAGACAGGTGAGGGAAGGCACCCCTGCCACAGTGAGAGCCCCTGCAGAAGGTGCCCCTGGCGATGCACCCGCAGCAAACGTGGCGGAGGCCGACCATGGCGTTGGTTCCAATGGCTGCCAGCCAGGTCCAAGTGCAGACAGTTGTCCTTCTGAGAGCCAACCCTTCGTCCTGCCCTTAGGAGTCATGGCTCGCAATGAAGTGTACCCACGCACTTGCAGACAATGGTAAGAACATATGAAATATATATTGTATGGTAATAACTTTTACAGTTGTGTACAGGAGTTATTACCTGAAAACACATTTTTGTACTTGGGCCATGGCTGGAGCTCATCGCAGTGGGCGGAACATCACGGTTCGAGTGAAGCATGGTGACAGGCAGAACATAAACATGCTCTTCCGTTAGATGGCAGAACCCAGAGGAAAATTTTACTCTTCATTTGCTCTGTCTGAGCTTCGTTTGAGGAGCGTGAACTGAATGTCGGATGAGAGCATATCGAGCTCAGTTGGAAATTCCTCTGCCTGAGATCATAGACGGAAACTCTAGAAACAGAGAAATGGATGAGAACTTGTTCAGGTCTCTTGTCTAACAAAAAAGGAGACTGACTTTTGGATGAAGTGCCTATTATTGCTCTGGAGAGAAAGATGAGACACAGGAGTAGGGCCGTCACTATCGTATATTTTTAGAATTGATTATTCTATTGATTATTCAACGGAATAATCGGAGAAAATGTTATTTCGCAAGAAAGTATTACGATGCCATTTTTTTCTGAATTACTGTAAATTTACCAATTATTGTTGTTGTTTTGGTATTGTTTAGGGAGAAAACAATGAAACAAACAATTAAGCGATATTACACTAGATCTTATTAGAGCTGATTCAATTACTGGTTAGCTCATTGTTTTCCAAAGTAAAAGCAGACATTTGCAAATGTCTTATTTTGACTGAACACAAAAGACCACAAGTCTGCTTTCAGAGTCCAGGATTTCGACAGGTGTCAGGTAAACAATGGCGATAAACGATTACTTGATTTTCAAAATAGTTGCTGAAGAGTTAGGTCATCGATTAGTCGTCGATTAATCGAATCATATTTTCAATATACATTAGTCTCAGTTTGGTATCACACAAATCTCATTGTCTCGGTGAGGTAAATGAGACGTGTTTGAGAGCTCCTTTCAGCAGTTCTTTTTCTTCCAAGAAGGTACAATTAACGTATCGATCCACGTGTTGCCAGTCATACTACCGAAACAGTCAGAGCTTTGTGCGAGTACATCGTCCTTTTGTTTAGTTCAATTAAGTTAATCATTATTTCAGTAATTTTGTTTGGTGACATGCCGTGAGAGTTTTCTTAAATTGTCTGGTGCTTTGCCCCAATCAAGGTTTGGACAAGGCTAGGACACACCAGTTGAGAATCACAGGTCTTTACTGTATGCGCTTTGTCATTGGCTGGCCACACGTCCAGCATGTACCGCACCTCTTGCTCACAAACAGCTTGGCTAGGCTCATGCTCAATGATGTTAAGTGGTTAAGAAAACGGTTCACTTAAGTGTATTCAATTACTTACATTTTCTTTAAAAAAAAAACAAAAAACAAAAACTAAAATATCCATATATTGACTGAAGAATTTGTGTGCGTCCATTGCAGCTTCTATGGGACAGGTCTGATCGCCGGGCATGGCTTCACAAGTCCAGAGCGCACCCCAGGGCTATTTGTGCTGTTCGATCAGGATCGTTTTGGCTTCATCTGGCTGGAGTTGAAGTCGTTCAGTCTCTACATTCGTTTGACGGACCACCTGGCGCATGCACATGCTCCGAACTTGGAGCGATTCGAGGCCATGCTGCGCAATATGCAGTCTTGGACATCATGAGGCCCCAAGCTTTAATTCCCTTCCTGGCAATATGATGTATCATAGGAATAACAATACAAATAAATAATAATAAAAGAGTACATTATACACATCCCCACAGCAGTACACATGTTAGATTGTGACATGACCTTTTCCCGCGTCTTTGTTTCTCAAACATTTGGGTTTACTGTCTAATAAGGGCAGATTTATTACTTCGACCCATCTTAAGTCATAGTCAAGTTATTCCAGTGCAGTTAAAAAAAAAAAAAAAAAACGGGTCACAGCTGTGTGTTTATTTATTTCCTCCAGAGGAAACTGAGATAGGATATTGGATACCGTTTATGGTGGATCGAACTTTATGTGCCTCTGATTCTGAAACCATGTCTGTACTTCGTCGTCTTTTAGAAGGGTAATGGTGTCATATGCATGTCCATTCATTGCTCATGTTCGGTTCGACAGCATGTTGCATTTGATTTGCATTTGGCGTTGGAGCAAATTCTTTTTAGGAAGAAGCGCTGTATGCCTTTCACTATGATTTATAAATGACATGATTTTAAATAGACGCCTTCTCAGGTATTTTTTTGTCATCAAATTGTGAATTACAGGACACTCCTTGTGTCTTTGTTGTCAAAGTTAGTTACAGTAAGCCGGTTTTAAAGCTAGCCCAATGAATAAAGTGGTCGTCACAACAGCGGGGCATCTTTGCAACATTTGGCAAAGGAATTGCTCTCTTATCAAACTGTAGGTCAGATTTTTTTTTTTTTTAGCTTTGAGCTCGAGTGATAATATTTCCTGTGAGATGCTTTATCTCTTACACATTATTTCACTACACCTTACTTGATAATGTCAGATGAAAAGTATAATAAAAAAGTATAATACTGTATAAGCTATACATACAGCAATCTGAACTCATTCAATGTATTACTGGTACTTTTTTTTTTTTTTTTTGACACAATATTGCAACATCTGGTATGTGTACCATTGCTGTTGAAATGTTTTACCCATGAAATACAACAGAAAATGTTCTCACTTTTTCTGTTGTATTTCATGACACTGTTTAGCCGGATATTCCAGAACTCCATCATCCTGTCATTCTATATCACATATGTGTATATTATATGTATGTATGTCTTATGGCTTGATGGAGATGCCCAGTAGCTTTTCTACTACAAGTGCACTTTTCTGGGCCGTATAGTAACTCGTATCTAAAGGAAGGACACACTGGGCAGTGTGTTTGTAGTAGACTGCAGCTATACTAACGTTTGCAAAAAAACAAACAAGCAAACAAAAAAGAGCTTTTGTCTTGTTTATCTGAACCACAATAAACGGTTCAATAAATTTTCCTATCTGTGATTTGTTTCTGACTATTTAATTAGCTTACCTGAGCATTGCTTTGTACTCAATCTGCAGGGTTTATTTGATGTAATTATAAATAAAATGTATTATTATTATTATTATAACTATGCTAAAGTTGTACAAATTGAAATGAGTCATTTTTCCTTTAATTAGGGATACTGTGTTTTGCTTTTGTCTTTACTCTCAAGCCATTACAATCTATGTGCTACTACAGGTACATTTTTATCACAAGCGCCATGATTATGTTGAAATAAACTGCACCCGTAGTAATTAACGCTATAGCATTACCATCAGTTAATCGTACGCTTTGGGTTTCTCCAGTCACTTGTTGAAGTACATTTTGATTTTGTCTTTACATAAAGATATGTAATAAACAAAACAATAAAACATGCCACATACAGTTTAATTGATTTAATTAAAATGTTACATTTTTGAGAAGCTGACCAGTAGTTCACAGTTCTCATAACGCCTCAAAATCATTCATCAACGACTGTATGTACCAATAAATTCCTGCATGAAACTTAAAGAACAGCTCAAAATAATGGGAGCGGATTAAAAAGAAAAACCAAAAAAAAATACAAATTGCAAGTCACTTAAAATTCACTGTGGTCCGTCTTCTCCTGATGTAGTCGAACCTTCTCGGGGAGGATCTGGGTCCAAAAGACAAAGTGATCCTTCTTCAGGTGCTGGGAAATTACTTGCTCCTTTGCACTTATTGCCAGGTACTTTTCTTCTTTTCCATATGTTGGCCAATGAGCAAGGCCATCACCATTAGGCGACCTACATGAACGCGTACAGTACAGACAAGTTTGCCTTAGTAGTTGTTTCACTGTGATCGTATCTGAACTAAACGAGGAGGACTTTTGGGCAATTACCCTGTCCGAGCAAAGTTGCCCCAGTAGGCCATCATCATTCGACTAAGTTGCTCTTCCTCCTCTGGGCATGTAGCTAAAACAAAGAGCCCAAGTGAAACACTTTGCACTCCCAAGTTAACAAGATGTCAAAGAAGGTCTCACCGTTTAGTCGGATGTGCTTTGTGGTAAAGCAAATCCCCAAAACTGTCACGACTTCGTCTCCATGGTCACATCGAACAAAACTTGGCCTTTTTGCCCTCAAGAACTGAGGCGGATGTTGGTACTCATACAAGTACACGCGGGCACCTGCATCTAAGGACAGAAGAGTCGACAGTATGTAGCCATCGACAAATAATTGATGGCAAATCTTTGTGTACTCACTGTACCTCTGTGAGCATTTGCAGTCTTAATGGCAGGAACGGTGAACAACATATCCCCAAAGAGCTCAGTAAAACCATCTCTATTTTTCTCACGATCTTTACCAGCTCCGATATATTCCTCCATCATCAAATCTGTGACAATGGAGTCTTTGGGCTGAAGTAAACAAATGACACTTAAGGGGGAAAAAAAAAATGGAACGGTGATATTCGGAAAGGAGCATCAAAAGTCTTACATTGGGGTTGAAGACCAACATTTGGTTTGCAACCTGCTCCCGGTCCATTCCTTCAGTCCAGTTTGGAGGAGCCATGAACTTGGGGGAAAAAAGGGAAGAAATGATGGGATTTTCACGAGTGGAGTTGAGAGACTACAGAAAGACATTAGTCACACTTACACTAGGAAGTAACCAGCCCCCTTCATGATCATTAACGCCAGTCATGAATGGGACATTCTGAATTTCATGCTGCTTGAAGAGCTCATACACTGGTTTTGTCAGGAAATGTCCGTCTGTATTTATAGTCATCCTGATTGTAGGATCCTGAGAAAAGACAGTTTTGATCAGGGACAACAGTTACAAAAGTAGGGCACACTCATGAATGTTGATACCAATTAGTCTTTTGCAGGATAGCTCCAGAGTGAAAAGAAATTAGACGAACATAAGATTCGCCTGTTTTTCTTTTTTCAAACATCCATAGTTCAGTGACAAGAGCACTTGGACAGATTCTGACTGTTTGAGAGAAAATGTCAAAATGTTATCTTCAAAAAGAGACCAACACTATGCTACAATTTCACTTTGGCGTTTTTGGCAAAGTTGCCCTCAGCCTGAGGGTCTAAATCAGTTTTGAATACGGTACCTCTGCAAAAGTCAAAAAAGGGTCAATATCCAGGTTTCTCATGCAGGCAGCAATCGCCTGTGTGCTTTCAATGCTACATCCAGATGCATTAGCAACACTCTGAAGAGGCATAACAAGAATTCATCAGTTAGAACGGTGATATTAAAACCAAAACTATTTTCAATTTTAAAATTCGATTCAACCTTTGCTACTGGTAGTGGATCATTTGACACCAACGCATCCATGGCGGCAGTGCCACTTTCAGCAATGGCTCGATGGATCAGGCCATCGGTTAATGGTGACAGAAGCTGTGTAAAGTCAGCGCATCAAATCCACTGTGACCATGAATAAAGAATTTCAGAATGATGATGCATCAGCGGCGTGATTCTCACCAACATGGAGACGCTCACTCCGCCAGCAGACTCCCCGAATATGGTGACTGAGGCTGGGTCTCCCCCAAAGTTGTGAATGTGCTTTTGAATCCAGCGGAGGGCTTCAACCTGGTCCAGCAGGCCATAGTTACCAGACAAATGCTCGTCGCCTGTGCTATGTGAGACATACATACATTTCGGGTGTGAAATAATACTGCAAAGTCCACGCAACTTTCTTTTTAATTCAAACAAAATGACACATTCTATGCGAGGTCAGGAAATCTTGCAACAAGTTAGTGCTGTGAGCAGCAAAAGGATTACTACTGGGTTAGCTTTTGCTTTTTCTTTAGCTTGTTGCAAAGCTAAATTTAACCCATTTAAATTTAAAAAAATAGTGATTACTGATTAATCGGACGATTATTTAAAAAATATGTATTATATTTTTTCACACATTTCTTGAGCAATTCTGTTTCTGAGATTTTTTGGGGGGGTTTTTTGTGAACGATCCCGCCTCCATTTCCGTGTGGACATGGCCTTGATCACTGTCAGTTGTCTACTTGTCATTTCATGTTGGGTCTTTTCATGATGGTTGTTAGTTGCTTTGAATCTTGTTTTTGGAATCCTCCCTGCACCTTGCTCATCTCTTTGTTCTTTTGAAATTCAATTCTTTTTGGACTGCACTTGTGCCTTTCCTCCCTGCTTCCCTGTACTTGGGTCCTCAACCCTGCATAACTTGAACACATAGGTGTGAATGTGACCACTGCATGAATGGATATTTGGCGACCTGGCAAACCCGAGCGATCAGTCAAGCGTGTACCCTGCCTCTGGGTTAAAGTAAGTTGGGATAAGATCCTCCCTACGTTCCTGACCAAGATGAGCGGTTAAGAAGACAGACGGTTTCATTGCACGTATTTTCTACTTTAAAGAATGTAAGTGATATTTACGTGAGGAAGCCCAAAACTCCCAAGCGATATTGAATGAGCACCACAACCACATCCTGGTAAGCGGCCAGGGCGGACCCGTCATAGACTGAAGCTGATCCCAAAGTAAAGCCTCCGCCATGGATCCATACCATGACCTGGTCAGACAAACATGTGATCAAAACACATTTTGAACAAGCCTAGGTCAAGTTAAGGAGGCCAAACCGACCATAATGCAATCATTCAAACCGAATCTTGCGTACAAGTAAGAAATTGAACAACTACTAAGGTAGAACTGGAAGTGAATTACAGGCAATAGTATCAGTTCAACGGAGCAACAAATGTTTCTTACTGGGAGCTTTGCATCATTAGCTCTGTTTGCAGGAGTATAAATATTGAGGTAAAGGCAGTCCTCTGAAATATCCGGGAGTTCTTCTGCTATGCCATTAATCATCTCCAGCAGAACTGAAAGGAACTGTCGGTGTTGAATGCACCTGAAGAAACACATTGTTTTATATGATTGTATCAAAATAAGCGAGAACATGTGCAGTGTCACACAACTGGAGCACAGATGTGTTTACATTGGTGGCTGCCTGGTGGCATCTCTCACTCCTTGCCATGCCTCCACTTTCTGGGGTGGAGCCAGTCTCAGACCAGGGCCAACAGGTGACTTGGCAAATGGGACACCCAGGTAGGCATAGACGCCCGTCTCCTTCCCTTTTACACTCACATACTCCCCTTTGAGGCTGCCAAGCTCCGTGTGGACGAGAGGTGCTGTCAAGGTCATAGTGCGAAGGTAGAATCATTATCGAATTGAAAATGATTTACATTGATCATAAACAGCCAACACAAACTTGAAGGGAACCATTCAACCATTAATATGTTACTACATTATCGCATATGCGATAATGACTGGTGGTAACGGGCAAATCAAGTGAATTGGGACACAAAACACCAACTTCGCCTACAGGTCATGTTACAAGTAAACAAGTTGCCGTATATTCTGACGCCCAGCCACAATGTAGATGTGAACAGGAATACTAGCCTAAAAGTAGTAATTTTGTGATTACTAGAACGGAAGACAAGATATTTTAATAATGAAAACACATTCTTTGTCAGTTCCATCTTTTTAATACTGTTCTTCGTGTCATACCGAGATATAAAAATGTGAATCTGAAGTCCACTCAGTTTTTAACTTTATTCAATCAATACTATATATGATTTATGTGAACAGTAATGGAAAATTCCAAAACTGCATGTTGCGCAAGTCAGGTTAGTGGCACACAGGTGACTGGAGCCCTGGTTTGTACCCTTTAGTGATGCAATGACTTCATGACTGTGATTCAAAAACATTGTAATGGAAAGAGTGGTTTAGTCTATGTTACTCCTGTATATTATGATGTGGTGATCACATCTTTCATCACACATAGATACTAAAGGGAAAAAAAACCCAGTATAAATCAGATAATCTCTCTATTAGAGTTTCTGCATGAGCGTGAGAAGGAAAAAAAAACAATAATCTTAACTAGTTGTTGCTAGGACTGAAAATGGCCTTGGGACACAGAAAGACGAGCTGCAGTCGATTATGTTTTATGATATCAAAGTTATGTACTGAAAGGCAAAAACAATGAAATCCCTCATCACTGAATGACTATTCTGAATGCCACTCACCGTCAGGTTCTGCTGCAACACAGAAATATAAGACAGCCGAAAGAAAGCAAAGCGTTTCCTCTACATGGAACTTCATGGTGCAGCTGGTTATGTGAATGTTGACGCTGTGCTCGAGGCGTTGTGAAGAGGTGTGCCAAAATCAGCTGCCCTCTGCCCTCTGCTTGCACTTTGAGTTGTGGTGCTGCTCTTGCTAAGAGGAGAGTACAACTAGCTTCTCCGGTATTGAGATATGCCCGCCCCCTATTCAGTTGACTACATTCTTCCTTCCTGGCCTCAATTTGCGCAACATCCTTTCATCCTTCAAAGTATGTCCATTCCTGGCATATAAAATGCTCGTGGTCTACTTTAGGTTGATGACCCATAACAAAATAGCATACTGTACATGATTAATTGGTGCTTAATTTTGAATGTTGGTGCACCATATTTAACAGTACCATTCATATCGAAAGGTAGGCTGCTTAATTTATGGAATGGTACAGTATTTGGTGCAGATGTCCAACCCAAACGCCCGTAAGCTGTTTTCACCCAGTCATGGTGAATGTACTGTATTTTCAACCATTGTACTGTGCTTTCTTTTCATGCAGTGTTGCATAATTTATTCTTTTGTGCTGCATAATTTAGTCATGTGTCACAGTTTGCATATTTACATCCTGGGATTCTTTAAAAACATGACCAAATATGGAAGTTCCGACACAACTATGTTGCATGCGGGCATAGCCCGGTGATGTTGTCAAATTCTAGAAGTGGAACTTGAATAAAATCACGTCAACGAGAAACCTTCAAATGTACTTGCTGCTCTCGAAAGTCACATGTATTTTGTTTTGATGAGATAACATGAGAGATTTTGCCAAAAATGATTTTATAGCCTGAAAATTATTGTTTTAAGAAAGATAGCTTTTGCATTGTTGGCAGTGTGGGAAGCGATATACAAACACTTAAACAGTCATCCATCCATTTTCTGATCCGCTTTATCCTCACAAGGGTCGCGGGCGTGCTGGAGCCTATTCCAAACGTTTTTGGACAGCAGGTGGGGTACACTGTAAATTGGGTGCCAGGCAATCACAGGACAAACAACCATTCACGCTCACAATCACACCTAATTTACACTAATGCATTCAATCAACCTACCATGCATGTTTTTGGGATGTGGGAGGAAACCAGTTTACCTGAAGAAAACCCATGCAGACACGGGGAGAACCGGCAAACTCCGGATGCTAACCAACCCACAACCTCTGCACTGAGAGGCAGACGTGATAACCAGTCCATCACCGTGCTGCCCTCCTTTAATATATATTTATTAATATACTACATACTGTACGGAACAGTAATCTACTTGTGCAGTCTGTACTTAATGGATTTTTCAGGTAGCCAGCTGTACTTTGCTCAGTCAGATGTAGTACTTGTTAGTACACATTTCTCTGTATGGAGAAATATGAATCAGAAAGCACTGACAACAACAAAGACACATTTGAAGAGTAAACATATTCCCCAGTTCATGGTGTTTTACGCCGACTGCCCGAAGACAGCTTGGCTCCAGCACGCCCCGCGACCGTTGTGATGATAAAGCGGTTCCGAAAATGGATGGTTGGATATTGCTTTGTTTAAAACTTTAGCAAAGCTGTAGGAACACATGGATTTGACAGCATGAAAGTTGAGCCAATTAACGCTAGACTGCTTCTAAATCAGCAGCGTCTAAACCAGCTGTCCCCAATGTTTGTTGCGCCACGGACCTGTTTCATCTAAAGCAATAGATGGACTGAAAAATAAAATCTTTGTTTTCTGTTCTAACCGAGCAGTGGAAATACTTGCACACCTATCTTGCATCACATTCAAGCCACTATTTTAGGACTCTCCTCCGCCGACGGACTGTCGGATAATTAGTGTTGCTCAAGCCATTGTGCATGTGCAGTTTTCTAGACATTCCTGAACTCGCTCCATTTTTCACACCTGTTTCTTGTTTTTTTTTGCTCTCTGTTTTGCAGTATTTATTATTTTGGTTTCGCTGAGTTATTCTTGGTTTGTAATTGTTGTGAAGTGGTTCTCTTGTCCTTTTGAGACTAGCTGTTTTCATTTAGATTTTCCTTGCATTTTGCAAGCGCCTTTTGTTTCTCGCGTTTTACCCGGGTGTGTTTACCAGTGTCTTTATTCGTACTTTGTCAGCTTCGCTTCACTTTTTTTGTGACTAAAACTTTATTATGTACATATTATCTGAGTCTGCGTTTTTAGAGTCCACTTCTGTCCGGTACCTTCCAGACTCTGACAGAATCTAGTGTAAGCTTATGTTAATTATTAATCATCATTTTATGTTTCAGCATCATATTATTTCATGTTAAGCATTCCCAAATTATATTCTGTTGTTTAATAATTGTTTAGACATGTTTTTATGTTGATATGTTCTGATTGGCTGGTAAAGTAAGACAAGCAGGAAGTGATTTTAGTTACGATAGTTGTGTTCTCGAACGTGCTGCGGTGCAGACGTCTTTTTTTGTCATTTTAATAAAACTGCATTTAAAGGATTCCATCTCTCCTTTTGCCGTTCGTAAGGTAGAGCTGTCCACTGAAGAACAACGAACCCCTCAACTTACACTAGTATTACAACAATTAGTGGGAGCCTTCCACTTATTTTTCTTTGTCTTCACAGTAAATAAGAACTGTTCCGTTGATTTGCAAATCACAGATATTTTGTTTTATTTATGACTTTATAAAATCGGATATTGCCAATTGCAAGGATGGTCCGATTAAATACTGAAAAGTCCCACAATTTATGGTCAGATGGATGACAAACATGAGCTCCCACTCTACGTTATGTAATCATAGTTCACGCTTTGGAGTAGGCAAATAAAAAAATGAAGCTCATTCAAATCTGTTCAAAAATAGGCACGTTACGATTTAATATCAATGTCCATGCATTGCATTTGCGGGAACGTTGACCTCTCCAACATGGCCGCCATGTAGGCACGTCGTTTCGCCGGCTTCGACAGGAAGTTCTTACATCTTAACAGTTTTACATTAGCTTTTTATAAATTCGCAAAATGGATGAAATATCAATAAGGCTGCCATCTCGTTGCTGCTGTGGATGTATTATATATGATCGTCTTTTAAAAGCATGGCTTTGGAAGTAAAACCTTTTTTTTTTAATGTTGCCTGTCGTCAGTCATTAAATTTTACGAAGATAAATGGATTTACTGAGGAAATAGAATGACGAATATGCCATCAAGACGCGCCGCGTGTGACTGAAAGGTATGAGGTGTGCTTGTTTTGTTTACGTGTGTTTGACTGCCTTTGATTGAGTGCTTTTGCAAAGCATGCGGAGCTTCCAGCATACACACAACAAGAAGCGTGCTCCTGGATGTCGGCCCCAATCGGGTCGGTAAATTGGACCGAACACGCACAACATGTTTAGAAGTACGTTTCAAGGTGGATTTCTGTCTATATTATATAGCATCGGCAGCAAACCTCTTCAGATATGGGATATAAAGGTAGGTCACTCGCGACTGAACCGATTGGTCGTCTCCCTGGGCTGTCCCTCTGTCCTTCTCGTTGCATTTGTAAGCTTATGTTATATTATTAATTATCATTTTATGTTTGAGCATAATATTATTTCACATTAAGCATTCCCAAATTATATTCTGTTCTTTAATAATTGCTTAGACATGTTTTTATGTTGATATGTTCTGATTGGCTGTTAAAGTAAGAGAAGCAGGAAGTGGTTTTACTTACGGTAGTTGTCTTCTGAACGTGCTGCGGTGCAGACGTCTTTTTGTTGTCCTTTTAATAAAGCTGCATTTAAAGGATTCCCTCTCTCCTTTTGCCGTTCGTAAAGTAGTGCTATCCACTGAAGAACAACGAACCCCTCAACTTACACATTTTTAAACTCCCTGCATCACGTTTTATTAGCCCGTGTTATTCCATGATGGAGCACTCACTGTTGAATTCATCATAAAACAGTCATTGTCCAAACCGATACATCATTGGGAGGTTGGTAAATTGATGGAATATTCACATACAGTTGTATTTATAAGATTCAACCAACAAACAAACCAGCAGCGGGTTTAACATAAATGAGAATCTAAACCAAAAAAGTCATAAAATGGACAGTATACTGTAGAGGAGGGGAGCTGTCCAATTCCTTACTGCCCTCCTTGGACACAGGTTCTTTTATTTCTCTATAAGGTGGAAGAAGACCCAACACCACGTTGTCTTTTTCTCAGTTTATCACAACACAACACGAATCGATTCGGGCTCCTGAGAGTTTCAGATTTCATCAGGAAGCCCCGGACAAACACATTCATGAGATTATATAGAGACAATATGATAATGAGAGGCGTGGAGGTACGCCTCTCATGCAAATCCCGGAAACAAAGAAAGTAACTTGTCATCTGACCCGGTGTGGCTGGAGGAAGTTGGGAGCGGTGAGGTGTGACCAGAACACCACTACCCACCATTTAGTGTGATGGCAAGTTGCAGACCCCCGCTGTGCATACATCCTGAGATAAAAGGTCTTCCCAAGGGGGGTTAACAGCAACCAGGGACTTTCCCAAGGGTCGGGGGACAACAGGAGACACTTAGGAGCCGTTAATCGACCAAGGGGGAAGAAGATACAATCTAACACTACATACATTGCTTTGGGTGAGCGAACAGATGCCCACGAAAGAGACTGGGAACAATCGTACTCATAGTAAGGCGCAGTCCCGCAATAGCTGCAACACAGATACTTGAGATAACAGTTCTTTTGATGTTAAACAAGTCCTATGGAGGGGGCCTTAAAAGTGGTGGGGGTTGAGGGACACTAAAGGTGATTGTAAACACAGTGAGCAGGAAAACCTCCAACAACATTCTACATTCTTTGTTTCTTTCAGAGCCAACTAGAGTGGGGCTAAATAAAATCACAGTAAGGAATAAATTCCTTAACAATCCCTCTCTTGAACACAATTCATATTGTGATCACAAAATAATCTAAAACCTACAGCCGGGAATAGTCTTAGTGAAGCTTGTCACCAATGCCTACATCAGCAGAGAAATAGAGACCAAAATAATCAGTTCAATCAGAAAGATGTCATTTGTTCTGGGCCCTCTGATAGCTTTGTCTTGGTTTCACGTCCAGTCGTCCTTCCGAATGTCACTTTGAAGTTGGAGATGCTTCTTGGGGCTGTTGCTTTTCCATCCAGGTTGACAGCATGACGGGTCCTTTGTGTTGCTTTGCGTGGTCCCATTCATCTCGGCTGGTGCCACTTCCGCTTTAGGACCTCCAGATACACATGCTCAGGACACTTCTGTGGGTTCACGGGGTGTTCACCCTGGAGTCTCCTCTGCTCCTGAAAATGGGAGACGAGAACACTCAATGAGTCTATCTTTGCTTTATGAGGAATAGAATTATCTGTTGAGGAGCACCCGGGTCCATGGATTATCATGGAACAGGGAACTCCTGGTCATGTACCACCCCAAAGGGCGTGAAATCTGTGGCAGGATTAATGGTGGACCTCCTGGTGAGCAGCGCTAGTAGCAGCTCCTCATCCCAATCCAATTTCTCTGAGGTCATCACCATAGAGAGTTTTGATATAAGCCTCTGATTCGTTTGTTCTAGCTTACCTTGAATTGCAGATGAAAAACTCATGCCTCCCAAATTGGAGTCTTCAATTTATTTGCCGACGTTTGCTGGACGTCCATCAATTTCATGCCGATACAAACCAGTCTCATCCCTGGCCACTCGGTTAATTTTTCTCCTCCAGGATACCCTCTCTTGGTCTGAAAGAAGGTGGTTAGTGTGGAAAACATACATTTTCCCATTCTTGGTTCCACTACCATCACTGACTAACTGAAGTCGTGTGGTCATCTTGTCTGCTTTGTCATTTCCTACTTCTATGTGGGAAGTTTGTATCGGGATTTTATACTTTCACACCCTGGTACTCTTATGTCAATTTTCTTGTATTCATAATGGATATTGCAGTACCTTTCTCTATTTATCAACTTAATTCTGATTTATTATTATATTTAATTAATGTTTAGAATTTATCACCTTAACTCTGATTGATGTAGGTTGTTTTGTACTATTTTCCTTCTAATATGTCCCCTGCATTAATAATAGCTACTTCTTTTGGTTTTAGTGGGGCTTATCTTAGATTTATTTTATTTAATTTATTTTTCCACACTATGCTTAATTGATGTTACTGCTGCTGTTTTTGTTCGTATTTGCCTAATGCTGTCGCATATCTGACGCATGCTGAATGTTTTTGTTCAATTGGGTTCAATTGCATGCTGACGTATGTCAAAATTAGTCTTTTACTTCCCTGTTGTTCACGTTCCTTTCATTCACGTTCCCCTCTCTTTTCTGAAAAAGACCTACGGAAAGAGAGTCTTTTTTTTTCGGAAACATCCAAATGAACCAGCTAGATCAGGCTGCACAAGAGAAGCCGGCATCGCTGTACCTTCTGATGTGTCCAATCTTCCCCAAAATTTAATTACAGTGCGCATTGTAATTATCCCATGCAATAGTTTGAAACCGCAAAAAGCCAAACGTCAATGAGAGGGAAGAAATTTCATCTGTGCTCTATGTCGCACATAGAGCACATTTGACAATAAAGTTGTAGCCAATCCAAAAGGAGCCACCTAGTGGCTTCCAAACAAGAAATCCCTGATGTTGCACCGGGAAGAACATTGCCATAGTACAACGCCATCTGGAGGTTGGAAAAAGTAGAAGTAGCTGTTTTCGCACTTAAAAAAAATTCCCGAAGACAAAATTGAATACGTGCGGTTAACGAGTGTAGCGAAATATCGCTCAAAGGTGGAGAATGAGAAATTTCCCAATATGATTCTGAAAGTGGTAAATGGAAAAAAAAACCAAAAACATTTGCTAAATCAATTACAGAAAAATGTGTACGAATCAGAATTTTTGTATATTTGAGTAGACGGCAAAAACCATATGTGCGGTGCAACTATGTCAGGCATACGATACCAGTCAATGAGATGAGATCCTCTGACAGGTCCACTCCGGCTGCCATACCCTCCTCTGAACCTATGACAATTTAGGAATAGGGAACATTGAATAAATTGCCTTGTGTTTCAACCAACCAGGCCATGCGATTAGATTTTGTTCTCTAGTCTGTCAAAAGCATTGTGCAGTGGGAAGGACCGATCAGCGGATGGTAAGGTCATATGGAGGAAATCTAAGGAAACCAAAGCCGATACTGTTGGAAGACAGAGTTCAGTGGCGGGGTATCAGCTGACTTTAGCAATAGCCAGCCTTGTGTCAGCAGTCATTGGGAGCAAGTGTGGTCCAGCATGTTCAAGTTCATGACAGTCTTTCGATGAGGCCAGCGGCGATCCCTTTTGTTCAGGATTCGGGTACCCACGGAGCAGATGGGTATTGTCCATGTGAGGGTGCCGTAGCTTGTCATTGTTGCAAGTTTCGTGGAGGAGGAGTCAGAGCTTGTTGATCATAGCCTGATTGATGAACAGATGGGTGCCGGCGGTGTGGGCATTTCCATGTCCAATGATTCACATCACCACAAATGAAACAGCCAGCTTGGTTCCCGTGACTTCCTCGTCCATGCCCACCTTCCCGTCTCGGACCTCCCCTCAGCCATGCGTCTCGGCCCTGCCTTGGGGGCAGGCCGTAATGTTGAGGTGGGGCTTGGAGCTGCGGTGGGGGTGTGATCAGCCGTGGTGGAGCCTGTTGAGAGACACTGATAGACATTTGATTAGATCTCCCATGTTTCTCTTTTTTGCATGCATTACTGGAGACTCTCTTAGCCTCTTGTATTTGTGAGTTCAAAAAGTTGTTCTGTAGCTTGGATGTTTTCTCAGTCTCTTCCTTGGCTCTCATTCGAGAATGCTGCACATAATATAGGAAATGAGTTCGCCAGTTCGCGTCATCTGAAGTGGGGAGAGTGGGAGAGTTAGTCATCATTTTCTGCACATCAGACGGACAACCCCCCAGCACTGCTTGCCTGAACAAAGCTTGATTCAATGGATGACTATTGGGGTCCTGCCCGGTGACAGTCACCCAAGCATCCATACAATTAACCAAATAAGTAATTGGGTGTACCTCAGATAACAATTCAAACGCCAATTGTTGTAGGGAACCCAATGGAGTCGGATAAAGGGAACTCAGTGCGTCTGATTTTCTATCATTCAACCTAGTCAAATTACAAGAAGCTATTCCCTCTAGAAGGTCCATAATTTCTTTGGGTAAATACTTACTCTTAAGCCAGTCTATTGCCCACAATTGTATGTCATAGTCAATTTTAGGCAAATCCAGCAACATTCGCCTAGCCAATTCAGTCTCATTACTTATAAAAGTGGTCGCATCCCAAGCACTCATGCTATCATTATCCTGTTTAATTTGCATACATTTTTCTAATTTTACCAATTGTTTATGAACCACCCTGGGCAAATCAGGGGGAAGCTTGGCACACAATGGATGCGAGTGGGGACCAGCAAAATGGCTAGAATGTGTTACCCCCTCTTTCTTGTCTATGTTAAATTGGCAACTCGGCGCTTGTAGTGGGATCATAAGTTGAGCGCTCCTCACCCCATGCGGCGGAGGAGACATCATCGCTGCCTCGTTTATCATAACTTTCTCTGTGTTACTTTGATTATACATTTTTCTTGTTTCCAATGTCGACGGCAGTGGTCAAGCCGCCCATGAAATGCAATATAGCTCAAATTGAATTTCACTCAGCTTTTCTTCATTTCCAAACTTTTGTCTTATTCTTACAACTTATTCTTAAAACCTTGTTTTCGCTTTACTTACCTCTCTGCGCAATGCATTCGCCTTTTTCTCTACTTACCTCCTTACGGCATTTTACCCGTTTTCTTGCCTTCAGGCCTTCCGTCCATCTTACAGTTCACCATGTTTTTATCATACTCACCGTCCAATATTCTCTCTTATGGACCGTGTGACGTCACGTAATTCTCCAATTGTAACAACGGAGCTGTCCCTAACTTGCCCTAAAAATACAGCTGTTTACTCAGACCCCGATCTCCAGTCGTCAATCCTACACTTTAACAGCATCCAGAATAATAAAAATTACCTGGACCTGCTTCAGCAATTAACCACTAATTTTTTAATTGCCGACAAACTCAGTTTGCTCTTTGCTCGTCAGCTACTGGCCAAACCTACGACTCAGCGGTTCTACCTAATTTTAAACCGCCTACGTGGTGACTCAATAACTGTGCCAATTCAGTTATCTACTACTCAGTGGCAAATTTTAGACGGTATATTAATTTGAATATACCTCACACCTACTCTACTCAGACCCCGATCTCCAGTCGGCAGTCCTACTCAGCCATTACAGTATCAATTTGGTATTTGCCACCTACACAAAATCCAATCACTATACTTGGTTCAACACATTCAGGTTCAGAGCAGTTTGATTTGGATATAAGCCGAATCTTGACACTTTGCCCGTAGGAACCGGTGTGTCTTACCTTTTTAAAGTGGAGCGCTCCTTGGTTACTGCCTGAGTCTGAAGGTCCTGAAACCGATGTTGGTCTTATTCCAGAGAAATCCTGTTCGTGACGCCATTTGTAGAGGAGGGGAGCTGTCCAATTCCTTACTGCCCTCCTTGGACACAGGTTCTTTTATTTCTCTATAAGGTGGAAGAAGACCCAACACCACGTTGTCTTTTTCTCAGTTTATCACAACACAACACGAATCGATTCGGGCTCCTGAGAGTTTCAGATTTCATCAGGAAGCCCCGGACAAACACATTCATGAGATTATATAGAGACAATATGATAATGAGAGGCGTGGAGGTACGCCTCTCATGCAAATCCCGGAAACAAAGAAAGTAACTTGTCATCTGACCCGGTGTGGCTGGAGGAAGTTGGGAGCGGTGAGGTGTGACCAGAACACCACTACCCACCATTTAGTGTGATGGCAAGTTGCAGACCCCCGCTGTGCATACATCCTGAGATAAAAGGTCTTCCCAAGGGGGGTTAACAGCAACCAGGGACTTTCCCAAGGGTCGGGGGACAACAGGAGACACTTAGGAGCCGTTAATCGACCAAGGGGAAGAAGATACAATCTAACACTACATACATTGCTTTGGGTGAGCGAACAGATGCCCACGAAAGAGACTGGGAACAATCGTACTCATAGTAAGGCGCAGTCCCGCAATAGCTGCAACACAGATACTTGAGATAACAGTTCTTTTGATGTTAAACAAGTCCTATGGAGGGGGCCTTAAAAGTGGTGGGGGTTGAGGGACACTAAAGGTGATTGTAAACACAGTGAGCAGGAAAACCTCCAACAACATTCTACATTCTTTGTTTCTTTCAGAGCCAACTAGAGTGGGGCTAAATAAAATCACAGTAAGGAATAAATTCCTTAACAATACTTATGCCAGAGTAAAACTGCACAATGAGTTCAAAGTGGCAAGTATGATCTTGACTGTGACTGTTATAAACATTTTTAATACTGTACTGTATACCAATATGTGCAGTCAGTAAAATTAACCCTCTTCATAATTTACTTGAGGATCATGAAATCATTTATCCATGTACAGTGTATTTGTGTAATTTGTAATGCAGTTACACAAAATATCCAAGTATCATCATTACTTTCCAACAGCAATACATCTGTACCTTTATGACAATGAACAGTTCTGAACATGTTTTCCTAAATAAAGAAGTGCAACTACAGTATTGTCATTCCTCTGGATAGTTGAGCATAAGTGAAGCCTCGCTCGTGGACAAAAACATACTACTGCATTTTGTGTTTCACAGGTGAAGAATGGTCATATCAAACGAGTTACAGACAATGACATCAACTCGCTAGTGTTGGAGGTGGAGGGTTCAAACGTCAGGTGAATGTGATGTTTTAATTCAAATCTTTAAAAGCACTGCACCACTCCATAACAGTTGTCACCTTTGACACCACTGTGTCATCATCTCCCTGTGCTTCTACAGTACCAACTACATCACATGTCCCGCTGACCCCAGGCAGACTCTTGGCATCAAAATGCCTTTTCTTGTGATGATCGTCAAGAAAACCAGGAAATATTTCAGCTTTGAAGTCCAGGCACTGAAACATGCACTTAACACGTGTTGATTATACACAGTAACTATTGCCATTCATGGTGAGCCATACTCTTGGTCTACTCCCCTTCCACTTTCAGGTGTTAGATGATCAGAATTTACGCCGGCGGTTTCGGGCAAGTAATCACCACAGCAAGACGCAAGTGAATTCATTTATGTGCACTATGCCAATTAGTGTTGATGACCGCTGGAACCAGTTTCAGTTCAACTTGGCAGACATCACCAGGAGGGCTTATGGAACGAGTTATGTAGAGACACAGCGTGTGCAGGTATGTGTGTGTGTACGGACAGCAGAGGAAAGTGGTCACAAAATTGCTAAAGAACGCACCAAAAGTAATAGAAATCGAAATGATCCAAAACAAGGCCAAGTAGCATCCAACTGTTGCCATCTTGCTAATATTTTAACTGTTATACAGGTGTATAAAACAGTTAATTGGTGGCAATATTAAAACGTAAAAAACACTGGAACTTTAATAAAGAAAGAGGCCTGAAATGCAAAGGTGATTCACATTTAAACATGCGGCAACCTTTTTTTTTAACATACTTGATTGCCTTACGTATAAAAAGAAGTTAACCATAAAACATAAAAAGAAAATACATCACAAATGCTGACACCAGGTTTTACTCCTTACAGTGTGAGCTTGTTTACATGACTTCTGGGGTCTCTATTCTTATCACGCTCTCACACACTTTGTTGACGTTGCTGCTTCTTTGCGAACAAGTGCGGGCAATTACAGTTACAAGATAAAGTATGTGAACCCAGTGGAATTCCCTGGATTTTTCATAAATTCAAATCTAATATTCATCAGAGGGCTGCTGCACACCGAGTACTGTGGTGGATACTGCCTAGTGATTCCTTTGCATAGAAACACAACAACACTCTTCCTATACGGCAGTGCGATTATAAATAGTATAATTTGTCTATCAAATTATTATAAATACACATTTGCATAACACTGTATCCTTATTAACGTATAAGAGAATAAAAAAAATATGGACCAACTTACAACAAAAAATAGCTTTAGTAACTAACAGAAAATATTTTAAGTACATCTGAAGCACTGCTATAAGGCAACACGTGCATAGAAACATCCAAATAACAAATAAAATAAACAACTAACCTTGTTGGTTTTATGCACTAATATGCTTAAATTTAGTACGTTGTCTCGTCTGATCTGAGGCGAGGGTGGAATTCATGCGAAGTCCATCGACAATAATTTCTGGAAACCAATGCAAGCATGAGGGATTCCTCCTGTTGATTGATTGCAAAGGCAAAAATTCCATGTCTGTTCTATCATGATCTGTTTTTCTTTCAGATTCATGCTAATTGTCGTATTAGGAGGGTATATTTCACAGATAAACAATACACAGAGGATGAGCTCCCCCCTGAGTTCAAACTGGTTATTCCTGTCAAGAAACAGGATGCAAGGTGAGGGGAAAAAGTAATGTACATGTGGGTCATTATTATTATTTTTTAAAACTTGTTGTATTTTTTTCCTGCAGCAAAAAAGGAGGTCCTAGACCTGCTGCAACCCGACAGACCTGAAGCAAGTTTGAGCAGAGCAATTATTTGTGTAACCGTTGGGTTAACTTTGAAGATCTGTTATATTCACAGTTGGAAATATTAGATGCGTCTTTTTAATTGTCATTTCTTTACAAATACCACTACTCTATTTTATGATTGATTTACATTATAAATCAATGTAGTCCACATTCTTTGTTCATTATAAAACTGGAAATCTGGTGTTTTGAATATCTATTTTTTGGTATGAATATCTATTTTGAGGGGAAATTATGTACTAAAATGATCACAAAATGTGCAAAAAGTTGAAATAGCTGGAGCATAAATTCTGCTGACCAGGAAGAATGAGATGAACATGAACACAGTAACACCGATACATTCCTAAACACAAATATAAAAATACAAATATATGTATTATGTATAGATTTATATCATTTGCTACACAATCAAAAAAAAAGATCACTTATGGACTACCTAGTGTTAAAATAGATTATATAGATTAATAGCAAATCGAATCCAAACATGGATGGAAAACAACAGACTACTGTTAGGGTATAATACGTATACACAACTTGGAATGAATATGCATAATTTGTATGTGTACTGTAGTATTAATGAAATAAAGCATAACGTTGATTTTTTCCCCCCCTGGCATTTTATGCTTGAACTCAAGTTTATGTGCAGTTTTTTAAATATCTCATGAACCATTTGAACCGTTTAAGTGACCAACTTCCGTAGACATACGTGAAACCTGAAATGGTTTTGCTACGCCGTCGGCGGTTAAGCGAATGCGCGGTCCTTGAACGCACCACGCGTGTTTCTGCTTGGCACCAGTGAGCAGGCGCGCTAGCTCCTCATCTCTCGCGAGGAACGACGCCGTTATCGGAACCTCGACAAACAACACGAGAATTCATCATTCACACGGTAATATAAGCCGATCCTTGACTGTGAATAACTGGTTTGCCAGTGGAGAGGGAATAATGGGTTTTAAACAATATTTCACTGACATTACATCCCGAAGGTTTACGACGATCGAACAACGTTTTTCTGGCCTTTAGGCCCAACTAGCATGCTAACCACCAGGCTAGCTTTTAGGACAGTTTGCATCTGCTTTGACATTAGCAGACGACTTCGTGCCAGCTAATGTTAGCTAGCGTTTTCGTATAAAAAAGTAGTAGTTTCGTAGTTCGCTCTTACTTAGTCTATTCTCGTGTATTTAATTTTCCAGATGCGGAAATTCGTTCACAGATTATGCACCATTCTCCAAAAACAAGCTTGGTTTTTATCAAAGCAAAAGAGACTGCATCAGAATGGCATCCTTTAAAATGAAAACAACAAAATTAACGTTTGTATTTCACGACTGCGACGTGCAGTGAAAGCTCAAAAATGCTCATGTCATCGTTGGGTCAGGAGCGTCAAAAAAGATGCATTGACAGAGTCAGTAGTGAATGAATACAAAATTGAGATTTAGCACTAGATAAAGGTACGAAGTACTTCCTTCCTGTATGGAGTTTACATGTTCTCACTGCCTGCGTGAGTTTTCTCCGGGTACTTTGGTTTACTCCCACGTTCCAAAAAACACATGGCAAGTTAATGGCACACTCTAAATCATAGGTGTCAAACTCAGGTCCTGGAGGGCCGCTGTCCTGCATGTTTTCCAAGTCTCCCTGTTGCAACACACCTGATTCAAATGATCAGATCATCAGCAAGCTCTGCGGAAGCCTGACATTGAACCTGCTCATTTGAATCAGGTGTGTTGCAACAGGTAGACTTGGAAAACATGCAGGACAGCGGCCCACCAGGACCTGAGTTTGACACCTATGCTCTAAATCAGGGGTGGGCAATCCCAGTCCTGGAGGGCCGCTGTCCTGCATGTTTTCCAAGTCTCCCTGTTGCAACACACCTGATACCAATGAACAGGTTCAATATCAGGCCTCGTCAGAGTTTACTGATAATCTGATCATTCAAATCAGGTGTGTAGCAACAGGGAGACCTGGAAAACATGCAGGACAGCGGCCCTCCAGGACTGGGATTGCCCACCCCTGCTCTAAATTGTCCTTAAGTGTGATTATGAGCACGAATTGTTTGTCTATGTGTGTCCTGCCATTGGCTGGCAACCAGTTCAGGTTGTACCCTGCCGACTGCCCAAAGACAACTGGGATAAGCGGATCAGATAATGGATGGCTAAATGTTATAAGGTGTCACGGTGGATTACTTGTTTGCACATCCGCCGCACAGTGGGGAGGTTGTGTGTTTGAATCCAGCTTTCATATGTGACATTTGCATGTTCTCCCCGGGTACTCCAGTTTCCACCCACATTCCAAAATTCACACATGGTCGGTAAATTGAGCAATCTCAATTGTTTTTCAGGCATTATTGTGAGTGTTGTTGTTTGGTAGTCAATGTGTGCCCTGTGGTTGGGTGGCAACCAGTTAAGGGTGTATCGGAGCCTATCCCAACTGCCCGAAGCTAGTTGGGAAAGGCTCCGGCACGCCCGTAACCCTCAGGATAAGTGGTGCAAATATTGCATGGATTGATGAATGTTACCACAGAGATGTAAATGTTCATGTATGGCTAGCCTTTCTACTAAAACAATTATTGTATGAGGTGTCAATAAAAGATGGATTGTAAACCCCAAACTTAAAAATGTGAGTGAAGGGCAGACAATAAACCAACTCATCAAAGAGTTGCTGTGTCGTTTCCTTTGAGTGCGTGAGACATGTGCCAGGAGAATTGATTGCTGCTTCACTGTACAATGGGCGTTCCCAAAGTACAGTATATTTCCTGGAAGAGATGAGCATCGCAATGCTGGCATAACCTCCCGGCGCACTGCGACCTGGTTCGTGTCATTTCCCTCCCTCTTCCCCAGGCTCAAGGGGGTCATTAAAGGATCCTGGTTTGAAGAAATGGATGACATCATGATCGCCCTGATGATGTAGCTGCAGATGATCCTGCAAGATTCTTCCCATGAGTGCGTGAAGGTGTGGTAGAGAAGGATGGGAAAGTGCATTCGGTTCCAAGCAGGTCACTGGGGGGGAAAACTTGTATTTTGGATTTGTAATGCATCTTGTGTGACACCAGTCTGGACTCCTGAAAGTTTTCTCATACTATGATCCCTTACTGGGAAATTCCACTCATGCTATGGTCTTAGGGTGCACACCACATATAGAAGCAGATCACACACACATGCAGGGAGTCATGTTGAGCAAAAAGGCCACTCAAACAGTTAGTGGGAGTCAGGTCACTGCATTTCTTAAAGGCACTTGGGACATCAGCATCGCCAACAACTACAGTACAGTAGTTTCTTTCATTTGTCTGCAGCGGGACTAGCCCTGTGACCTGCTAGTTTCAAACACTTGAAGTTCTTATAAATGATCTGCTGCAGTCATACAAGACAACAGTATGATTTTTTTTTTTTTGCCCTGCATTTCATAGGTGGATCTTTATTCTCTCAGTAGGAAGATGCCCACATTACCATAGTTCATGTGCACCATCACATAAAAATATGTCGAAATGTTCACTATACTTTATTCCAAATGTTTGGAAGCGGAGATTTTTTTTCTAGACGGAAATGCACTGTAATTGTCAAACCCTCCGTTTTCTGAAGCTATTCTCATTTGGTCCAAAGGTGAGTGAGCAGGAGCTTTTACAAACTGATTGTGATATTTAAACTTAAAGGACACTTGTGATATTTGAAATTAAAGGACACTGGACCGGTCACCATTCAATTAAAGGTTACATATCGACACACACCATTAAGTCATTTACACCTGAGGGCATCAATTAACTTAACATGCATGTTTTTGGAATGTGGCAAGAAGGCAGAGTAACCTGGAAAAAGCCACCTGTCTGTATAATTCTATAATACAATACTGTCTCCTGGTGGCCAAAGTGGTCCGACGAGATGGAGCAGCTCAATAAATTAAATTGCAGCATTAAGGTAAATCCTGCTGCAGAAACTGTTCGGATTCCATTTAGTTGCGTTATTACACATTTTTTAAAATAAAGCACACTTACAGAGCTACACATTTTTTATAAAGTACAACACTACAGTGTGATTTTACTTATTAAAAAAAAATAGGTGGGGACTGGGAGCACAGGGTGGTACAGATTAATATAATTTCCATTCATACAAATAAAAAAAAAGGTTTGAGATTCCAGTGTTTTGGTTTACGAGTCTACGACTGTGGTCATTGAACAAATTTGTAGCTCAAGACAACTATCTTAATTTCATGCTGTGTTTTGAAAAGCATGGGTCCTCACAGTTAGTGAGTTATTCAAACGTATACTTTTCTGTGTTTGGAAAAAAAATGGAGATACTTTTGATGGTTAATGGGGATCATTTGTATCAAACCTTATTCCAGGGTCCATTGTATTTCAAATACAAGCTTGTTGCATCAAAATGATTGTTGCACATTGCAAAAACACAGCAAATAACTTTGGCTAAAAAAAGAACATTCCTTTGATGAGTTGAGCATAATTGCATCCGCCAGTAGACAACAGCACCGAATATGATAATCAGACACCTCTTTTACACAGAGATCTTGCAAAATTGCAGGTGGAGAGGCATAACGGAATCATTTATCCGCATGTGCGCTTAATAAGAAAGACTAAGTAAAACCTTAATTTGTCTCACAATGGAGAAATGCGCAAAAACATTTTATTATTGTTAATATACATACAAAATTCAGTAAACCGGGTGAGGGATGCAGCTGCATCTGCTTTCACACAGAGACACCGCATCAATCATCCATCCATTTTCTAATCCGCTTATCCTCACGAGGGTCGCGGGCTGCAAACTATCCCAGCTGTCTTGAGGCAGTAGGCGGGGTAGGCCCGGAACTGGTCAACCAGTCAGATAACCCTAATTTAGATGCCTGAAAACTTCAGAATTGGTTGCCACGTCGTATGAAATGCTTGCAGAATTGTCGACTTGTCTGCAACAATATTGGACACATTTATCTACTTTATCTCCTTGTCATCCACTTCCATTGAAACTTTCAAACATATAACTTGATTTCTGAAATTTAGCCACCATGCACATAGAGTATGGAACTTTGAAATCGAATCAGTCATTTCACCTTACATGTCCTGCTGTTATTTAAGTATGGTAAAGGGTGATTTTCAGAGGGTTGTCTGTTAAAAAGCTTATTTCATCTTACTCTAGCTCTGAGCTATGTCCGAAGAGGAATTGGACGAAATTGTACAAATAACAGTGGAGGACTTCAACTTAGCTGGCCGAACAGGTAAGAGTTATTGAATGCGATGCGAAAAGACGTTGACGTTCCTTTGACCTGTGCTTGTCAGTCAAAAGTATTTTTTAACATCATAGAAAACATGCTGGACAATCAAGGCCAAAATGAGGCGAGTCCTCAGAAGAAAAAGAGAAAATTCAGCAACAGCCAAGAGAACAGCAGCAACAACCAGGAGATATGCTACATTAAGGTATTTAAGCTATTGTATAATGGACACAGTTCCACAGTTCTTTTCTTTTTACTGCCTTCCTTTTTTTTTTTTTTTTTACTACATTTGGGAACCGCTGCTACATTTGTGTTGGAACAACCTTCTTCTCAGAACCTGATGGTCTCCTTCACTGCATCAGTCAGCCAGAGATTGGAAGGCATTGAATCTAAACTGCAGGCTCTGGACGCCACATGTAAGGCTCTTGCACAAAAGCTGGACAGCATGGTGCCTTGTGCCAAGAATTCCATCCAGGTTCCTATGGTTGCTGGGTCACCCCAGGGTGCCACTCAGACTTGGAACAAAGTGCGATGGTAAGCATCATGGGTTCGCGGAACGCACACTAATATAATTTGAGTTAGGACCTCTTCATATTAGTTGGGGATTTCCAGTGTATCAACTTAACTCTGGTTTCTCCACTTCGCTTATAGTGTTGTTCCACAAACAAATGTGATTGTGAGCAGTGAATCCATGAAGCAGGAAGATCCCTCGCTAGAAAACCTGCTGAGCAAGTGAGTATCTTGTCGTTTTATGCTGGAAATACCATAATTTCACGGGAATAACGCGGATATGGACACCACGACACTTACCAAAAGCCTGGCTTAATTTTGTGAAACACAATGAAGAGTAGCCTCGTACAGTAAGATGATATTGACGTCTAGAGGTTAACAAAGGGCCATGTTTGACGAGCTCGGTGCTCCCTCCCACTCTGACTGTAACACGCTGAATTTCAGTGTCATAATCAGTGTCATAAACTTTAAGGGGTTAAACAATAAAATATGTCCACTGACACATCTAACAACTAAATTAATCAACTCACTCACACTCAAGTGTGATATTATTTTCAGCAGCTCTTCAAAAATAAAGCTCTTTAATGAAAGTGAAAAATTATTAACTTGAAAATTAAATTTTCAGAGGCCTGAAGTATTATTATTGGTTAAAAATAATGTGTGAGAATAACAGTAGTAAAGAAAAAAAACTTTAATAGAAATGCAATTTGTCGGCACATTTAGATGCGTTCATGCAAAAATCACCAGTCAGGTTCTCTATTTCAACCAGGATTGTCCAAAGTTTTTGTTCCAAGGTACATGTGAGGAAAAGAGGCAAGAGCTGCCTCTGCAGCTATCATTTAACACTAAACCAATCCATCCATGCAAGTAAAGATACGCGAAGCTTTACTGTGTACAGTAGTGAAAAGAAAAAAACAAAACAAAAACACTTAACTGATAAAGCAAGATTATGCGGTGGTCAGTTTCCCTATAGACTAGAGTGATGTCTGATTGGTTGAAAACAAGGAAATGAGAATAAACTTGTTCTTGCCTTGCCTCACAGTGTTGAAGGAAATACCCGAGTACGATGAAGACAAATGACACAGGCCCTGTCAAATTATTTTAGTCTGTGCAGCAAGTCGTTAAAAACGGGTGGGCGTGGCTCAGACTTGGGACACCAAGTGGGCTTTGTACAGTTATATTTTGTATTCTCATGTGTCTGACCTACCTCACTAAAAATGTGTATCTATATGTAGCACTGTGGCTAAGAGGCGCCAAAACACAATCTTGGTGAAGGTGCCAGGCCCTGATGAGAGTCAGGAGGAAGGGGAGAGCGGCTCTGAGGCGAGTGACACGGTTTCCAATGGTGGCCAACCCAACAATGCGCAAAACGGCCAAAATGTCACACTCATCACACTCAACTCAGAGGGTAAGATGTCCCAGCTTCGCCAAGGACACATACATGTAAAATATTGCACAGTATTAAGCAGTATGATCATTTTCACACGATCATTAATAAACTTTGTGTGATACTCTTGATATTAGAAATGTGTTGGTTTCAGTCGTCACAAATCAACACTGGAGCAGCCTTTGTTATACTATGTTTTGTTTTTGCTCTCAGGTAATAGTGACAGATGGTTGGCTAAAGATACAGTACAACCGACAAACTATATCACACTGGGCTACATTTCATGACTGTGTGTACTTGTAATGCAGTCTGTGTCAAGTCTTATTAAGAGCACCGTAATATCCAACCAGAAAAGGATCAAATGGTTTATTGAATAAGAATCCATGTCAACTCTGTATTGTTGTATTTTATTGAGGTATAAGTTATCGTTGCCAAAGGCATTGCCACTGACCAAAGGAGGCTGCATGCAATCACAGTCCTTGGCCTTTGGGGTTGTTGGCAACAGCCAAGATGATCCTTTTCATTTTTATTTTGGACTACGTTGCTTCCATTTCTTCCAAAAAAAGGCCTGAGTTATGGATTAGTTTCACGACCAAACAAGTTTCCACTGTGAGATGACCAGATGTCTCACAGGCTGCGAGTAGTCGACAGGATGTCTGGGCTCAGTTGTGTTTTACCTGGCATTTGTGGATGTAACTACTTATTGTAGTTGGAGTCATTTTGCCAAAGTAACCATGAGCCCATGTCGTTATATCAGCTGGGGATGAATGATGTGTTTTTGACACAGCATCATTTTAGAGAGTGGCTATTGCAGATGTTCATCTTCACATTGGGTCCTTGCTTTTTACACACTGGAACTTCACCAGATTATTTTAATGTTATTAATCACTAGAGGGTGAAATATACAAATACATTCCTGTCTCACGGTGAAGAACACAATGTTTTCAAGAGCTTCACAAGGACATTTTTGCTTGGGTAAAATTAAGATCGTTGATAAAACTTGTTCTCGGGGCTCTTAATTCGTAATTTACTTTTGTATTGCAGAAAAGTATCATTTTTTGAAAATGTCATTCTTAGTTTGCCTTCGCTTTTTTATGCTGTAAATGCTTGCTTGTTTTTCCTGTGACTTTCACTTCTCTTTTACGCCATATGGGGGAGCTGTTGGATTACCTAATATATGTCATGCTTTTAGCAGTGTGGGGATCAGCGAAGCAGTTTTTCAATGTTAATGTTAAAGTGGGTTGATAAATGAATAATGAAATGAGGGGTGCTTATAGAGAGCTCTGATTTTTTTTATTTGTGCTTTTCAGAAGACTACCCAGGGGGCACATGGTTAGGTGATGACAGTAACCCAGAGATGCGTGTTCGTTGTCCAGTCTCGCCAGGCGACATGCTCCATATATCGTCCAATTGCCGCACGGCAGAAAAAATGGCTCTCACGCTGTTGGACTACCTTTTCCATCGGGAGGTCCAGGCCATGTCCAACCTCTCTGGACAGGGCAAACACGGCAAGAAGCAGCTGGATCCCCTCATGATTTATGGCATTCGCTGTGAGTCCTGCCACTTGCTTGATTTTTGTGCATTTTTGGAAGATGTCCTGGTGCTACTATTCAATGACTTCACTCTGACCCATGAGTCAGTGCAGTGTTTTTCCATACACCACCAGTCATGATTTGTGTAGAGTTTATTGTATATCAAAGTAATGCACATAAATCTTCACTCAGCCAAGGATTATTAAATCCTTACCCCCTTGGATCTGTAAATGAACTCTATGAGAACTTCCCACATTTCACCCTCCCGCCATTACAAAGCGGCATTGAATTGAACACAGAAACAGGCTGCACTCTCTATTCCCATGGTGAGTTACAACAACATGCACTCATCATTGCACACAAGCGTTAATGTGCAACACATTTTATAACATACCAGACTCTAAATGACAAGCACATGTCTGAAAGAATGATCTGAAAAGAGTCACGTTCAAGTCACTGAGCTCTTTTATTCCTGTTTGAAACCTGTAGCTCCACAACTGTATTTTGCACATGTCCATGGAGTGCATATCAGATTAGTGCGAGGGTACAACGGTATGCAGGAACGAGAGCAGAGCCAATTGAGTGACTCACTCGGCCTTCCTAAAAACGAGAAAAAAAAGGGAAATGAATGAAAGAGTGAAAGAGCACCTGCTCCTCCTGTCTGAACTGGTGCCACCGGATGTGAAAGGGCTCCTTTTTCCAACACATGACATTTATGCAGATAACCTTCAGTTTGACTGGGGTATGCATTTATTTAGATTTGAGATGTAAATCCTGTCATGGACAGCTCATTAGGTCAGCCACCAACAGCGGCAGTCTCATATTTACTTGTTTTCCTGAGGGAAGGATGTTTCATAGGACTGCAGTAACACTTGAAGGGTAAAGGAGTAGACAAAATCAGTAATTCCTTCCGTTTTAATTAAATTGCTCCTTTGGATTATTGAACACTTTTAGGAAACTTTAACAGTTTGTCCATTCTAATGCACTTTGTTTGTGATGCTCTATCAAAGTTGGCATTCGCAGTCTTCTGATTGTTATATTTGTGAGTATCTGTGTAAAGTTACATCATGATACCAAAATTTTGACCTTGATATACTATACTTGCATAAAATACTTCAAAACCGGGATAGCAAAAACTTAAAACATGAGTAAAAAGACGTTAAATAATAGCTGACAGCTAAATAACTTCATTAAAAAATTTAATTCAAACAATTACATCAAGACTATTAATAAGAATACTTTTGAAACAATTACAAATACATGTAGAATCTTTTTGAACACTTTAGAGCAATTGAAGAGAAAACTTGTAGCCTTTTTAGACTTGTATATCCAGAACTGTACAAAAGTCTTAGGGGCGCCAAAAGATTTCTTGTTTATTATAGCCTTCAGGAGGGATAAAACCTCATTGAATATTTAACTCCTGACATCCCAGCCACTGGAATGGCAGATGGAAGCCAAGCGATTTAATTGGGTACTGGAACATATGTGACCAGATAGACCATTGATTGTAGTCAAGTAAAATAGGATTTCACTCCAGCATTCTTGTCACCTTGTATAGCTTGGTACAAAGCTCCACGGGTTTGGATATTGGTACTTATTGACATTTAATGCATTGGTGGACTTTATATGACGTTCAAATTTCCGACTGCTTTTAAATGCACCTTGTGACAATGATACAAATACTGTATTAACTTGCACGCATCTTCCTGGTAAATGGCATGAGTTATCAAAGTGATCAACTCGCTGTTGCTTTAAGATAGCGATTGCATGATAGTTCGAGACCCAACCGGCCATATACATATTGTGTTTTTGGAATAAAATAGATACGCATGCAGTTTACATTGCCAAAATGCACTCAGCAGGTCAGAATGCGCTTGGTTAGAATGGGAGCGAGTGAGGAAATTGGCTCAAAGTGCACATATTGCCCTTTATAAAACGCAAATAGTGCTACTGAAGTAAGATGGCCATTAATGAGGCAAAATGCACATCCAGACTCGGATATGCATGTAATTACTGTTTATTTATCCGGGAAGGATCTAACTTGTTGTGTCAGAGATGGGCTTCCGCCTTCTGTGCACGTTTGACGCGCTCTATGCTGGCCCCATCGAGTAGATGGACAAAGAGTTGAAGCACCTTGATGATGGTGATTTCGCGTTATTTTTGTCCCCATAAAATTTACGATACTGGTACTGGTATAACACTACTGTCAATTATTTATTTTCCTTTTATGTATTTTTTCCCCTCTCTCTGCTCTTCCGAAGGCCACTTATTTCACAAATTTGGCATCTCAGAGTCAGACTGGTATCGCATCAAGCAAAGCATCGACTCGAAGTGTCGCACTGCCTGGAGACGCAAGCAGCGTGGTCAGAGTTTGGCTGTCAAGAGCTTCTCCAAACGCACGCCTCGTGGTTCAGGCTCAGGTAATGTCTATACACCACATTGGTTTTGTCCTGCATGAAAACAGGAATTTGTGAGTGATGGTGACGTAAAGATGTCATTGTTAAATGACACCTCACACCAAAATGAATTGGCACAAAATCCTTTGACTTTTGCTGTGTCATTGTACCAAATGGTCTCTAAGGGCCAATATTTTGTCATACCTCATCTATATGCATAATTGCAGAGGACACAATACATGTACCTGTTTTTAATTCATTAATTCTATTGCCAACAGTGACACATGTAACAACTAAACGGTGTGTCAACTCAAATGCAAATAAACAGCTAATATTAGCATTTGTACTTTCTATACAAAACAAGTGTGTTCTCATCTGCAGTAAGAGACACGACCGTGTCCGCATCAGGCACATTGTCAATACACACTGTAGTTTACCTGCTGCTAATCTGAATTTGGTTGCCAAATTGCTCAGCATTTGTCTCCACAGCAGCTTATCCCATCAGTGGGTGTACGGTGTATACACATTTATGCTCGTGAATTAAATTATTTAAATAAAGCTCGCTTCTGTAAATAACTAAAAAAATTCAAGTTAATACATTTGATTTTAATAGTGGTTTGAAGTAACGCTGTGTTTACATCTTTCATTTCACACTCGACCAGTGGTGTCAGACTCATTTTTGTTGCGGGCCACATTGTAGTTACAGTTACCCTTGGAGCGCCATAATTACTGTGAGTTTTGTGAAACCGTATAAATGTTTAACCACTTCCACATATTACATACACAACAAAGAACAATTTGATGGATAGCTAGTTTTGAAACCAGAACCCAAGTATAATGGAAATAATAATTAAAAAAACCAAAACACTTACAAAAATTACAAAAGGGTCTGTGTGTAGATTTTTAAAAAAACTTGTCAATGTCTATTCGTTTTAAAAAATCCACTATTAATTTCAACAATATGCAAAAAAAATATGTTCGATCACATCAGCGTACCTTTTTAAAAATTATTCATTCATTTACTATTATTTTTTTTTACATTATTATAAATCTCTATAATACATGGGTCACGCCTTGTCTTTTGGAGGCTTTCAGTCACAGAGACTTCCTCCCCCATGCCTTGCGAGGCACATGACATTGGTACAGCCTCAAATTTTTTTTTGTTTGTTAGCGGTGCCATTGAGAAATTAGGGTGCCTGTGCCCAAATTAGTTGCAGTAAAGAGCCCTGTCAGTGCTTGTCCTGTAATTAATATGGAGGCTCTTCAGCTAGTTTACTTATGGTAAATGCCACCTTGCACAAAAGAAATGAACGTCACAACTGAAGCTTGTGGAGCAATTACCACACCGAGCCCGAAGCAGTTAAAATCGCCAAGTGTGAGTACACTCCTAGCATGAGAACAGGGGAATACTTGCACTGATCACCAGGGCTTTTCCAAAAAGCTTATTCACTCTTGGTTCAGGCACTTTTAGTGCCGCTGGAGTCATATGACTTACCCATTCAGGGATGTCAGGTTTCTGGTGAAATGTTTATATTTTGAGGTTTATCGTTTTGATTATGAGCTCAAGAATCCCTGTCTGTGTATATTAATGTCTGGCATACAGGTAAAATATAAACAACCTTATCGACAGATGGTTAGGCTTTTTACAAAAACTCAAAACGATTCAATTGTATGATATGCAAAAACAATGATGCAACAAAATGTCAACACTTATTTATGCCAGTTCATTTCTGGAAGGAGCACTGGATGATGGCTAAAAACAACAGGTTTTTACAGTACTTCTACAGTAATATGCGCCATACATGAATACAAGAATGGATTATGAGGAGCAGTCTTTAATGTTTGCTTCAATTACGAGCTGGGTTTTCCATGACAATTTTTCGTAAAATAAAAACAATATTTCTACAATTTCAATAAAGCATACTTGGTTCTTTTATAGGTGTTTCCATTGAAGAGTGTTTGGCTTCTGAGGTTTAATGCTCATAATGTTCCGTCTTGTGAGATCCTGTAATTCTCATAACATCTCAAGATTGCAATAGGGTTTGAAAATGTTGAGAGGTAAAAGGGTGGGTGGGGCCTGAACAGCCTGTGCGGCAGATTTAACCCGGCGGGTTCGGGCCGGGTGCACTTCCATCACCGTGATGTGCCACGACCGGCTCCGGATCAGCTCAAAGGCCGCAGTCTCCGCTGCACCCATGCGCTCTACAGAACTCCCCTGCCTGGACCTCGCCGCTAGGTCATATGACAAGTGGAAATGTGAAAAATGTGTTTCCATTATACTTTTGCAATATACTTTGATATTGACTCGTCTCAAAAATCTGAATCAGATTTACTGGCCAAGTATGTAAAACACGCAAGGAGTTTACTTCCCTAGTTATAATAAATTTGCAATATTTGAGATTTTTTTCTGTCTTTACATTACTAGTTTGCTTTTGAACAATTTACATTTTGCACATTTCTGAGGATAGTGGGAACTCAGCTAGTTTTAATTTATGACCCACTCACACAAGCGGCATCGTAATTTCAGTGTTTCTGCTTTGGAACAGAGGGATGCCTTTCAGAAGAAGCCACCCACATAGAAGCAGCCACCCAACAGACCCTGCACTACACACTGGCCAATCAGCAAGTCCAGTTCCATCACATTGGAGAGGATGGACAAGTTCAAGTGGTGAGTGTCAGTAATTTGTCCTCCCTTGATCATTCTCTGAATTGATCAAGGGAATTCTTTAATTCTCGGAAATGTGGTTCATAGTCTTGCATATGTATTACAGTCAAACCTTGGTTTTCGTCCATAATCCGTTCCAGAAGGCTGTTCGAAAACCGTAATTGTTCGAAAACCGAAACCATGCTCTTTTTAAAATAAAAATGTTTATTGAACACGTCTGCTCACAATGGAAAGCAACACGAGGAAGCGCCACTTCCTCGTCTACCCGAGGAAGCGTCACTTCCTTGTGTAAGGAAGGCGAGAGGAGTCAAATGCTGCATTCAAGTGCGCTCAGTCTGTTCGAGAACCGAAATTTGTTCGTCATCCGAGGCATAAAAAAAAAAACCGAATTGGTCGAGAACCGAGACGTCCGAAAACCGAGGTTTGACTGTAGTTCTAACATGGTCGAAGGTCTGCCATACTACGAGCACTGCAAGTGAAGGCGACTGAAGTGGACCATCTCTAAGCAATTACAAGTCTTTGTTGCACTTCAGCCGAATAATCACCACACATTACCTGGCATGCTGTAACAGTGAGGGTGTGTGTCTGTATTGCTTTTTTCTCTGAAAACACTGTTATCAGTGCGTGTTTTACGCTCGGATCCCTGCATGAAGTTAATATAGGATGAAATATTTATAATTTTGAGTAATGTTATTTTTTTAACAATACAGACCTGTGTTTTGACCCTGACTTCTGAGGTCTGCACAATAAATGTTCTCAAAATTACATTACAGCAGAGCTTTTTGTAAAAAAAAAAAAAAAAAATCAATTTAGCTTTGCTGCTAGTCTGTACACAATTTAAGAAGTAAAATATGTTGATTCTATTATTAAAAAAAAAACAGTTGTTCTTTGATTATATTGTCATATTTTTATGCTTTAATAAAACCCTTGCTTCACTTCCCTGGGATTAACATGCGGGGGGGAATGCTCCACAAAGTTAGAAAGTCGCTCATCAAATGAAGTCATTGATTGGCAACCCTAGTCCACAAAGAAAAAAACAATATTTTGTTGCATTGTATTTTGGTTAGTGATGAAAGCTGTCTTTGTTTCACAATGTTGGACGTTTGAGAGTTCACATTGTTTTTCATTTCGACTCTGTTCAGTGACAGATAACTTTTGTGCACCGTATTAAGTTACATATGGAAATTCAATGTTTCTGCTTGATATTTCTCTCAAGCTCCCTGATATCCACCAAAAACCCTTGACGAGACATGCGGCATGCAGTGTTTATGTAGTCCCCCCGCCCCCACTGCCTTACATCTGCCCTTACTCTCCCATCTGTATTTTTCCTCGACTCTGCAACATTGAGGAATACATACAAGATATTTGATCATTTGCATTGGCTGTCCAATGATAGTGGCATATGTTTTGCTAAGATGGTTTACACCACAACAATGCCGTTACTGAAAGACAAGACACTTTTTTGCGGTTGCTTGCCAATCACATGTGCTTGAAACTAAATCTTGGATTTATGATTTCAAGAAAGCGCAACGCCACACTTTGTTCTGCCCTTCTTTGTTCACTCTCTTTCACAAATACATTGATGTTAAGAGTGATCAGGGAAGTACAGTATATGAAAACTAATTGTGTGTGTGTGTGTGTGTGTGTGTGTGCGTGTGCGTGTGCAGTATCTTTCCATTTTCTGAAAGGCTTATCCTCACTCGGGTCATGGATGTGCAGGATGTACAGTATTTTTGACGTTTTAAGAACAATGTTCTCGTGTCTTTCTCAGATTCCACAAGGCCAACTGCACATTGCCCAGGTTCCTCAAGGAGAGGAGGTGCAGATCACCCAGGATAGTGAGGCAAGTTTGCATTGGTTTGTGGTGTAAGAGGAAAATAACCCCTTTCTCGAGTGTTTTTTCCCCCCCGCTGTATCACACACCAAACTTGAAAAGTACAGTACGAGTAGACATTTAAAAAAAAAAATTACTACTTAAAGAAATACCATATTTTTTGGATTGAAAGTCTGTTTTTTTTATAGTTTGGCTGGTCCTGCGGGCTTTGGCACTTCTTTTATGGGCCACTCTGAAGAACCACATTTGAACAATGCGCTTGAGTTTCTGAACAGTCGGAGTGAAGCAGTGCATGCTTAGTGTTTATTTCCGGACGCACCCGTGATGAAGAAACGTGGATTTCGGGGGCAATGAGCTCTCCTGTTCTTGGTCTCGTTTTTTAAAATTGCCCTTCAAAATCGATTTTTACACTCTGGAATGACTTCTTTTTTCTTCTTTTCACCGGTATGACCCTGAAGCTATGTGTAGTCTGAAAATATGGATTTTTTTAAAAATTACCTTTGAAACTGTATCTTAATTTGGTTTAAAAAAAAAAAAGAATACAACTTCAGATTTAAAATAAAACACTGTTAGGATCACACGGGGTGGGGGGGGGGGTGAGTACGATGAAATAACGTAATTTTGCAAGGACAGACATACATCTGTAATGAAAAATATAGGACTGATGATGATGAACACTTCACCATCATTAGTATGAAAAGTTTTTAATGTGATTTTGTGTGCTTGCAAGGAAGAACAGCACAGAATGACATCATCAGACACGTTTTTATCCAATATTTAATTATATTAATTGATTACTATGACTATATACATACTATAAACGTGCTCCTCGTATTTTATTATTCTACAGTGAGTTTACAATTCTATTTTGTACTTCAAGGGTAGATATACTTGATTTGACTGACAGAAATTCCAGTTCATTAAGATTTATGAAATTGCATCAACTATAATTGTGTCTTCTGCTAGAATCCAACATTATGAGCAAGGCACTTCAGTAATAGATGATGAGTAAAGTAAAGTCATTAGTGATTTGAATAAAAACAGATGTGGCCTGTTGTATGCCTTCATGTTTATATACCCGCCTACTTAGTTATGGAGTTATGAGTTTTGTCTCTATGTAAATCCCAGATGTCTCATGTCCCTCACCAGGCATCACTGCATGTGCTCACAGCACAGACTTGCCAGTTGAAATTAAAATTTAAAGACCAGTGACAGTCGAAGAGTAATTTCTGCATTAACATCATTCTTGATGACTTTGTCAGGTAGTTGGGCAGGAATTTATTTTAAGACGCCAGCAAATGTAAATATACATGCTTGTAATCGCATACCGCATGCTATGTTCTGCACATTCATTACAGCTTGACATTTCTGCAGCAGACCTTGACACTTCAACCTCGTGGTTTTCACATTTCTTACTGCGTTTTGCACTGAGAGGATGAAGTGCAGGATTGAGTGAGAGAGACCGGGAGTGTTGAAGGCAGAAAAGCTTTAAAGTCTTCCCTGCTCTTTGTGGCTGAACTCCGATTTTCTTTTCTCCGCTTCCCGTCCTATTTCATGATTATGTTTCTTTTTTGGAGTTCAAAGCTTAGCAACGGAATCCCACTTCTCTCAACTGCCACTCACACAGAATATGTTTTCATTAGGAACAGACCCCTTTCCATCAAGACATTGGGTTTAGCATGCCCAAAGAGGAAATGAGCTGTTTGAGAGTTTACACTGTTCTCTGGCCGTACGACATCTCCGACTATGCTGCAAGCAAATAAAATGCAATTTGCGAGCGAAAACCGCGGAAAATTGTGACATTTTGAAATATTACACATTCAATATGATCCAGTTTGTGCACTTCTGTTTGTCATTGTGGATGTGGCTGTTCAAAGTTTTTATAATGGGTATTGCAATTGGAATTTCTTTTCCAAGAGTCATGTTGTATCCAGACATGACAGAATAGTTGATGTACACATTTGTATCAATGTTTATGAGCTAACACTCATAGCTGCATGCTGAGAATTCATACACTAGTTGTACTGTCCTGCTACTGACCGTTATAGTGGATTGTGAATTGATGTAGATGTTTAAGCGTAAACAAGCTAAACAAATCTTTTTTTGAAATAGTTTTCTTTTTATCAGTTCAAAGATCGCATTAGATATGTTCAGGACTTTATGTCCCTTTCAAATTTAGTCAGATTAGGTTGTCATGGGCTGTGCATATTTGGCATCTTGTTCAGGGTGTGTTCCTTTGCAGGAGGTGTCTTTTTTTTCATGGCATGTAATTTCTGTCTTTCAGGGGAACCTCCAGATCCATCAGGTGCATGTTGGCCAAGATGGGCAGGTAAGAATTATATAATTATATCCGGGTCCGCGTCGTGAAACACTAAGTTCTCTGAGGATAAGTTTTATACCACTCTTCTGTGTTGTGTCGAGAGAGTGAGTTAGATTCATGGGGTTGCTGCTGTGTTTATCACATCCGCCTCACAGTGCAGAGGTTCTGCGGCTTTTTATTAAAAAGGGGAGCATGACAACGCCAACACCGGACCTCACATACATTCAATGAATTAGGGGTAACATAAACACACTTAAATGATAATAATTAATGATGATCTGATGGAAAAACTTCAGCATTACATACACCAATGCATCATGGGAGCCAAAGTACAGTACATCTGAAAAGCACACATTTTTCCTCCACCAAATCTTTTGACATCATTTAGTGTGTTTGCATGTATAAAAGTGCATATGTGTGTATAAAGATTTAAATTACCGTATTTTCCGCGCTATAAGGCGCACCGAAAAGTTTTTCATTTTTTAAAAACTCAAACTCCTTGTTTGTGAATACAGTACACAACAAAGGAATAAATAACAAACACAGACTCCAGTCTGATCGTTCTGTTGCAGCTACGTTCAAGGAAATGCCAAAATAAATTCTTTCGGGGGGGCTACAGAATTTATTTTGATGCATTACTGTATTTTCAAATTTTGTACTTTCATTGAAGAAATTGTTAATTTACGTTTTTTGGAGGCGGCCATGAACGCCTCTCGAGCCTAACCAAAGAAGAGAAGGCACGAAGACAGACAAAGATGTACCTGTAGCTCCATCCAGTGGATGCATTGTAGATTGCGCCTTATAGTCCAGTGTGTGCAATATATGAAAAAAAAAGACAAAATAGGCCATTCATTGAAGGTGCGCCTCATAATCCAGTGCGCCTTTTAGTGTGGAAAATACGGTACTACTACTGTTTTTTCTCACTGTTTTGTGTACAGTAGTGGGCTCTTTTTAAAAGTATTCACATAGACAGGGGTGCATAAACGCGGGGTGCATCTGCACATATGCACATGCATCCTGGAAATAGTCATGTGTGCACCAGATTCGATTGCCTCAGAGCACATTTGCATTACAAACATATTGCTGCTGCCACATATGTCAGTGATTGCAGCTCAGTGACTTTGGGCATAGCAGCCCACAGTCAAAAGGCTAAGTCAAGTTAGAAGCCACAACAATTGCTTCCTAGGGTTAACTTCAGAATAAAATATTCATAATTATGTCCATGTACAGTCTTACTTCTGAGGCTTTTACTTTGAATTTTGCATCACTTGACTCTGCGGGCTCTCACGGGAACCGCAGCAAGACTCTAGGGGTGGCAGCAGTGGCCAAACACGGGGACACCAACGAAGCAGGGTCATCTACACTCGTTGCACCGTTGCTTCGGCGGTCCGTCAAAATACGTCATTACGTAAAAGTGGTCTGTGGTCCAAAAAAGATTGGGCACCGGGCTACGACCCTAAGAGGACTGTGCTAAATCAGTTAGTGGTCTCATTTTACAAGTCAGAGGTGGGCAATACATTTTCGAAGGTGCCATGTGGAAAAACGGTTGCCAAAGGGCCACATGAAGAAGCTAACTCAGTTGTGTTAAATATGATTTTACTTTCTTCTTTTGTATAAATCAGTAAAGTGCATTACCACTTGTAGGTAGCTCAGGTACACTGTAGTTTGAAATTTAAAACAGGTGAAAAAATATATAATCCGTTACGTCAACATGACATATCTCCACATATTAACTTGAATCACTATTGAATCAACATTCACAAAAAACATTTGCAGTATCCATATGGTTTTATCTTTTTAAAGTGTGCTAAGATAATGAGCACAAACCACCATTAGCTGTTCTTAGGATTCCCAAATCATTACCAAGGTATATAGTGCACAAACCAAAAAAAACCCCAATCCTTATATTACTGTCTATGGTTATGGTCAGAGAGAAACTTTAAAAATAAAAATACCATGCATATTTTACATTTTATTTTAACTTCGTATCAACATCCAAATGCCTGGTCAAATATTTAGGAGGGAGTATGACTACTGGAATAATAAAAAACCTTGGATGGATGAATGCCCCCATTGCTTGTTTACAGGGACGTCTTCACGAAACATTCTCCATATTATGTCACTTTTGTGTTATCTCACAAAAAAGTATGTGGGTCCTATGTTTCTGTAACCTATCCCAAACAGTTAATCACATTGAGCTCACTTCCATTGCCTCTCTCCCTGGGGCTGTATTCTTCTCCAGCCTACTGTATGTCAGTGTGCCTTGTTCATCTGGTCCTACTGAAACACATGTCCGAAATGACACCTGCCACCATCTGACACTTTGGGTCACAAGTTACAGTTGTGCATCTGGATCTATTTCATAACAGTGCGGGACTTTCACCATAAGGAATTTACATTAGGATTCAAACTGGAATCTCACGTTTTCTACATATAAAATATTTTCCTTGGGTTTCTGTTTACAGTAATGCTCCCTTATTGACCATTTATGTATGCTATAAACAGAAACATATGGGGAAAGATAGTGGGTCAAAATGATCCACCTATTGACAAAGGCAACTAAAGACATTTTGGTAATTACTTATTCTTCTTCCGAGCTCACTCCAGCCTCCATTGTGTTAATTCAATGAGCCACGAATCAGGCCCTTTACATCGCAGAATGTAGGTAGGACATAGATCAGAATTTGCCAAGAAAATAAACATAGCACACACAGTGTAACTGTTGCGAAACAAACAAATGCCCCCCTGCCCCCACAAAAAAAACAACACTGCAGGCTTTAAAAAATTCTGTCTCTGACCATAATTTTCATATTATTTTCTTCCTATTCCTACAATTCCAACAAAATTGCAAATTGAGCTGACCCAAAACTGAGCTATGATACTACAACAGTATCTTGCTTTGCGACTGACATTTAGACTGACATTTATTTATTCTTGTCTTCCCTATGTAGAATCTATTGAAGATACATCAAATTCGTATTCAGTTGATGACACTTAGGGGTATCCAAATCTGATAGTGATCTCGGATGTTGCTTTGATATCAGCCCAAAAACACTATTGGATTATATCTCATGCTTGAGGTTGAATTTATGTAACCCAAATATTTGGAATAAATGGGTCATATGTTCTCATACCTACTGTTGTTCTTTGTTTGAATAGTATCACTTGATCAAGACTCTTCTAACATTTCATACTAAAAAAATACAAACGTGTAATTCCTGCTGATATTTTATCAGATTGGTATTGGACAGTACTCTAGGTAGCGACATCGGTATCATATCGGAAGTGAAAAAGTTGTATGTGGACACCCCAGATGACAATGTCGCCTTTGTTGTAGCAGCTCAATTGATTCCGATTAGCTCAAATTTGAACCCCCCCTCCCCTGCAAGAGATGGGAACAGACGGCAGAACAATGAAACTATATTATCGTCTTTTACACTGCTTCCTGAATACCCGTCTCCTTTGCTACCATATTGCATTGATGCAGACCAAATGGGGGCTTTGGAAAAAGAAAAGAGAGACTGATAAAGAGGAAGGAGGAAAGTGTTGCAAATGTTTGGAAAGGAAGCCAAGAAGAGAAATGGTGTTGGAGATGCCTTGTGCCATTCATGATAAAATACTGAGACCAGCTGAGCTTTAAATCTAAACATCACTGTACCAGATGCCACCTGAAATTGAAAGAGGTCTATGCCAACTGAATTGGCCAAGGAAGTTTTCACATTGGGTTTCCAAGGACCCATTTTTATTTTCATGTTTCCATATGTTCTTGCATTCTTCTTCCTCTACCAATCTGCAATCAGGAAGTAAAACAGAACAAAGAGTAAAGCAAGGTATGAAGACAATCACTAAGCTTACTGTGAAGAGACGGAAAATAAATCTCAATGAAAGGCTTTTCATGGTTCTCGTCTAGGGCTGCGAAGAAAGTCGGCCACCAAAAATGTATTATACTTTGTATTCTATCCAAACCACTTTCGTTCTCATAATTTATGCGTGCCCTCTCTTGATGGAAAGTTGACACTGCAGTTTGTGAGAATTTTCATGTTCGGGGCACATCTCTTAGGTGTTACCACAGTGATTATGTTTGGCGTAGTTTTTACAGCGGATGTGCTTCCTGATGCGTCCTGCTCATTTTAACACAAAGGTTTGGGATTAGAGTCTATCATACCCATTAGGATGTTAGTGTTGATTACTGTGATTTGAATTGTGGTTCCCTGCTAAAGACCTCAATCCACCGCAGTGCTCAGTTGCAAGGTAACTTGTTTTTAAGTCTACTATCGCGAGTTAGAATGTAGTTACCCGAGAATTGCTAGTTGGAATGTACTGCATGGTATTTGTAGAATACGCATCATGCTGAGATGAGTGGCAGCTGGAAATGGAAACTTATTTGTGTTAAACTTAGTTTAGCGTAGCTTCAGACATGTCTGTTGTCAACACATATCTCAGCAGAGACGTAGTGTGAGTGTAAGTGATGTGGGACAATATGTACAAGAAATAATTAAAAATAAATCAGCCAATATGTTGCGCGTCCATGCTTCACAGCAGATGTTGCTGTGCATCTGCTGGATTCTCTCAAGAATCACTGTTTGGGTCAGTGTGAGAAGTAGGCCAGAGATTAAATGGAGAAAAAGACATATTTGCCCGTGCGCTGGTTCTTGGCAGCCCCCTACCAGTACCTGTACATTGGTGTGAATTGATTTTTTTATTGGCCACCAGCATCCATCCCCTCACCACACTTGCTTCAAAACAGAATGACCCTCCAGACTTGGAGTTTAATTCGTGCTTGAATGAAACCGCAAGTTCATGCTAATTGTTCTTGTTGGTCAGTGTCTCTTCCATCTCTGCTCAGGGGTGCTGTTGCGGTTCTGCTCATAGTGTGTTTAGATTCCAGTCACTCATACATGCAGCAAAAGTAAATTGAGATCAAAAGCTACAAAGACCATGCTCTATGACCCATTTTAGCGTAAAGGGAATGCACATAAGCAGGGAGGCCTAAATCTGGATACCGTTTCAATGTCTGTTTTGTGTCCTCGTGGCATCTCAGCGTGGCGATACAGAACTCGGCAATCCAAAATGCTGTTTGTGTGTGTATCATTCATTGGCCAGTACGCTTCTGGCTGTTTTCTTCTGTCTATTTGGGCAGGACCCAGGGTTACAGGCTATGTGAGTAAGAGGGACCAGATGTTTCCGACTTATTTCAATGTGACTCAAGATCAGCACAAGCTGGGTGTAGACCTGCCTGGATGGCAACCTCATTTTGGAGTCTAAAAATGCTTACATTTGAAAATGTTGAAGTGGAAATTTTTGATAGGGACATTGAAACACTGAATATGGCCAACTTTGAAAATGTTGGACATGTGGATGGATCCGAATAGGTCTTTTACTGCCTTGCAGTAAAAGTGCATTACTTCCATCATTCGAAGGTTATACAAAAGTTGTTTAAGGTAACACCCAGAATGATAAGCAGTTGTTGTGCATGCCTGTATTGGTCTTTATGTTCTTTGCCATGCCAACTTTTGTTTTTCCAAAATGGGAATATTTTTGACATGCCTAAACTGTATCAGAGCTTTGAGACTGAGGATGTCTTCTTAGCTTATACTTGCAAATTGTGTCCAGATTAGAAAACACATCAACAACCAGAACCAAAATTTGATTTAGTGTGGCCCTGCTGTTCAGATGATGTTAAGGCATAGTATTATGCATGGGAAAAAAATGAGGCGCGCTATAAGGGGAGCTGTAAAATCTTAGTGTGACTAACTGACAAACAACAGCTTGCGTAGCAAACTAAGAAGGGAGAAAGCATTGTGAAGTTGACCAAATAACTAAGTGATGTCAAAGAGCAAATGGTCGTCTTGTGTCTGAGCTCGAGTAGAAATGTGGTCCCCTTGTGTTTAGGTGTTTAAAAGGAAATATATAACTCCTACTCTGGCATCCCTTCACTGGCTCCCCATACATTTTTGAGTTCTTTTTAAGATTCTATTATTTTTTTTCAAGTCTTTAAATAACCTTGCGACACCCTACCTCTCTGAGCTCATCCGCCCCTACACACCTGCCCGGCGCCTCAGGTCTGCGGACCAGACATTATTAGAAGTACCAAGAACTAAACGGAGGCTCAGAGGGGATCGAGCCTTTTCCGTTGCTGGTCCCTCTGTCTGGAATGACCTCCCACGGAACATTCGGCAAGCCCCCTCGCTGCCCATCTTTAAAACCCGCCTCAAAACTCACTTGTATTCTTTGGCATTTGACTCCGCATGACTCAAACTTGATCTTAGTTTTACTGCTTGGTGCTTTCTACCATCTTTATTACTGATTTATTGCTTTATTGTTGTATATATGATAGTTACTCCATGTACAACACTTTGTATGCAGCGATGGCTGTTTGAAAGTGCCCTATAAATACAGTTGAGTTGAGAAATGTCAATAACTGAACTGTGAAGATACCGTGCGCATTTAGAGATGTCTGCTTGTTGCAAATGGATATTTCATTAATTTTTCACTCTAATCTTGAAATAGAATAATAGACATCCAGAAAATGTCAAATTCTTCGGCTCCATTAAATCGGGTAGTTCGAATCAGAAAACGGCCATCATCTTAAATCAAGAAATGTAAACAATAAAGATGCCTTCATTAGTTAGACAGGCCAAGTTTGAATTTGCAAAAGAGGATTAAGAGAAAAAGCTGAAGCGGAATCTCCATCCTTTTGGTCTGAGGGGCCTGACTTAATTACAGCTTTTTTTTTTGTCATCTGTCCCCTTTTTTTCTGGTTCTGGATCAGGGTCAGAATGTGGGTCATGCCGGGTTTGTCACAAAGCCTATGCAACTTGTGTCTTGATATGATTCTTAGTTTAATGGTGGGAATATGGGAGAGAGGGATCTTAATTAGATGCAGGTGTGAAGACCTTGTATGGGAGGAGATGGTTACAAGGTCAGAGTCAGGCCAGGACATACATTTATAGCATCCTGTGCAAAATTGAAAGAATGCACAATTCATAGAGCTGTAATTATGGTATGTTTTATTTCTGCCAGTCTATCATAAAGGTCGATGAGTTCAGTCAGAGGGACATTTCAGGTCAGCGTGTTCATTTTGCAGCTCGGCACGAAACGAGCACCCAGAACACGACTATGTTTGGGCATCTTTACAGCAGAGTTGCAGCCAAAACAACGTCCAAAAGCCTTCCCACCCCACCTATCTAACTGGAGATAGTGTTACTGCCGAGACATCTGTCCAGAGTTGGCAGATACAGATGTTGACAGCTGTGAAGCTGAAAGGAAGTTCCAGTCACTCTCGAGTCCAAATGTTTCTTTTTTTCATTTCCGTGTTTTGCCTTTGAGATATTTCTCTGGGGGATGAAAAGAACCAGATTAGTGTGTCCCTTTTCTTTAAACACAGAATTGTATCGTTTGTGTATAGATTTGGCTGCTCTTGTGAAATGGGAGTTTCCTTTCTAATCTCATTCCAGCAAATTAAACAGGAACACAAACACTCACACAGACATCAAGCGGATGACTCATGGTACCATCTGATGCACAGATTGCTCTTACTGAGTGAGCCCCTTTGGGGGATGCCAGTCTGCATCATATAATAATAATAATACATTTAATTTTGAAAGCGCTTTTCATCATACTCAAATACACTTTACAAGAGTATATGTAATAGAATGGGATTTACATATCGATCATTTTCGATGTGGTCACGTTCTCTTTTGAAAGAGAGAAGCGTGTTCAAGTGTTTCAAGTGTTTGATTCATGAGTCTTGACGTTTTTCCACATTATTCCTTTTGAGTGATGCATTTTTTTGTGTTTCCCCATGTACTGCCATGATATGTTATATTCATCGTCGCTGGGAGCATGAGAGCATCGGCATTTTGTTTCTTCACTTTTTCACCTTGGTCAGAATCTTGCAAATCCTCCGGACGATTAAAACTCCCTGTAATATGGTTTGTTGCCTTTTGCGTCAATACAGTTAAGTGGTAGACTGACAGCACTGAGGCCCACCAGCCAGCTCAGGTTATTTGAGACTCTTCCTCGTGAAATCTGAGGTCGGCCCTAACTAATACACTTAAGACCCCGATGATAGCTCTTGCATCTGACAAATGGAGCATCGTGAGACAAATTCCTTTTGTTAGGCTACGTTTTAAGTGAGCCATTTCAGTTCTTATCTGGAAATGGATGAAGACGAAGTAATCATGTTTCATTGTTCCATTAAGTTTGAGATTTTCCACTTTCTTCTCTCACTCTGTCGTTGATTCCGTCTAATCATTAGAATTGATGTAAAATAGTTCACTGTGAAGAAGTTCAATCACAAATTATATATGAATAAATATAATCTGTAACATGTTTACGGCATCAAGGTATATTCATTATCTGACACACCCGTATGAAGTCACTGTTTATTACAGGCAAAATAAAGTGGAACTTATAAGATCCAAAAAGGTCAACCACAATTTGTTACAGGACCTTAGTCAACCTGCATTTTTCTTTTCATATTTCCCAAAATGTTTCTTTACTTACTTTACAGTTGTATATGTTAGTTGCTCCATGTACAGCACTTTGTATGCAGCAATGGCTGTTTGAAAGTGCTCTATAAGTACAGTTGAGTTGAGTTGAGTTGAGTGTCCCCAAAGAATATAATTGAAATTGAAATAATCTGTTCCAGAGTCAAACCGTGGCCGGTATAGCAGCAATTTACTGTCCTTTAGTCAATAAGTCTGCAGGGCATGAACGCTCCCGACTCGTGCCTTTCTTCGGCGGGCCTTTCAGAAACGGCGACAACAAAGGCACCAAGCCATCATAGTTGATCCAAAAAGAAGATTCGCTTTAATTCCTCTTGAATACAATTTAAGGCTTTACAAAAAAATGACAAACGTAACTAGGTAGTGTAACATTAACACGATAATACATTACACATATACAAACACATAAAACGTTGCACGGACAGAAAAGTTCTTGCTCCATGCCCGACTGTCTTCCTAATGATGCTTACATCAACATCACCCACTGGCAGCTATTCTAGCTTTTTAACAGACTAAAGGCAGGACAACTAATGGAGCCCAGATACCTTAATATTCTTAATAAATTTACTGTAAATCAAATTACAATAAAATAAAACATCAAATACAATTCAAATTATTCAATGGTGAACAAATAGCTGAATATACAATCAGCCAAATTTTCCTTATGGCTCTAGCAGCCGGCATTAAACCCTTAACTGTACCAGCAGTATTTCAAGTAATCGTTTGACATGGGGTCAAAATGCAAATCTTCCTTTCTGATTGGCTGATTTCACCTTGAGGCATGAGAACGGGGAAAGATGCCCATATTCGCTCTTTCTGCAAGATACCACCACCTTTTTCAGATAAGGGGCTTTGCTTTCTGTCATCTTTAACTCACACAAGTGTCAAAAAAAGACTTGCCAATAAATTGAAGTCAAAGCAATAAATGTATACCGCATGTATTCATTTCAGAAAGACTTGCAAATCGTCTTTCAGAGCGTGGAGCAGAGCCTTGACCTGAATTGAAAAATACAGTGGGAAAAAAGAGCACTATTTGACTGAACAATAAAAAAATAATGTTTGCAAAATAACTGCCTGAATATTTCTTTGACGTGGTTAGTGCGACTTCTTTCTTTTCCTAAACCTCTGTGCACAGTGTCTGCAAATCAGGGCTGTAGGAAGTCACCTTCATCTTTATACGCAGGACTGTAAGCTGTCATCGGGTTTGAGGTTTCACTGTATGTTTGTGTTTCCTCACTTTAGAATTTGGTTTGCAAGCCATCATGTATTGAACCCAGTGTGACCCGTGTTCTTACATAGTGAGTCATGGGACAGGATACGCTGCCGAGAAGTTCCGGCAAAGATCTTCCAAATCTAGCCGCTTTTCTCACCCTTTATGTGCATCTTCACAGCTGAGAATGCAAACTACTCTCAGATGGCAGTAGGGAGAGCGTTTTGCAACTAGCGCCAATTTTTGGGTCCGCTGAGCTGCAGTATTTGACCCCATATGTCCATCAGTTGGACCAGTTGGGGAGGCTTAGTCTAGAGAGGCTTGGCTTTGGAACTGAAACTAGCTGGCTTCGCCAATCCAGTAGTGATAGCACGGAATTTTAGCAATTTGACTTATATCAGTCTGTTTTTATTTTATTTATTTATTTTTTTTTAATAATCCATCACCCAATAAGAGATTAATTTAAAACTGTCTTAAATTATTTAGTTCGGTTTCCATTTAAGCTTGTAAAACATGCTGATGAACCTGGGAGCTCCCTGAACTTAGTGTTAAAATTTTATGACCAAGATGTCTATTGTTGAAAATTTACCTTTCCTGAAAATGATTATCGGGTCCAAATACAGTAATCCCTCGTTTTTCGCTGCGTTTAATGGGGACCAAAACCACCCGCGATAAACGAAAATCCGCGAAGTAGCGACCAATTAACATAGATTAAAAAAAAAAAAATTGCCCCACGTGGGCCTTTGCGCTTGAGCAGAGCGCACTAACACACACACACACACACACACACACACACACACACAGGCCAGCGATCCCGCTTGTGCAGCAGACGTGTTTATGATTAGTCACTTAAGGATGATTAGACAATTAAGGATGGAAGAGACCTGCTTTTGTTCTTACAAGCCTCCACTCTCTCTCTCTCTCTCTCTCTCTCTCTCTCTCTCTCTCTCTCTCTCTCTCTCTCTCTCTCTCTCTCTCTCTCTCTCTCTCTCTCTCTCTCTCTGTCTGTCTGTCAGCCACACACACACACGCACACGCATGCACGCACACACACTAGCAGCATCTAAACAACACTTAGACACTGATTAAAGATCAAAGAGTAACCCACGTGATAAGACAGAAAGAAGATGCACAGCCAATCAACATGGCTTTACATCTTCTCAGCCCCCCCTCTCACCCCACATGTACTGTATATGTTGCTCTATGTGACTCACTGTTGTTTTGCTGACTTTCGCTGCTTCTCGCGGACCGTTTGCGGGCTTTTTGCGGAATTAAAAATTATTTTTTTTTTTTAATGAATGTTTGAAAAAAATCTGCGATGAACCAAAGCCGCGATAAACGAACCGCGAAATAGCGAGGGATCACTGTATTGGCAATCAAACATGAATCATATGACCGAGGTCGAACAGTTTTCTTTTTTATTCAGTGTGACTGCCTCAACCTGAGTCAAGCCCCTTGTTTGACTGGCTTAGTCAGGCAGACTTCCACACTAATGTCTTCCATCAGGCTGGCTGGATTTGGTGTGTGGTGGTGATGACTCAGGAGAAATTGTGGTGAAACTTGCAACCTTGTTGAAGACATAGCAAGTCGGCGGTTGTCGGGATGATTAACTAAACCCGAACCGCCGACGTTCAAAGGAAAAGATCAGACTGAGGAGATTGTGTGGAAGTTTGGTTTTTCTGCCATTTGTAATGCCTATTGGAGAAGTCCCAGCCAGCCTCAGCAATAAGTGCAGCTGGAAAGCTACTTTGAAAAAGACCTCCCATGACTTGACTGAACAATTGCGCCCTGGAATGGCTTCATTTTTAAACACATGACTTTGAACAATGGAATAAATAAAAATATGAACTAATGTCATTTATCTGAGAAATACACACTCCCATTTGGGTCGCTAAACAGTGAACCGCCAGGCTTCCCGTTCTGTCTCCCTCTGTTGGTTAGCTTTTTGTTTATGTTCCTCTGGACGGGTTGTCACTGGGAAAGTAGATTGCTTGTGTGTTTTGCTTATTTTGCTTATAAATCTCTAGATTCTGATATTGGCTCCGTCAAATCTTAAAAAACAAAAAAACCAAAACAATGTAGTGGATAAAAAGGCATCCAAGATGTTATATGTTCCCCCACTCATCTAAAAATGATATTCTGATTAATATTGCATTGGTGTAATAATAACTAAGTAGATTAATCCATTCATTTTCATCTGTCTTTGGGGAAGCCATTTTGATCAACTGCTCGCTGTGGTCGACTGAAATTCGTTGAACGTCAAAGTGTCTCTCGGGCTCACAGTTAGAACGTCACCACTCACAGATTTTCTAGGTTTGGTCACGGGACATTGGCAATTCGAGCCCAAGATAACAGTACACAACAACACAACAGTAATATTGAAATGCAAAAGATCGCAACGACACGAAACCTAACGTCACTCATTCTCTGTAATTAGGTCCCTGAACACACGGAGCTTGAATCTTGCTTTGCTCTCTTTTCATATTACAAACAAAATGGAACACCAGCTACCATTTGTTACGAAACATAACTGAATTGTATACACAAGTGTGAGAACAAACGGGGGTTAAGATGCCCGAGAGCTGCTGAGGTGAAAGTGTCTTTCTTTCCCGTGGAACTGTGTGATCCTTTCGGTTGCCACAAATTTAGTTTGTATGTTTGTGTGACACCCAGTACTTCCAGTCTGACACCTGCGATCACTTAAAAGATATAAACACTTCAGAGTGAACATAAATGAGACATTCAGCTATTTGCTTTCATTGGGATCTTATTACGTCCGCTGGTGCGCGCTGCACTGTCGATCATAACAAGTGAGTCTGCTGCTTTGCATGTTTGGATGAGGTGCATTGTCAGGTTTTACTCAGATCAGTTACACTTTTCTGTCAAAGTCAAAGCCAAATGACACATCCTTCGTGATTCTTTGCCCTCCCTCCCCATCTGTTGCAGGTACTTCGGGGAGCTCAGCTCATCGCAGTGGCATCAGCTGAAGGGGCGGCGGCAACGGTCGAGGGCACCGCTCTACCCCCTGACATTCAAGTGCAGTATGTTCAACTTGCCCCTGTCACAGATCACACAGCGGTACAGGTAAATAAAAAAGACACACACTCTTTGAGTCTATTCCACCCATCGTAAACAGGTGCTGAGTAAAGCGGTAACACAGACATTCGGTAACATTGCCAGGACTCGAATGAACTCATCTCACTCAGTCACAATCCACTTTGTTTTATAAGGACTTGAGAATAAACTACAACAGCAGTGAAAAAAAAAATCTGCCTCTTCAAAGAGAAATATGTTTTTAATCACCGCTGTCAGAAAACACAGTTTGGTCAAGAAGTATTTGGACTGTGACCGAGGTATGAAATCAAACAATCAGCATGAGAATGAAGTCTGAAGTGACTTTGAGTTTTAATTTATGGGTTTCATAAATAATGACATCCAATGTGTAACAGACATGGATGTAAAGATAATTGGAGGAATTTAAAAAAACAATCAGAAATATAAATCCATATCAAACTGGGAGACCGCCACAGTAATCAGTAGCTGACAAATAGCTCTGTTTTTAAAACGGTTGGTGACACCTTTCTTTGTGACTTGACCCATTTTAGTGGGGCTGTGGCCTACCTAAAATTGTCTTAGCCCTTTTGTTTTTTTAATTAATTAATTTGTTTTATTCATTTAAAATAACAAAAAACGATGCCCTAGTATGCCATTTTGACCTCCAAAAGTACGAACACCGATTTTTTTCAATCTACTTGTTACTGAACTGTATGTGCCTGAAGCTTGCAACATTCCAACAGCGTAAACTGTAACGCCATCTGATTTTTCTGCCAAAAGTGCTTAATTTGCTGCTTTGCATATGGTCCCTTAATATACCGTACCATGACCTTACTTCCGCCATGTTTGGCTCATGATGTTTGAAATATGCTTTCATTCTTATCTTGAGTTGTCCTTTCTTTTCCCACGCTTGTTTCATCCTGTTGCTGTTATGTCACCTTTGTCTGGTTCTAGACCGTTTGTGGTTTTTAGCATGGCATTGTTGAATGTTAAAGGCGGTTTGCACCATGTTGTGAACCTTCTGTGTTAACATCCAAAAAGGCATCCCTAAATTCAAAATTTGAGACAGTTTGCCTGCAGATTCCAGAATATACTGGACTTCTGCTGAGGTCGTGAAAAAAATCTTCCTTTGTAATTTATCTATTTCAACCAGTTTTATGATTCACCGTCTAGGTTATTTTCCCCTCATGATCTGTTTGATTGTAAATACTGTTCAGTACACAGTTGCAAGCCAGCAATAACTTCGCATTTTAGTTGCAGCTTTTCAGCCAACTTGAACATTTACAAGTCTTCTCTCGAGATGCTAACATAATTTACCACTCCTTCTCCCTCTTTCTTTTGCGATTTTCTGCCACTGGCAGCTTTCTTTTTTGCCTCTCCATCTTTAGCTCCCTGTCATCAGACGTTTCAAATGGAAACACTCATGCTCCGGCACGTGCCCGGCGTGTGTGTGCGTGAGAGGCGAGGAGAGGAGATGACAGGCCTCTGTTATTGATCATATAATTACGTGTGAATAAACAGCTGCTAAATATATAAAATACCTACTCCAAATAATTTTCCTCCCATCGCTTTGGTGCCCCTTCTGGCGCAGCGTGCCTGTACGCTGCAATTGGTGCATACCCGCTTTTTGCGCCACTGCTTGTACATCTTACTCTGTTGATTTGGGCCCCCAGGCGTCTTTTCTAAAAGTCTGGAATTTGGGTTTTACATTGGACAGTGATTTTGAATTGGACTGGTAAATTAGTGCTGTTGTGAAATCCAGCTTTTTTTTCATCTTAGGGAGTTGGCTTAGGTAAAGCCTCTCCTTTCAGAACAGCACCTAGAAACAGTAATGCATGCCTTCATGACATCTTGACTGGATTACAGAAGTGCACTTTATTTTGGAGTCAGCCAGTCTTCCCTCAAGTGTCTCCAGTTGGTCCAAATTGCTGCTGCTTGTATGAAGGAGCACATAACTTCAATTGTGGCCTTCCTTCAATGGCTCCCTGCACATTTTAGTTCATTTTAAGATTATTTGATTTGTTTTTAAAGAAGTCAAGTTAGAAATGTGATCTACAATATTTTCTATGCCCCTTCACGGGTCTAAACACGGTATTCTGCTTAATATTGTATTTGTGAAATATGAATTGAGTAGCAAAATCCACCCGTTTTGCTGTCAACTGAAAATAATATTACATGACCAAACCCAGAAAACAGGTGAGGTGACATGACGGTTTTTACCTGGATATTTGGAAATTATGGTATTGCATGATTTTTGCCTTCTGAAATTCATAGTATATTACTCATACGGGTGATTGGTGCATACGCTAGTTGAGAAATAAAGAGGTGATACTGTTTTAGCATAATTTGAAGGTGCTTTTTTTTTTCTTTAAATACCAGATTTTTGAGCTGTAATAATGGGGTTTCCATCCAAATGTTTTATAAATTTTTTAGCGAATATAGTGAAAATGCCCAAAACGACCATGTGACTTATGGCCGTTTAAATTTGTTCTCATTTTGCCAATATTGAGAGGAGAGGAGAGGAGACTGCCAGCGCCAATGGATGACCTCATATGATAGTGTCTCTCTGCCACAAAAATGATCATAGACAGATTGCTGATGGAGCTTTTGTGCTTTGTAAGAAGTCTGCTCACAGTTGTGTCAGCATCCACCGCTTACCGAGCCATCATGAAAAGGAGACGGCAAAGAAGATTGTTTATGTTATGAATGCTCTCGGAGATAAGACTAGTGGATTATTCTGCGTCTGCATGGGATTGCAGGCAAGTTTCAGCGTGACCTTTCGCTTATTTTATTAATTCCACAAAAATTTTAATTTCTTCTTCCCCGAAACATACCTCACTTTTTTGTCCACTATTTTTAGTGACCACAATTTGTTTTTGTGACAAAATGTCCGGTCAAAACGTAAGGCGTGGCATCCATTGTTTATTGGCAGAACCTGTTTCCATTGCCAAAATTCGCATTTTCCTTTTATCAATGCATTGAAAAATCTGCCCCCTCTAAGCTAAAACATTTTTCTTTTGGACTCGCATTTATTTCTATGCAGTTTTATTTTTACAATTCTTGAAAACTTGAATAAAAATAAGTGGGTGGAAAGCCACCTAATGTTACACCAAAGTGTTCCCCAAATACACATTTTCCCAACACAAAAAGCTCACTGTCCCTGTGGCCTTTAGTCCAATTTTCAAAATTCTTTGTGCGCAATACAATAAGTTGAAGGGGCCTTGGCAAACCTTCAGACATTTTCTTTTTAAGGAAATTCTGTCACGTTGTTCCTCAAGGTATATCAGACAACAGGATGATGAACCCAAAGACAACTAAAAACACCCAGTAATGGTAAAGAGCACAGCATTGGGCAAATCAGAAGTGACCTTCTATGAGCCCTGATCAAAAACCAATTGAACGTCTGTGGAAGAGCTAAAAAATGTCATCTGGACAAGGCACCCTTCAAACCTGACACAATTGGAGCAGTTTGCTCATGCAAAATGGGCCAAAACACTAACTGAGAGGTAGAGAACTCTCATTGAAAGTCTCAAAAATCATTTAAATCGGCTGTGCAACAAAATATTCAGATAAGGGGGCCATTGTTTCCTAAGTTTGTTTTTGAAAACAATTCAAAACGCGGCCCGGTGAATTAGTGGTTAGCAGGTCGATCTTACAGTGCAGATATCGTGGGTTTGATCCCGGCTCCCACATTCCAAAAATATGCACGGCAGGCTTATTGAACCCTCTGAATTGTCCCTAAGTGTGAGTGTGAGCGAGGATGGTTGTTTGTCGATGTGTGCCCTGCCCGCCTACTGCCCGAAGACGGCTGGGATAGGCTCCAGCACCCTCCCGCGACCCTTGTGAGGACAAAGCGGATCCAAAAATGAATGAATGAATGAATTCAAAACGCTGGTGCACCTCCGCAATCCTCACTTTTCAGGTCACCCCAAAATTGCATTTTTGTGCATTATCATCATCATCAGAGATGAAACCATTTGAAAGACTTAAATTGGTCAATTTTTTTTTTTTTTTTAACGCACGCATGGACTGCAGTATACATTTGTGAAAAATATGACATCTAACTCATTGTAATAATAATAATAATACATTTCATTTATAAGCGCCTTTCAAAACACTCAAGGACACTTTCCAATCAAAACAAGAACAATAAAACCACAGATACAATTATAAATAATAAAAGGTCAAATTAATTTAAACTGAATATGCGATTTTAAATAGTTGACGCCGGCAACATCGCCGTTGCGAGGAGCACTAGCCGACCCAGCCAGGCCGGCCAACACACCGTGGTCCGCGGATCGGCCGCCGTTTCTGCCATTGTGACATAGAAGTTGTCTGATTTTCATTAATTGATCAATTTCCATTACATTTTATTTATTACTTTTCTCAGATGAACTTATTTCTGGGGCCACTGTGGGTTGTTGTTTGAATAACAGAGTGGTACCAGCAATCTTTTCATTGTGTGTCACATCTGGTATTTTTTTGCGTTTGAAATAGTCATACATCCATTTGTATGCAGTTCTGCGATGTACTTCAAGCATGACTGCCACTAGGATGTGAAAGAAGTAAACAGACAATTTGCTGGTGCAGTTTTAAAGTGGCCCTCAGGTTTCGGACACAACATTGCAAATAGGTCCCACGATGATTGCCACCACATGCAATGTATTTCAAAAACTCCAACACAGCAAGCAATCCGACTGTTTGTTTTCTCAAGTGATTGATGTCATTTTTGGTTGTTCTTTTGCAAGTGCATCAGGCTGTCGGATCTTTCAACAGCCTGCTTTCATTTGGGCTTGATTCTAGTTAAGTATGGATGCCGTCAAGGAAACCACTTGTTCACTCCTTGGTGTCTTTTGATCAGATTTTGTTCAATGGTTTTATTCGATTTACGGATGTCCGAATGTTTCATAATTATTGTTTTGTTTTAACCTGTGCGTTCATAGTCAGAGCATCTTTAGATCTAACCAACCAATAAATCCTTGACATGAGCAATATAACACTTAAAAAACATTTTAGCAGTTTAACTGCGAATAATAACTGAAACCGTGCTTACGAAGCTTCAAACATGCATCAATAATGCGATGAACCACAAAAGGAGCTGAGTGGTACCAAGTGTGATATGACAGTTTGGATTTTGTGTCCAAAACTGTAAACACTGTTGATTTACCATTGAAAGTTCAGCCAAAGGTTAGCGATGATATGTATATCGCTTTGAACAGTGTGGAATTGAGAGAATGACTGTCATGTGTTTCCAAACACATGGTAGCATTTAAACAAGTTCTTGCAAAATTACTCACGTTTTGATTTATTTATCTCTGCGTTAGCATTTCGTTACAGTACTTGGGATAATTTCCCTCTCGTACACAACATGCAGTACAATTTCCTCAAGATGGCGATGAGCTGTAGAAAATGTTCTTGTGCTTACCCCCTGCTCAGTCCATCCCAGCTACCACAGAGTGCCAACACGCTGGCTAAATTTGCATAATCATTCAATCATGTCATGACAGTCTTTGAAAAGTATAACCATGAGATTGTTATCCTTCCAAATGGAGAGCGAGGCCCTTGCTGTGATACCTCATCATGGCCAGAATCTGAGATTTTCAATGAAAATCACCCATGTGCGTTTTACTTGGCCGCTTTAAGAAGCAATGCTTCAAATATGTGACATGCTGTGATGCAGCTGTGTTGAGTGTGCTGGGCTACAGTGAGAAAACCCTGCAGGTGTGTTTGATGGAACCCCTGGCAGTGACTCACTCCTGACAGTCATCGCGGTTTGCATGCATACACCAGAGTCAGAGGGCATTGAAATGCTGATTGCATCATCGGCATTGTCAAAATGATCCACCTCAAAAATGACATTCTGTCGTATCTACGCCAGGCCTGGAGTTTGGGATGTGTTCTTATGCAAAGAAATACAGGCTGCAGGCACACCAACTGTGGAAAACAATAGCAGTGTACGATGTAATCTGTGCGCAATGTACAAAAACAGCGCTGAGGTCTGCCAGTTTTGTTTGGGTGCCTTGTGTTTTATAAAGGTGTTGTTTTTTTTTTTTAAAGCTTCAATCTGGAAACCTGGTTTCAAATCAAATCTTTGGGCTAATTTTAATAATGGCAAAGACGTCCAGATGATGAAACATGTGAACACAAATTTTAAGAACATTGAGCTGCCATCATAAATTACATGTAAATTCACATAAATTAAATCTAAACTGCTTACTAAACTAACCACCCAATCAGACTTGTCTGTACCGCTTGGATCAGCGGGATCTTATCCCTTTGACTTGCAGGCATGTTTTTGAAAAGTGTCGGGGGAAGTAGCCTAAACAAACAAACAAAAAAAACGCACACAAGCACAGGGAGATTTAAACATTCATCAATTGGTTTTCTATACCACTTGTGCCCATTTGGATCATGGGTGAGGTGGAGCCTGTCCCGGTTGACTTTAGGCAAGACATGGGCTCCACACTGGACTGTAGTCAGATGCCCCTTTTCCATTGCACTGGTTCTACCCTGAAACAGCTTGAAACATTCGTTTTTCCATGAGACTTTTTCGAGGTCATGCTCTTACACTGGAACCATTCCTTAAAACCTCTTCCAACCTGGTTCTAGAATGCAGGCTGAGGAGGGCTGTGATGTCACGGTCATTAGACTGGCTGACATTACTTTAAGCGATGCAACAAGGAACTCCACTTCCTGGTTCTGAGCGAGCGAGAGGCAGACAGTCAGCCGCCGAGTCATAAAAATACAGAATATACAATAAACATGAAATTGTGGTGACACTTTTAGCAAGCGGTGCACACTTTGCTGGGTCCATTCAAGTGAAGGAGCTCAAGCCCCATCTTTCAATATATCCACTTTCCTCTTTGGAGCCATCGCACATTGCTCAGTGTTAGTCAAGGAACAGACAGGCTACAATCAAGACAAAAATGCATATACAATCAAACCTCGGTTTTCGTACTTAATCCGTTCCAGAAGACTGTTCGGAAACCGAATTGCTCGGAAACCGAAACCATGTTTCCCATTGGCATCAATGTAAAATGTTTTAATCCGTTCCAAGTCAAGAAAACAACTTAAACAACAACCTAAACCACCTAAACCACTTTTTTTTTTACAATGTCACACCATAAACTTTACAAATGTAAGAGGAGAGCAGGTAATATGTAAAATACTGTACAAACAAACGGTAATATACTTTTTCACCAATTTTAACATTAACATAGTAACATAAAAATTGAAGACACAACACAGACACACGCACACCTAAATCTTTCTTAAATTCTATAGTTTTGCGCACTATTTTCCTCTTTTCTTCACCAGGTTCACCACTTCCACTTGCTTTCTTTGGTGCCATGATTAGGGGCTGATACACGATGCAAAAATAATAGTCCAATATCACGTAGTTCTCACCAAACACGTCTGCTTTTTAAAAAAAAAATCTAAATTGAACAATACAAACCCGTCTGCTCACAATAGACGCTACACGAGGAAGCTGTTTCTGTGTGATTATTGCATAATAATGAGACACCAGACACCAAAGTGTTCCTTATGTGCCGCTGCATGCAGCGGCAATGCAGGGGTAAACAAACACACGCACTTCCCACGTGCTGCTAGGGCAAACCATTCTGAAAAGAGGGGGATTTCAATCCTCCTCAGAAGCGTCTCACCAAACGCGTCTGCTTTTTTTTTTATTGAACAATACAAACTTGTCTGCTCACAATCGACGCTACACTAGGAAGCGTTTCACCAAACACGTCTGCTTTTTTAAAAACATCTGTTGAACAATACAAAAACGTCTGCTCACAATGGTCGCTTCCTGTGAAGCGACGCTTCCCGAGGGAGCACCGCTACACAAGGGAGCGCGGCTACACGAGGGAGCGTCACTTCACTCCTCTCGGCTTCGCTACCTCTTCTCTGCTTCGCTACCTCGTAGCGAAGCCGAGAGGAGTGAAGTGACGCATTCAAGTGCGCTCAGTTAGTTCGAGAACCGAAATTTGTTCGTCATCCGAGGCATTAAAAACTTGAAATTTTAGTTCGAAAACCGAATTGTACGAGAACCGAGACGTTCGAAAACCGAGGTTTGACTGTATATTTAACAGACGGGACTTCTCACATTAGCTTCGCTTATTTCATCTACAGGTACACAGGAAATTGTAAATATGGTTAAGATTTGTGTCTTGGTGGTGGGTAGCTGTGTCTCTCTCGCTTGAACCCTGGAATAGATTTATCGTTTGTGTGACAGCTGTGCATTTGATGGGCTGTAATTTGCAACGTGACCACATCATGCAACTGCAATTTACATTTTGAATCACCACAAAACCAGCGGTCGATACTCGGCCACTCATGAAATCTGCGGCAGAATCCCAAACACTGAGAATGTGCAGTGGAGGCTTTCACAGTTCTGTTGATTTGCCACAACCAATACCCTCCCACCCCCCCTACCCCTCAATGATTGTTGTGGAGAAACAACAGAGGCCAGACCAGGCCAAGTGAGGCCCAGGCAGAGCAGGGCCATGGTCATTTTAGAACCTGTAAAGAAAAAGCGCCTAAAAAAAGTTGGAAAGCCCCGATGTTAAAAGAACAGCCAGATAAATACAGATTGTATCCATAAAGCACCCATGTACACGGCGACTACGATTTCCCATGAGAATACAGTATTTTGTACAAAATCATATATGAGATTTCAGACATGTTCTCCCCTTCCCTCTTTTGCCCGTCCCAGGTTGCTGAGCTTGCGCCTGCCCTGCAAGCAGAGATGGAGGTGAAAGATACCATCCAGGGAGAGAACGGCGAGGTCGTCCAAATAGTCTCTTCTGTGGCTACCTGAGAGAGGCTTCTGCTTTTTGGACTACCCAAACTTTTACCGTTTAGCGGCATATGCAGAAAGACTGACAGACATTGAAGTCAGAAACCCTGCTTAAAAAAAAAAAATACCAAACGTCAATCACACCGGCGTGAACAAGCCATTTGTTGTTGTTGTTGTTGATGGTGTCCCTTGCAAAGCAGATGTTCATCACAAACAGGAACACGATTCTTCAAAATCAGCTGCTGTAATTCTGGTGTGTTCATCTGAAGAAGGAATCGTCCCACCCTGGAATCCACACCGGAATTATTGTCCATCGAGGGAAGTTATTGTTAATGCAGCGTGTGGGCTCGTACACATACTTGTTTACGATGATAAAAAACAGCAACATTGGAGTGTTGAGAAGCCGGGTCCCCTATGATGGTGTGCAACCCCCTGAATGAACATTAAAGTGGAACTTGAAATTTGCTGAGAACCATTCCTCTCGGGATCAGTTTGTTTTATCGGTCTTCATAATTGAGTCCATATTTTGTCTCCCGGCTGTGAGCTCCTCCCTCCACTTTCCTCATCATGTTCCCATATTGTTCTGATCTGTTGTTTGATTTATCTATTTGTTGCTTGCTGGGAGAAATGCTTTAGTTTGGAAAGAGGTAGACCGTGAAATGCAAAAGCAGTGTAAGTGGCTTTCAGAATTCTAAGGAAAGCCTGAAGGTGTTAATATCCCCAGCTTTGTCTTTGGAAATATACATTCATGCGAATAAACCATATTGGTGGTTGTTGTAAAAATGTGTTTTGATTTTGGTTGGTTTTCATTTTCATTCATTTCCATAAATTAAGTTGAGCAAAATGGCTTCCTTGTGTTTCGGGACTTGCAGTATGCCAAAGTTGTCAAAATCTACACAAGGAGCCAGAAATGCTTAAGATGGAATACCAATTTTTTAATTGCTTCATTTTCCTTTTTTGGTAAATATTTATCATGGTTACAAGGCTTCTATGTTGTCAGCCAGCCCGGCAAGTTCCTTCCATCCACTTTGTGCTCATGTGTTACGGATCACACTGCTGATTCTCAGAAGATGAATTTCTTTGAAAGGCAGCACGCAAAGAAGATATGGGTAAGATATTGTTCAGCCTGTGTATGGCTTTTGGGGAAGTTTCCCATGCTTGGTGTGATGTCATCGTGTATTTTGGAATAGGAGAGAGAAGCAAGCGACAAAGTGAACTTGATAAAACAACATCCATGTCTGAAGTCTTGACTGCTTCCTCTTGTTTCTCCCTCAGTGTGTTGTTGCTGTCTCTGACCTCTCGACGCGGCCACTTCATCTTGTCTGTTTCCCTCACTCCCTCTTATATAACTGCGCTGCTATGCAACCCTCACTCTCTTCCTGCTTGAGTGTTACACCCCATTTACTCCCCTTTTAAAGTATTTCGCAAAGCTGGTCAAGAGCTTGGAGGGGATCAACTGCAATGTGCATCCTATAAAAACAATCCTGACATCGCTCATTTCAACTGCCTCCTCCCAATGATCACTATTTCTTGCGCTCGGCGCAGGCTCTTCTCTTCACTTTTACAACCCTGGGTTCCATCCAGGTGTTGCAGTGGTTCTCTTAGCAACGGACCCTCTCTCAGACTGTCTCGAAGATAACCTCCTGGAAACAGAAACAAAAGCATTTATAGAAGAAAACCATGTTTAGGAAGGAGTGTCCTGACTGACACATGAATAAACAAAGCAAAATGTTCTGTACTTTGTCTTTGGTAGATCTCGCGATTTCGCGATTGAAAAATCCTTGGCACAGGTATTCAGTTCACTGGCGAGAATGAAGAAGTAAAGGCTTTTTATTTTAGGCCTTTGTGGGAAGAGCAGCACAACCTTGTGTGATTGAAGTCTGAGCGGAGTACTGTCCCCCTTCATTTTACCAATTGTGGGCTACCAGTTTTGTGGGAACAAAATACACTGAAGCCCTCATGGCCAATATCAATGACCTTACACATCGCAAATGTTCCTCTGGGTCAGGGGTCGGCAACCCAAAAAGTTGAAGGAGCCATATAGGACAAAAAACAAATATGTCTGGTGCCGCAAAAAAATAAAATCCTTCTATAAAACTTACAATGAAGGAAACACATGCTGTTTGTATGTAGGACACAGGACTGTCTCAGATTTGTTTGTTATTTATTCCTCTGTTGTGTGTTCACAAACGCCCCCATAGAATTTATTTTGTCATTCCCTCGCTTGATTTTTTGTTTTGGTGCATTATTTTCACTTTTCTTAGTGTCAGTGAAGTGATCATGAATTTCCGTTTTTCGCAGGCTTTCTTTGAACGCCTCTCGAGTTGAACGGGAAGAGAAGGCACGGAGGCGGACGCAGTCGTCTCTGTGTTTGTCGAGACTGTTAAAAACATAAATAAAGTGTACTTTTTAAAAAAACAACACCACAGCTCTCCTTTTTCGGAGCTGCAACATGTATCTATATCTATTTGAGCTATATTAGCCTACTATCAAAATCTTTTTCCACTTTCAAACATTTTTTTTTTAAGGGAGCCACTAGATGTCGCTAAAGAGCCGCATGCGGCTCTGGAGCCGCGTGTTGCCGACCCCCGCTCTGGGTGAATGCACAATAATTCCCACACATTGACTCCAAATTTTTTATAATGTTGCTGTAGCTGCAAAAGGGGTACCGCCTCCCATATTTACAGCATTTCACTTACACGTGTAGTCCCAGTAGTTTTGTTCATACTGTGTGTATATTTTCCTTCTCAGCACTGGTCTGATTTAATGTGTGCATAAGCAGTACGTCGTGGTTGCTGCTCACCTGCCATCAAACCATTTGGAAGGAAGCATTATCTTGGGATTCATAAAGATCACTGGACACAACAATCATAAACTGCTGACAGAGCCAAGATTGGTCTGATTTATGTGAAGAGTGAGATTACACCAGGACTGCAGTGTTTAAATTGGACCTCGTCACGCAATCCTATCAGTCAAAGTGCTACGTGCAAGACATGCAAATGTAGCTTTCCAAGACATCTCTGTTCTCTCGCTCTCCCTGCTCTGTGGTTGCAAATGATCAAGATTCTGTTTCTGTGACTGTATTTATTTATTAAACAACACTACATCTTGGAGCGTTATCTCAGCATGTCAGATTCTTGTTCTACGGCATATTTTTCTGACATAAAACAATACAATTTTAATCATGTTAAGTAGAATAAGAAAACCTTTATTTGTCTCGCCATAGAGAAATCCCCAATTTACAGCAGCAAAATCATCAATGGGGAGGAAGAAGGCAAAAAGTATATTAAGAAATATAAATATTAAATATGAATATAAATATTTAAGAGGATAGGCTGTTACTTTCATCCTTACCTACCGCATTTAACTGTAATGAGCACAGTATTCAGAATCAATCACACACTGAAGCGGACTCCAGCTTTGGAGTGGCATGAGAAGATACTGGATTTAAAAGCCTTGCTCAAGAGCACCTTAGCTGTGTGAATGGGGCCACCTCATGTTTGCTTGAAAGTTGAGGACTGACGACTGTACTTAGAGATGATGTTTGTTTGTTTTAACCATGTTCTGTTTTGATTTAGGACCTGATTGTCTTTCATTTCAGCTGCACTGATGAAAGAACACAATTTTGGTTTGGGTGTACAAGCAGGATTGAATAGGTGTTGATATAGAGGGCAACAATTCACAGGTGAGATCTTATTTGTTACTCTGAGAAGCTACCTGAATCTTAAGCGATTTTACGTGTATTTATTGTATTGTTATTGAAACTAACTTAACTGACTAAACTTGGACGTAAACAATTTATAGAGGTTGGTTAAAATATCAAACCCATGTGTTAACACTGCATGAGTGGCAGTGCACCATCATTTATTTTATTTTTCTAGATACAGAGGAGTGATAAATGTGTTTAAATATAATGAATGAATAAACTTGCCAAGTATAATCCTAGAGAGAAGGCTTTTTCCAAGGGCATTCAATGAAACAAGCCTACTCGGTGTTGCCAACATTTATTTGACCTTTCTGTTCACATTTGTCTTTTTTAATAATAAGAAAATAAAATCTATTTTTGTGGTTTCATTGGGGCGGCCCGGTAGTCCAGTGGTTAGCACGTCGGCTTCACAGTGCGGAGGTACCGGGTTCAAATCCAGCTCCGGCCTCCCTGTGTGGAGTTTGCATGTTCTCCCCGGGCCTGCGTGGGTTTTCTCCGGGTGCTCCGGTTTCCTCCCACATTCCAAAAACATGCATGGCAGGCTGATTGTGCACTCTAAATTGTCCCAAGGTATGAGTGTGAGCGTGGATGGTTGTTCGTCTCTGTGTGCCCTGCGATTGGCTGGCAACCAATTCAGGGTGTCTCCCGCCTACTGCCCGAAGACAGCTGAGATAGGCTCCGGCACCCCCCGCGACCCTAGTGAGGATAAAGCGGTTCGGAAAATGGATGGATGGATGGATGGTTTCATTGGTGACTTCTGGAGAACTCAGAGGTTCACCCCCTTACATCCAGACCACATACGATTGACACATGTACAAAGCTGCCACTCGCTAATTTAACTATTTAAATAACTACATTTTCATTGAGTTGAGTGTGTCATATGATGACGTCACCAAATACGTATACAGTGGACCTTTTCTATTCCGCGTGTTAGTGACCGGGGCGACCTGTTAAGAGAGAAAATCTGGATGTGTAATTGACACAAATGGGAAAAAAATTAAATAATCCTCCCCAAATTCTTCAAAAAATGCAGGTAAACATGTAATATGCGTTTTCCACAGAAAGCATATTAAAATAACTGGGAGGAAAAAAATCTGCCAATATCTAAAACCAATCTGAACAAATATGCCAAGTTTTAGCACGAGCTGATGATGGCAACGCTGTAAATTAATGCCGAGCTGTAGTTGTGCTGATGCTGAAGCCCTGCTTATCCTTTGATATGATAGTCCTCCTTCCGCTGGCCTTCGCTGTAGAATGGCAGATAGGACTGAGGAGCCGTCCTGCCCAACCTTAGAGAGAAATTTGCTTAGGGTGGCAGTTATGTAAATGAGTGCCACTGTTAACCTTTCAAGTGAAGACTGAGTATCTTGTCTTTTACCAGCCCTACAGAATTTGAGTTCTTTATTTGTGTCGAGATAGATGTTTTTGCTATCATAATATCAGAGATGGCAAATATACACCCTGCACTTAAGAAGAACATTATTTCTCTTTTTCCAAAACCTTTTACCACTAAACTACATGGCCGGAAACTTCCAGAAACTGTTGTGAGCATCCAGCACTTTCCTTTTGATGTTGAGCAAATCCTGATGTAAATTATGTTTCCGTCCTTTCTCTTGATCTTAGCTTCCTGAACAGGGTCATCATCCTCCATTTTCATCACATGTTTACACCACCTCATTCTAATCTCCTTTACCATCTAATATTTAGATTCTAATTGATATTGGCCCATAGCTTCACCCTGATAGTCACATCTGGGTGTGCCTTTAGCATCCTCTTTCATGTCCACCCTTCCCCCTTTAGCAACCGCATGCTGTCCTCAGTCACCTCCGCCTTTCCTCTATATAAGCAGTGCATCGGCACAACATCAGTCAGTCAAGTGGAGCGCTCATCAAAGTCCCATAACAACATTCACAGATTTTGGAACTTGTTGCACACAGAAGGATAAGCAATACTAGGTGCCCCATCCATTTTGGAGAAAATTCAAGATTTATGAGTGTGCCTTGTGGTTGTGAAAGTACGGTACATTAAATGTGTGTGTGTGTGTGTGTGTGTGTGTGTGTGTGTGTGTGTGTGTGTGTGTGTGTGTGTGTGTGTGTGTGTGTGTGTGTGTGTGTGTGTGTGTGTGTATAAAGTACTTTGGGCAGAACGTATGATGTAGATCATGAGTGTCAAACTCAAGGTCTCAACGTTGTTTCAACAAGTCACAAATCTATGAGGTGTCTTGTATGAAAGTTCAGTTTATTGAAAATGTAATTATGACTCGACAGGTAATTCCAGAGTGTCACCTCAGCTTTTAAATGTTGACTCTTCTCCTGGTGCCCAATACAGTACGTCGAACGCGATTAGAAAACAACAACCTCCTCCCCCAAAAGGGGTCTGTGTGCGTGTTATTAATATAATATATTTTGTGTTAGTGGACGCTGCACTCATAACATCCTGTCAGTCCCACTTTCACACAAAGTATTTATAAAATAAAATAAAAAAGCAGATCACCTTTAACCTATGGAGACGCCTGACCTGTATCATCGGAAGTTGTTCGCGGTCAGGAGTCTGGAATTGCAGCTTGCGATCAGAGCTGTTGCTCAATACATTTGATTGTTATCATTCTCATTCGGAGTTTGTGTCATGTACAATTGCACTGGCAAAGAATGGGAATCTGGAGTGCCGGGAGAAGCATTTTAAAACGGTACACGTGAGCTACGATCGTGAGCACGCTGCAAAAGTGCGTCCCATACCTCCGCGTCAGGTCTCTGCTCAGGTAGGCAGTTATTTGCTTTGCTTTTCACAGACTCACAAACATTTGTGTCTACTTTATTTTTCTGTTTCGTGTTGCTCATCAGGGCGTGCGTGCGTATATGTGCGCGTGTGAGGTAACGGGTCGATCGCGGGAGGTTGTTTGATCGAAAAGTAGATCCTGGTCAAAAACGGTTGGGCACCCCTGATCCCTTTGTGCAGATGCTGCAGATATCTATGTATAACGGCATTGTTTGTTCCTATCCAGAAATGGCATTTCAGACATCTGCAACATCATTTTGCTTCGGACAAATGATAACACTTTTGCCATTCATGTGTATGAGGTTTGGGATTACATATACAATCTACAATTCATTTGCAGATGTTTGCTGTACAGTTATGGATATGGTGGTCACATTGTGTGGTTTCTGTGCATATGTTTGTATGCATGCATGTGGTCCGTGGGTAGGTGTATATCAGTGGCGGATGGTTGTCTGTCAAGGAGGGGAAGCTCAATTTCGGCCTACATCATAAAACGTGTCCGTTTATTTGTACGTGGATTCTACTCTCCGTTCCTTTTCAAGAAAATTATCTGTGATCCTGTCATACCAACAAGGCGTCTTTTCCAGGGATTTAACTAGTGTCCTACAACTATAGCATGTACAATAAAACCCACCAGAAATAAAAGATTAATGTGTCGCTAGCCGTTTTCAGCAAAGAGAGTGTCGCTAAAACGATTAGAAGAAGTCTCCAGATCAACTCAGAACAAAATGAGAATTGAAAAATGCTCCCTCTGGTGTATATATTTTTATTATTGGTTGTTTATTTCTTGACGAGACGCCGAGGGATTGTTGGGGATGTTTTTTTTTTGTCTTAACCGTGAATACGAAAACAAACCGAATAAAAAGTGCATTGGAAAAAAAGAAGCTTGTAGTTTTTCAGGCCGGAAAATATTTTTCACAAATCATTCGATTATTCGTTTCGCCGATAACTTTTAAAAACATCTCTTAAATGATCGTTGATGGGGAATACCTTGATTCTCCACATCCGTTTTTTACGAGTCCCTTGCGTATCAGTCATTCAAGATCTCAAACGCAGTTGAATATACAATCCCTCTATATCTACATATTTTGACAGTGACGTCATCAGTGGAAGTTGAGGGTGTAAAAAGCTTATTTTGACAGGTATGTGCACGTATCTGTTTTCAAATGCAGGAAATTCGAGTACCGTAAAACGTCGGCAGAAGTAAAGTGGGTACTTAAACCTCATTAACCTACTTAAGTGTAGTAAGAGTATTTGTTTTACGCTACTTCCCACCACTGTCATTCGCATGCACGTCAGCTTTATTCTGTTTTGACGCAAGCGCATTGTCCACGCATCGTGCGTGATGTCATGAGTACAGCAGTAGTGCGGCATCCAGTCTCAGGCGAATCACGTGTTTGAAAGCGGAGAGCGCGCACGAGGGCTCAAGAGTCCCGACTTCCTCTTGATGTCACCTGGGGACCAACAAGCCGGAAGGAACACTTTGACGCCTCGCCGGTGTTAATGTGAAACTTTCGAAATACGACTGATAATTCCATTCTGAAGGGAGTTTCTTGGAGTGGAGTGGAGAATTGAGAGGGGAGGTCCTCTCGCGTTTTAGGGACCAGATGTGTGAGAGAGGAGGGGTGCAAACACAACCAGAAACACACACCGCTCAAGCTGGCAACGCAGACCTTGGAGTGGACATCTTTAATTTTAGCAACCAACGTAAGTAAAATAAAAAAAAAAAAAGTGAGAGAAAGAGTTAGAACGAGCAAAAGACGTCGCAGTTGTTTGTCTTGTTCACAAAGTCGTGTGCGTGCACGTGTGTGTGTGAGCGTGTTTGTGTGTGCGCGTGCGCGTACGCGTGTGTGACGCTGCTGGAGAGGATGAAGATGAATTTGAGACATGATGACGTCGTGCGTAACCAGCTCACAGAGGCTTCATGTCTTCCTGCTCGCAGTTGTTTAGCTTTCTTTTGAAAGTTTGCGATGCAGTCAAGTTCGTTGGTGTTGTTTGCTGGTTCCTGTGCAAATGCAGCTCATAGGGCTCATCTTTCGTCAACGGCCTTGAATGAATGAGCCTTGGAAGAGTATTTCGTTGGTACACTGAAAGAAATGTTGGTTGAATTTACTTTTATTTGTATCAGTATATATCTTCTGATAAAGATGTATCTGGATCCAGATTATTTTATTTTCTGCAACCAGTTCCAGATACATTTTGATGTATTGTCTACTTGAAAAAAAAAAATCTGGAAACAGAGATGATTTTATATTATAGAAACACAATTGAATAAATTCAGCACATTTTATTCAGTGTGCACCTGCACAGCAATGACAATCTTACCAAAACAGAAACAAAAATTGCTTTAAATGTATGGAGAACCATTTCAACATTTACATCTTAACAGTGATATGCTACTACTGTCTTTGTCCTCACCAATTAAGTTGTGCCACTTTTGTCCCACTCTTACAGAATTAAACCTGATTGGTAAACTACTATAACTGTAACTCGTAGACATGTGGCATGCACTGCCCCGAGGTGCTACGAGTATCACCAACATGCCCACTACTACCGTACTTTTGCTTCTCTTGTAACATTTCCAGTTCTGTTGTTAACCTCGTCTGCTCCTACTCAACATTCAGACTTAATAATTGACACTTTATTGTGATCTAAGCATCCGTCCTTCCATCTCTTCGATCACGATCTTCATCATTAGGGCCAGGGGTGAGCTGGAGTCTACTCGCTTACTTGAGGGCGATATGAATTTCCTGGACGGGTCACAGAGCACATGTCGACAAGAAAACATTCCCACCTATGGACAGTTTAGAGAAGGGGTCACCAAAATTGTGTCGGCACCCACCCACAAGGTGACTGAAAAAGTAGCCCATGGATGTGTTCTAAACATAACTCACCGGTGATAGGACATTGTGATTTCCTTGGTATGTAGTAGAAGTGATCATTTAAAAATGTACACACCTTCGAGAGAGATCTATAGAAATAATGGGCTGCAAACCTCGGTTTTCGAACGTCTCGGTTCTCGACCATTTCGGTTTTCAACCAAAATTTCGAGTTTTTTATGCCTCGGATGACGAACAAATTTTGGTTCTCGAACAAACTGAGCGCACTTGAATGCACCATTTGACTCCTCTCGCCTTCCTTACACGAGGAAGTGACGCTTCCTCGGGTAGACGAGGAAGTGACGCTTCCTCATGTTGCTTTCCATTGTGAGCAGACGTGTTCAGTAAACATTTTTATATTAAAAAGAGCGTGGTTTCAGTTTTTGAACAATTTCGGTTTTCAAACAGCCTTCCGGAACTGATTATGGACGAAAACCGAGGTTTGACTGTATTTATGTTTCCAACCTTGTTAATGAACAAGTCAAAATAAGTTGCTGACCCCGATTTAGATTCTTCAATCAACCAAACATGCTTTTGTAATGTCGAAGAAAGTCTGAGTACCTGAAGAAAACCCAGCACGCAAGCTTGGTGAGAACATTGAAACCCTACACTTGAAGTCATCAAGATCCAAACCTCGAACCTCAGAACTGGGAGGCAGACATGCTAACGACTTGACCACCAAGCTGGCACACCCTAAGCGGATTTATTTAAAAATTATTACAGAGATCCCTCGGGTTACGATGCTCACCACACTTTTTATGGTTGAGAGGTGACTTATGGCGTCGAATGAACTGTTTTGCGCAGCGACGTACAAATATTTCGAAACATGTTATGCAGACTCCGTTTTTCATTTGATTGTTTTACAGTTATGTCCCCAAAGTTTTTTGTTTCTTTTTCATACAAATATTTACCGTAATTATGATTTTACTACCGCATTAGTGATCGGCATATCCCGAGGTTTAAAAAAAAAAAAAAAATTGGGTCATGTTGCTGCCGGAAGAGCAGAATTCCTTCATAAAGCGAGGACCCCCTGTTTTTTGTCAGATCTATGCTGCACCAAATGGGGAACTAATTTAGCTGTTACTAGGAGGCCGTAAACATAACATCTTGTCTCACATAAAACCTCCTCACCAGATGTATTTGTCCAACGGCAAGGTAATATGTTAGGAAAGGGAGTGTTTTACCCTTTGTTGAATGCCCCGTGGACTAATGGATTGCACTGGGAGTCACTGAGATAGAGAGAGCACAGTGTCAGTTGAATCGAAGCTGCAAGAAAGTTGATCTGATCTACTTTGGCGTGCAGGGAGACTGCGTAATTCATTCCTGTGAAGGTTTCCTGCATTTCTTGAATAATAATGAATAGCAGGCTCCATTAGCAGCATTTTTTACATTTTCTTTTTTTTGTTTTGTTTTCGCTTGCACCGACCTGCTCGTATAAATGCTTGACAAACAGTACCTGGCACTGCGTCCTTTGCCTCAGTTTTTTTTCTCCATCCTTATCGAGGAATGTTCCTTGGTAAATGTCCGGTTGCATTTCACTGAAAAATCCAGATCCTTAACACAGGTGTAAATATGTAACAGTGTAAGGATAATCTCACACAGGCATTGTTGCAGCTTTCTTTTTACTTCCCATCGGAGACATGAGTAACTGTATCACACAAAGTCATTTTGTTCACACTCTATTGAGTTTGAACAAGCCAGAATGGCCCTTTTGTTTTCAGAGACATTAGGGACCGAACGAGATCATCTAGTTTGGACTGAGTCCACGTCTAATTCCATGGGAGAACGACTGCTTGTTTGTTAACGCCAGAAAGCTCTTATGTGCTTATGCGATGAAAGAAAACGCCATTCTGAGAAAAGGCTGCGCTTGATTTAAATGCTCGGATTTTTGTTGCCACTATAAATATGATTCTGCCAGATGTGGCATGCAGTATAAGTTGTTTGTCGGGAGTTATAAATGGCTGATCTAAAAATGTGTTTTTCCCTGGTCAGATTGCACCAATTTTTGGTAACTAGGACTCCGTGGCTTTTCTGGTGGTTAATCACCGCAGTCTAACATTTATCCCCCCCCCCCCCCCACCATCTTGGTTTATGTTCAGCCAATCGGGATTCACCAGTGTCAGTGTGTGTGTGTTGATTTATGTTGTTGTGAGTGTGCCCGAGTGGAGATACATGAAAAAGATTTATTGTGTTTTGGACTGTTTGTGGGACTTTGCAAAGTGAAACATGCTGCCGAACCTCCTTGTCTGATTGTGGGGTTGTGTCCTTGTCTTACGAGCACAGCATCTGAGGCCAAGCCCAGTCCGTACAAGACATTCTGCCACCAGAGTCACCAGAGAGCACGAAACAGAAAAGCCTTGTTAGCTCTCCGGCTTGAGAAGCTGGATAGATTTCAGATGCGCGGATGATTATTTCACCGGACTGTTCACATTCAGGGTAGAGGAAAAGAGATGTACTTTTGAGTTTGTATGAGACATGCACCCTGATTCTCATGTCCAGGTTGCATAAGGAGTCCTTGATTGATGACGGCAGATGTCGAGTTTGTGGGACACTTTAACTCTCTTCTAATATTCAACTTGCATTTCAGATCTAAGTGGATAATCTTCGAATGGGAAAACTTATAGTCCAGAGAGGAGGACAGTTTAATGTCAACTTAATATTCACTGAACTCCTTGACTACAAATTACAGAATATAATTTAGTGATGGCTGCTGATTAGCTCCACCAGGGAGATATGTTTTTGTAGTCCAGTGTTACATATATCCGCCATCCCTCTTTATCATTTTGATTTTGTCACTATCCATCCATCTTCTACCGCTTATCCAGGGTCGGGTCGCGGGGGCAGCATCTTTAGCAGGGAAGCCCAGACTTCCCTTTCCCTAGCCACTTCTTCGAGCTCTTTCCTGGGGATCCCGAGTCGTTCCCAGGCCAGCTTGGTGACATAGTCACTATGAATGACAAAATCTAATTCGTTTCATGAATGGCTCGTTCTTGAAATGAATTGATAACAAAGTTTGCAATACGGAAGCCCGGTGGTCCAATGGTTAGCGCACCGACCTCACAGTGCAGAGGTCCTGGGTTCGATCCTGGCTCTGGCTTTCCTGTGTGGAATTTGCATATTCCCCCCCGTGCCTGTGTGGGTTTTCTCCAGGTGCTCCAGTTTCCTCCCACATTCCAAAAACTTGCATGGCAGGCTGATTGTACATTCTAAGTTGTCCTGAAGTGTGAGTGTGAGCGTGAATGGTTGTCTGTCTCTGTGTGCTCTGCGATTGGCTGGCAACCGGTTCAGGGTGTCCCCAGCCGACTGCCCGAAGACGGCTGGGATAGGCTCCAGCATGCCCCACGAACCTAGTGGGGATAAAGCGGCTCTGAAAATGGATTGATGGATATAAGTTTGGAATACACCCATCCTTTTAGAAGCTTTTTGTGCTAGTCTTTTATTCCCCCCCCCCCCAAAAAAAAAACCCCACAAAAAAAACAAAAAACAAAGCAAAACATAAATTCATCAGCGGTCAAGAAAACACGAAAAAATGTGCAAAGACCTGATGGAACTTACCGTACTAACTCGGCCAAAAGTTCGAAAAGCAACCTTTGGAAAAATTTGTTCTTTCCCATAAATTCAGAACGTAGGCCTAAATCCAATTGAACATCTGTGTGGTGACATGTATTTTCAGCTTCTGCACATTCGTTGGTGGGTTGCAATTGGGACCCATACCTCATTATCTCTCATCAGCAGCCAGTCATACTATTTCATGTCCCCCAGTGAGGTCCAGAGCGTATGAAAAATTGTGAATATCAACAAATCCTTTTAAAGTCAACGGAATAAGGTGCATAAAAAAATCTATCTAATAGAAGACTTGCTTCCAAAAGAATCTGTTCTGCTGTTGTATTTACATGTTTGTATATGTCATGTCATATGTGACGTCATGACAGACTGTAAGTGAACAAAGGAGAGAATAGACTAGAGGAAAAAAAAAACACTAGCTCAACTGCTAATGGGCTTTGCACTCGGCAGGACAAGAGCAGTTTATTTTCATGCGTGCATCCTGCAAGCATGACTCAGCTTTGCAAGACGTAACCTCTGTGATTAAGGTGAAGGTTGTTGTGCCCAGCTGTCCATTGGCCGAGCCAAAGCTTAGCGCAATTAGAGACGATGAGACAAGATCAGGAGACACCCACGTTGGACGTTGTCGCTGCTGAGCACCATGATGAAGTGAGCGTGGCTGGCAGCCTTCCTGAAAAGGCCCTGGGAGAAATCAGACGTAAACAAGGAGGAGTAGGACAAAACTCCTCGCTTGCACTGAGTGAACTCGCATTGAGTCCGTTTGTTGCGAGGCCGGCATGAAGTCAGCCAGATGGTTTTATGGGTTAGTTATGGCTGACTTGTTTACGCTTGTGAATATACTTTGTTTGAGTTGTTTGTTACAGGTGTGAATTATGAAGAAACAGTCAAGGAAGCGCGATCTGGAAGGTAATTCTCCACCATCTGGTTTAGCTCTTCTTGGTCACATGATGATAAGTGGGTAGATAGACCCAACACACACACAGTGCCTCGCTCTTTGTTTTGTTTTGGTTTGTTTTTTTCATTCGACGAGACTAACATTTCTCCAGATTTACTAAGCAAATACAGAACTTTCCCCTGTACGGAGCATATGCCTTTTTTCCCCCTGGTGACGATACTGTAAACAAACTTTTTGTCTGCAAACTATTCTATTCTAATGATTGTGTTGTTTAAAAGGTAGATGTCACCATCAACCAGCCATCGAGTTTCTCATACTTTCTATATCTTATCCTCCTAAGAGTTATGGGTGAGCTGAAGACTCTCCTAGCTGACTCCAGACAGATACACCAATCCAAGGGCACCCTGGACACGCAGAGAGCATGTAGTAGTAAAAGTGAATACGATAAGAAGAAATTAGATGATAATACAAATAACATAAAAGGAATTTAGAGATTAGTAAATGATTTAATAAGGGACGGTACGAAACAATATAGCTTCCCCCAATATTTTGGGGTGGATAACATTGAAAACTACAGTCAAACCTCGGTTTTCGTCCATAATCCGTTCCAGAAGGCTGTTCGAAAACCGAAATTGTTGGAAAACCGAAACCACGCTCTTTTTAAAATAAAAATGTTTACTGAACACGTCTGCTCACAATGGAAGGCAACACGAGGAAGCGTCACTTCCTCGTCTACCCGAGGAAGCGTTACTTTCTCGTGTAAGGAAGGCGAGAGGAGTCAAATGGTGCATTCAAGTGCGCTCAGTTTGTTCGAGAACCGAAATTTGTTTGTCATCCGAGGCATAAAAAACTCGAAATTTTGGTCGAAAACCGAATTGGACGAGAACCGAGACGTCCGAAAACCGAGTTTTGACTGTATATTATGGACAACATACCTTCAATGAATTCTTTGTAAATGTTGGCCCTGAACTTGCAAAAAAAAAATCCAGATCCTAACTCGCAACGATATGTCGACTATATGAGTGGATTAGTGGAGAGAAATCCTCACTCAATGTGCCTTAAGGATGTGAAGGACACAGAAATTCTGGAAGTGGTTCACAAAACTTCAACTGACTAACAACAACATTGACATGACCCTTCTCAAACAGGTAATTGTCGAGATTTCCAAAGCATTAACCCGCAAAAGTAATTTAGCATTCCGGACTGGCACATTTACAAAGCAAATGAAAATTGCTCAAGTAATTCCCCAGTATTTTCTAAAAACAATAAATCTTGACTCAGCACGATTTGCAAATCATTGCATTTTGTTTTGATATATTTTCAACACAACGTCTCAATTTCATTGGAATTTAGTTTTTACAGTCGGGCCAATGTTGTGCCGAGGAAGATTTTTATGACTGGACTTTTGACATGCTGGCTGAAACAATGCCATGATTTGACATGCTCTTTTAGTGACTTGCTTGATTTAATTTTTCCCAAAGTAACGTCATTAGAAGCCCATTATTATGCACAATGAAGTGTTATCTGCAATCAACAGCTTTTCAACTCGGGTTTCAGGTTCTTTTTCAGCCTTGACTGTAGAGACCTCGTAGCTGACAGGCTAGTTTATTGAATCAGATGTGGCAGACGAACATTGATCCATGCTTTGGACTCGAAAACTATCGCGATGTATCCTCTCATAGGTATTGGCATTAGTGCAGCATTTACATTTTAAACAAATAGCAATTGCAGTGTATATTTATAAAGGGGATAATATAATCAACATTTCATAAATGGTTAGTAATATGGGTCATTATTATTCAGGGGCTTTCGCTCTGAGATTTACAATAAGGCATATTAAGTCTTAGATTGTATTGGGTGAAATTATTTGGATATGCGTAGCCCTTGTTTATTCATATTTTTGATTGTTATACAGATCGTTTAAGTTTTTGTGCAACAATTGCTTCCACGTGTCAGCTTAACCAGCCCACACAAGTCCATAGTGTCTATGGGTTTATAATGGATTCAGGAGCCTTGAATAGCTTTCGACAGTCATGAAGAGACAGGAAGCATGAGTGGAGGGGGTACCGAATCCCGCTGATGAGGGCGGAGATTGGTGGCTGGAAGATGGGATAATGTGAAGTCGGTTTGAGGAGGCAGGCAGATTTGGGCAGGCACCTCCTCAGGCCTCCTTGGTGATGATGAAACAAGAGGATGAATGGTGCGGATGTTTCCAACCAGAGCACTTGCCGTTTCTCATCATTAAGTTTGTACCCGCAAAACGAATAGCGCTCTTTTCATTTTCAGATGACAATTTATTGTTCTGTGTATGTTTGACTTTTGCTCAAGGAAAGACACATTACTCAGTGATGTGGGTGTTTTGGATGGAATGGCAATTCAGCAAGTCCACTTAAGCCTTTCACATCATCATTCTTTGAGACAGGATGTGTTCCAATTATATGTAATAGCAGGGATTTGATGCTAGCTTCTATCCCAGGTGGAGTGTACTTTTACCCAAATCATCTGTGTCAGAAAAAAAAGGTAAATGCGGAAAGCAGCTGTGATCTTTCATGGACACAAAAACAGTGACACTGCCACCATTTCCACTGAAAGATTTTTCTCGAATGATCAAATAACAGATGACCTGTGCCAATTTATCGGTCTCATCTTTCTGGCGAGTTGCCCTGTTTAGGATGGGAAGCCAGGAGTGACAGCAAAGAAGCAGACCCCGAAATTTATAACAGTAAAGGAACGAGGCTGCGAAGGAGATCAACTTAAGGCAACATGCTTTGATTTGTGACATCCTTCTTCTGGATGTGGGAGAGTTGTTTTTTCCAAAATCCAATTTCCCTTTGAGAATTAAATCACTTTTAAATGTTCCTTTTAAAAGGATTTTCTATCCTGCTTGCTGCTAAGTGACAGAGAGGTGCGAACAACCTTGGCATAGCAGAACCACAATCACTACTTTACTTTATCCAGTTTTCTTCCTCATTATTCAGACCATCTGTGTTTTGCCTGGTAGTATTTTCCTAGGTTACATAGCTAATCTTGGGTTTATCACACACGGTCAAATCTCGGTTTTCGTCCATAAACCGAAATTGTTCGAAAACCCAAACCACGCTCTTTTTAAAATAAAAATGTTTACTGAACACGTCTGCTCACAATGGAAGGCAACACGAGGAAGTGTCACTTCCTCGTCTACCCGAGGAAGCATCACTTCCTTGTGTAAGAAAGGCGAGAGGAGTCAAATGGTGCATTCAAGTGCGCTCAGTTTGTTTGAGAACCGAAATTTTTTCGTCATCCGAGGCATAAAAAACTCGAAATATTTGGTTGAAAACCGAATTGGTCGAGAACCGAGACGTTGGAAAACCGAGGTTGGACTGTATTGTATAGTTTTGACTGCAGTTCAGATTTTTCCTTTTTTTTTTTTTTTAGGGAACCTTCACTTCCCTAAAAACTCATTTGACGAATAATAATAGTCTTCGGTGAGTTACTCTGTAATGCACAAAATAACCCCCTCACCCCAAATGTGTTCACACTAAAATAAGGACACCTCGAGAAGAAACAAATATTTCCTTCATTAGACTTCACCAAAACCCGACTACTTTTTAGTCTTTCACGACGGTCGCGATGTCAGATGACCAGAAATGGTGTCATAAAACCGTTCTGTGTCTTCTTGTACCAGGCGAGTGGCCACACTCCAGTCCAGGCAGCAGGGAAACAGTTTGTGGGCATGCAGGACTGCGGGTCAAACGTTTGAGTCCGCACTGCAGCTTGGCTATGCAGGAACAACAAGCGCATGGTGCGCACGCCTGGCGAATACCGATGGTGAGAGCGCACACCTGGTATTTTGGACAAAAAGAGAACTAGAGCATGGGGGTGTGGTCAGGGAGTGTCGGGCGTTTCGCTCCATCAGACTGTTGGTAAATTCCTATGAACACATCCTGGGGCCACGCACAGCATGTCATATTATGCGGAAAAAAAAACACATTTTGACATGCCAGACTTTCTGTGTCGGAGGTGTCAGGCATCCTAGATGCCAGATCGGCACAGGGCTAATACTATGTTAGGAAGTTACATTAACATGTATTGGACTGATTTGTGGAATGTACATTTTTACTGTGTTCCGGTTCTTAATGCGGCTTCACGCTGAGTATTTTCGGCAAAGAGCAAGGTTACGATCACACGCCACGGTGTCACTTTGTGGTGTAACCCGGAACGCTCTCATACTTTTGCCATCTTCCCGTGCCGTCAACCGAATGGCTTTGCTTCCGCCTCTGACGTCTTGCACGTATGTAACATAAGCGTGTTGTACCCGGCCGCTGTTTTGCTTCTCAGTGACTCTATGAGACACACAATGCAAATTTTGCCTTGCAAACTGTGATGCAAAACCACTCAAACTTGGTGCGGATCAAGCCATCCACCAGCCATTCATATAGCTTATCTAGATATCATATATAGCTATAGACACCTGATCAAGGAAAATCTTGGTCAATCAAATGTCAAAATACAAATAAAAAAATCAGGGCGCAAACCCCGACACAATTACAAGCATCGATGAGGATGTTTGGAGCATGAAAGTGTGTTTTGAGTGCAGAAGGACACAGGTACTGTATTAGATAATCTGGTTAAAAGTCTGAGAAATAATGCTGCTCTCTTTTTGTCACTTTTCCAAAGTGGTTATCCTTCTGAAAATTGTTCAGGTCTTTCTTCCAGCACTCCCACTGTGGCTTTAGGTGTTCAGGCAAGGGATCATCCCAGTTGGTACCTTGACTACACATTTCTGGCAAGATTTTCTTGGCACTGAGAAGGCATGGAGCAACAAATCATAAAGGATCATATATCCATCCATCCACTCATCAATTTTCTAATCCGCGTATCCTGGAGTCGATCCCAGCTGTCTTCAGGCAGTAGGCGGGGTACACCCTGAACTGGTTGCCAGCCAATCGCAGAAGGATCATATACTGATGATAATATTTCAATGTCGTTTGGAAGGCTGATCTCTCCGGAGGATGTTGAATGTGAAGCAATCCTTTTGTATATTCCAATGGATGCTCAGCACTCTCCCCATTGGCGTCTCATCGGAACAAAGGTTCTTTAGCTTGGTTTTAGTTATGCACTCTCATGCTGGTATATTGTTTAAAATTGTTTCATTGTCTTCCACAAATGTGTGCAATCGGCGCCAAAGAGATGCACAGTCATCCTGTGGTCTTGTGGTTGTGTACTGAAGTCTCCCATTTTTCCACCATAAGAAGCGCAGATAGTCACGAGTTACTTTGAGCGTCACCCACACTGAAAAAATCATGTAGGTACTCATTGGATGTCCTTCCTGGTGTCTGTTGTTGCTATCTTGTGTTGTCTCTGTTGCATTTACTTGTCTTTCTTTCACATCTTTCTTGAAGTAATTGTCACGAGGGTAGGATGGCAGCCATAACAAAGTCGTCATCTTTCACCGTCCCTCTTTGCGTTAGAGTCCTTTTTGCGAAGTTTTGTGTGACATGACACGCATAGAGGTCTTCTACTTGATCTCTAAGTAGTTTCTTCGTCCTGTATAGTTGTTTGAACGTGGAAGGCAAATGCCTTAGTTGTCTTACTTTCCTGCCAATGTTCCTTTTCAGTACAGTGTACAGCTCTGAAAAACGGAAAGTATGCATGGAGGTGCATAAAACCTCTGATTCCAACTACAAAAAAAATCTGTAAAATCACAGAAACATGGAAAATCTTTGCCATCCAATTGGACTTTTGTAATATGTCCATTGGGGCCGTTTTTGAGTCACTCTTTGGTTTTGTTCACAGTCGTTTAATACTTCGAGCCCAGTTACCTGTGGAATGGCCCAGCAACAAAGTATTTATGAAGTCTGTAAACTTCCATCAGTGTCCTCGGCATGTAATTTTGGCCAGCTCAGGAGTTTCTTTTTAAATGTTGTTTGTATAATGAATGTCTGGCCATATCTGATTGAGTTTTTCCATGCTTCTTGGTAAGCTTGCTCATCACTTCCAAAGAGAGTTCCCTGTAAGCATTTACGAGCTGGACTAGTGACCAGTACCTTTTCAAGTAATACATTTTTCTGCAGCAGAAATGTCTTCATGGTCTATCAGCGATATAAAAGATGCTTTCCAATCAATAAAATGGATTGGTTTGCCAATAAACATTGTTGACTCGGGCATGGGAAGTCTGTTAAATATCATGCTGTGCGTTTTATGTGGAACTGATGCAGAGGAGTGGATGTTAGTGTGTGGGCCTCACCTGTTTGCTTTTTACTGACTAAACTCCACCCAACCAGCTCATTTCAATGTTATACTGTAGTGAATCTCGTCGCTAGGCAAGAGCAGAGAAAAAAATTTGTATAACGCAACAGTGTTTTTTTTCGTTGTATGGGCGGCAGGAAAGTGGGAATGGTGTTAATGCATGAAGATTTTTTCACACTCTGGGATATTTTCTCCCATGTAGGTTTCATTATAGAGGAGTTTCACTGTAGTCCTCCAGTCTGGCTCTAGCTGCCTCCACATCCCTTTCTGCATGGAGACATTGCAACTCGATTTTGATTTTTTTTGGTGTTGCTCTTCCATTGACTATGATTGCCAAAACTTCATATAACGTTGTGTGTTGTTTTAAAACACAAGATCCGCTCCCGTGGGATCTGGAAGTCAGGCTTAGCGCATAAGAATATATCTTATACTCTGTATTCTATGTATTTCTATTTCTATGCATGTTTTTTGTCGCAAGTTACGGTGAAGAATGTTCAGAGTGTACCTCGCCTACCCCCCCCGAAGACATCTGGGATAGGCTCCAGCACGCCCACGACCCCCGTGAGGTTTGGAAAAATGGAGGAGTTCAAACCACCATGTCATCAAAGTGTAGTTAAATTAGTGATCGGAGCGTACTCAGAAAGTCTCATTAACTGTTTTCCGGTTTGCACGTGTGCATAACTGTGTCGTCTTGACATCATACCTTCTTCAATATTACCGGTGTATTTTTCTTGGTGATCGGAATTTTAAATACAGTCAAACCTCGGTTTTCGAACGTCTTGGTTCTCGTCCAATTCGGTTTTCGACCAAAAATGTCGAGTTTTTTTATGCCTCGGATGACGAACAAATTTCGGTTCTCGAACAAACTGAGCGCACTTGAATGCACCATTTGACTCCTCTCGCCTTCCTTACACGAGGAAATGACGCTTCCTCGGGTGGACGAGGAAGTGACGCTTCCTCGTGTTGCTTTCCATTGTGAGCAGACGTGTTCAATAAACATGTATCCATCCATCCATCCATTTTCCGAACCGCTTGATCCTCACTAGGGTCGCAGGGGGTGCTGGAGCCTATCCCAGCTGTCTTCGGGCAGTAGGCTGGGGACACCCTGAATCAGTTGCCAGCCAATCGCAGGGCACACAGAGACGAACAACCATCCACGCCCACACTCGCACCTAGGGACAATTTAGAGTGTCCAATCAGCCTGCCATGCATGTTTTTGGAATGTGGGAGGAAACCGGAGTACCCGGAGAAAACCCACGCAGGCCCGGGGAGAACATGCAAACTCCACACAGGGAGGCCGGAGCTGGAATCGAACCCGGTACCTCTGCACTGTGAAGCCGACGCGCTAACCACTGGACTAGTTCAATAAACATTTTTTATTTTAAAAAGAGCGTGGTTTGGGTTTTCGAACAATTTCGGTTTTCGAATAGCCTTCTGGAACGGATTATGGACGAAAACCGAGGTTTGACTGTACTGCAAAGCTGACACTCGAGGGACGTGATGACATATTCCAAAACATCATATGTCATTGTGTCCATTTGGACGTACAGGCGCCGTTCCGTACCACTTAGCAACACTATCGGAGAGCATGTGCAGCTCTCCGTCTTTGTCCTCACATGAGGATTCAGGGCCTTGGGAAGAACATGCAAACTTCACACAGGAAGGCCGAAGCTGGAATCGAACCCTGCACTGTGAGGCCGGTGTGCTAACCCGTTGACCATCTTGTGAAACATCATGATATAATTTTGAAGCAAAATTGACCGCCAATTGTAGCACATGCCGAAACAGCTCATCTTCTTTGAAACAAAGAATATAAATAATTATTCCATGGTGTGTGCTGTTTTACTTACTTGTCTAGACACCGACCTTTGGTGCTGTTTACATTCTTCTGCCCACCACTGATCAATTAGAGAAGAAAGCAATGTCATGTAATTCAATCACAATCCAATCAACCGATTTGGACCAGAGAAAGCTAAGGGAATGCATCCTTAATCATGAATCAAAAAGATTCTCCTCATCTGTACCATATTCAAGATTACACTCCCATTCTTCTTTGTCCTTTCATTTTTTCCCCCTAATTTCAGCTGGTAATAATCATCAATTTTGCATGCCTTTCAAGCTAATTGTGGTGCTGGAACTAATAGAATATGCTTACCCGTGCTTGCTCCCACTAAAGCAACTTCATCTCCTTTTAGCCCTCAAAGCATGTTGTGGCTTTGCTGTGTACATAATGTACATAGAACAGAGCCACTATAAGTGTCTACTACTGTACTGTAGTTGTCCATACTGTTTTACATATTTACTTTTTTTATTTAACCAACTTTGAGCTCCATCTCATCCTGAAGGTCTAACACATTTTTTTCTCTTGGTTGCGCGAACACCAGGCTTTGCTTAAAATGGCCTATAATGCAACGTGACTATGCCTCATAATTTTTTTACAGATATGGAATAATAAAGCAGAACAAACATAGTACTGGACCTGAATAGTCAGTTTTGAGTGAGTTGATTGTTCTTTAGAAATGCACAAATGAATTGGTTTGCTGTTCAGCACTTTTGTGCTGTCCTTGAATAGCAATTTCCCTGCAAGAGAGCCCTTGGCAGTGGGAAAAAAAAGAAATCACAGCATGTGCTCATGCGCTTTGTTCAAACCCTTTGTTGTTGGGTTAGCACTGTGGATTTTTCCATTGCGAAAAATTCAAAATTCTATTTAAAGCACACATTGTGCACGTATGCATGTACAGTACTATATTTTGTCCATATTCAAAATGGCATTTTTGTCAAACATCTGCTTAGGAACTCTGTGACCCAATAAAAGGACACCAGCCCCTGGTTCAGGAAACACAGGATGAGATGTATAGCATCCCTTTAGGGCAAGTGCATAACAAGACATTGTACTTGATTCTGTAGTTGACACAGTAGAGTTAGGAATACAGTAGTCTTACAGGTCCAGTACAAGCAGATTGTATGGGATAACACCTATTACAGTAGAGTACAGCTGGGAACACTGGCCAGACAAGTGTTCCAGGGGATACATCTTCAGTAGTAAACCTCTGCCATTATCAGGTATTTCAGTCATTAACACTAAGCACGCAAGGCTGAGTAAGGCCCGGCGGAGGTGATCACGTCCTGGCAGTGTAACCATGAAAACAGTCAATCAAGCCGGTGCCCATCCTGACTCTTTTCTCTTAATCCAAAGCCACTAGTAGTAGAGAGTACTTCTCTCATCGCTCTGACAATGCTTTGATGGTGTGGCGGAAGCTCTGGCCTCTGATTCCCAGGTTTCTAAGCAGTCTGGTGGTAGACACTGCCACAAAACCTCTGCAACCCACCTCCATGGGACAAACCTGTTTTCCACCCAGGCTGTTGCGCTTCAGTGGCTAGTTCAGTCTCACGCGGTTTTCTTCTCTCTAAGACCTCGTCCACCAAGTCTTCCTAGGCTACAGTGAGCTCAATGATGAACACCTTGTTCAGGGAGGAGGACCAGAGAACTATATAGGGCCTAAGGTTGGTCGTGGCAATCTCTAAAGGGAAAAACAACCTGCCGGGCAACTTCCACCAGCATCTTCCAGGACAGGCCCCATGGAGCTGATCATGCGGCATAAAAGTGGAGCTGCATCTGGCGTCCTTTGCCCCCTGTGCAAACAAAGTTGATCTGCGGTAGCCTCTGTGCTGTTGATTGTAAGGCTTTGGAAGCAGTCCGCTGGTTTTCCAAGGTGGCTGCAACGGTCTTAAGGACTTGGTTATATCACCAGGTGTAATGTACCCGGGTGAGGCTTGAGCAATGCTGGCCTTGAGCAGAGAGCACATCCTGCGTCATTATTAGTAGCTCGGATGAAAATGCTGATTCGTTTGGATTCTGTGCTCCACAAATCCTTCTAGCTGATCCCCCTCTTCTCTACACTCTCCCACCTTGTCCACGGTCCCTGTTTTCCAAGGGAACCTGCCTTGGCCCACCTGACTGCTTCCTCCTGACAGTGCAGTTCTTCAACCACCAATTTCCTCCGTTCTTTTGCTGTGGCTGTCATCCAGCCAGGCTGCCTTTGTGTTAGCCCCAAGCCTCCCCTTCCGTACTGGACATGTCCAACTATGTTGGTGTGTCTGAGAGCAGCGGTTGCTTCCTCCACCGCACTGACTGGCCTCCATTTGCAGCCTGCCACCAACATTGATGTGTTGTTACTCACAGACAGATCCCGGGACTCATTCAGTGTCATCTCGATCTTTCTTTCTCACCCTTGAATTTCTCCGAAAGACGGCTTAGTTGGCAGCTGAGTAGCACGGATGGAAAATTGTGCCCCTCTCGAGTGTTTAGAGCAAATGATTGAATACTATGTTCTGAGCGCACAATTCATAACAGGCTTGTAACATGGTGTCACATGTACATTCATTTAATGAGCTCGTAATATATTTGGGTGTGAGTGTGTGTGTTTGTGTGTGTGTGTGTGTGTGTGTGTGTGTGTGTGTGTGTGTGTGTGTCTTCTCTCTGTCTTTCTCTCTACATATATATTTATATATATATATTTAAAAAAAAATATATATATATTTATATATTTGCTCTTGTGCATGTGTTACATAACATACATTTGGTCTTATCTCTGATAGGAGTGTGACACCAGCTGAGAGCAGCTGTTCCATACACAGATGGTAGGGTAAGTACAACACTTAATTCCCTTCTAATTGTGCCTAACCCAACTAAATAATTGAAATCTGCGTCTCTTAAAGATGGCCATCTGTGTGAGATGCAAGATTAAAGTTATAATGATCTGTAAACATTTGCTTTGTGTAAATGCGCAACATTCTGATTTCTCATTTCTAGTCTTGCAAACTGCTTGTCTGCAAAGCATGTTCTGATCTCCACAAGATAGCCATAAAAAGATTCGAATCAGATAATTAGTCTCTTTGCAGTTATGCTCAACAAACTACCTGTTATTTTTATCCCACATCTGATCCCAACTAATAAATGTATCCTAAAACAAACATTGTATTTTTTTCCGAATCTATGCTGACACCAAATGCTTGCATCAAAAACTCTCATTACATTGGCCAAGAAATCCCGAGGGGTGATGGTGAAGGTTTTCAGCAGTCGTTCAAAAGCATTTTTCAGGGGTGATTCAATATTTTACCACACGGGGGCGGTGGTATGGCACCAATGACATACTTGGATTTGTTTTGATAAGAAGTAGACTTTCACAACGACCAGGTAAATGGCTTTTCATATTTCAATGCCAAATCAATCTTTTTTTGATTCAACATCTAAACAGAATATACAACAACAGCAATATTTGCTGGAGGAGCTCTGAACTGTCACCTTACAGTTCATTTTACATGCACACACTGTTTGTTCCGGGTCAATATTGACCCCGGCCAAGAATATCCTCATGATAATTGCCCATATTATATTGATATGAATGACAGATCTTGTCAAAATGTATTAATGCTGAAGAGTTGGTTTACACTCTCTCGAAATAGCTGACTACTGTGAATGGGTGCTGTGATTTATGAGCTGTGTTCCACATGCTGGAAGCCGCATACTGTCAGGGGACTGACATCCATTCACCTCCTGAACTATATTTATGAGCACTGTTTGCTTGTGTGTAACTTAGGCTTGATTTAGACTGTAGGTCCGACTGCCCGATTCTCATTTTATGTCCAGCCCCAATGTTGTTGTTTCATTTGCACATTTCCAGTGACACATATCCGCAAGCGTCAACACCGGTTAGTGACAACACGGGATTAAACAGCAATGCACACATATTACAAAAATGAAATGTTACCGTTTTAAATTGTATTGATGACATCCTGTCAGGCAGCATTATGGGTGAGTGGTTAGCATGTGTGCCTCGCGGCTCCGAGGTTAAGCGTTCAAATCTCTTCTGAGGCCTTCCTGTGTGGAGATGATGTGTTCTCCCCACGCTTGTGTGGGTTTTCTCCAGGTGCTCCAGTTCCCTCCCACATTCCAAAACATGCATATTTGGTTCAGTGAAGACTCTAAGTGCACTATAGATGTGAATGTGAGGGTGAATCAATACAGGGCGTATCCTGCCTCTTGCCCTAAGTCAGCTGGGATAGGTTCCAACTCACCCTCGATCCGAGTGAGGATAAACAGTGTAAAAAAATGGATGGATGGTCTCTTTGTCCTTTTACTGAGAAGTCAGGACAAAGATATGTCTACTGATTTTGTCACTGCCCTTGTGCTATGTTACAGATTCGCAATATTTTCTGACCTGGGATCTGTATTGATACCTTCTATTCCTGAATATGTTATGTTTTGAAATATCTATTTTGCTTGTCTTGTACAGTGACCGTTAATTTTTAGACTGTTGCAAATGGATTTCAGTCAAACCTCGGTTTTCGTCCATAATCCGTTCCAGAAGGCTGTTCGAAAACCGAAATTGTTCAAAAACCGAAATCACGCTCTTTTTAAAATAAAAATGTTTATTGAACACGTCTGCTCACAATGGAAAGCAACACGAGGAAGCGTCACTTCCTCGTCTACCCGAGGAAGCGTCACTTCCTCGTGGAAGGAAGGCGAGAGGAGTCAAATGGTGCATTCAAGTGCGCTCAGTTTGTTCGAGAACCGAAATTTGTTTGTCATCCGAGGCATAAAAAACTCACAATTTTTGGTCGAAAACCGAATTGGACGAGAACTGAGACGTTTGAAAACCGAGGTTTGACTGTATTACTTTTTGGGAGGTAATGCTTGCTTTGATCTGGTATTCAAAATGTCTATTTTTGTGTGACTTTAGAGGCGTTTGCTCTGGAGGTGGTGTTCAAATCGCACAAAACCTTTGCAAAAAAATGCAAAGCATTTGTCGTAACAGATTCTCTTCTACTGCACTTTTGTTCTGCGTTCATGGGCCCAAGTCATGCCATTGACTTTGTGTAGAGCTACTTCTTTTGGATGAATGCGGTCTGCACGGGTTTGCGTCATACCCATGCAGCGATGTGTGCAGATGTCATTGGTTGTCCACAGCTGAAAAGACGTCTCATGATGTCTATCTGTGCTTCTTGCATGTGTGTACAGGTGTTTATTGACATACCACTGGCACACAATCAGGTGCTATGAGTCATCACGAGAGCCTTTCTGGATATGCAATCAGTAAAGTAAGGAAAAACATGAAGAGAAATGCATTCCCGAGATCAGAGTTATACGTATGTACAGGAAGTGTCGCTGATCGTGCTGCGGTTCTCTCGCGGCAAAGAAAATGGCATGCGTTCAACAGAGCATGTATGTATCAAACTGCATTAGGCTTGTATTTGCCTGTTCCTGTCTGGCACACATCAAGCACGTGTGTACATCATTAACATGGACCACCCAAAGCTTTTCAAGGTCTGAACAATAACTGGTTCTCTTCCTTAAAATGATCTGGATTTGGTTCAGTCAGAGGTGGATGGGATAGACACACCATTGCTTCCATAACACAGCAAGAGCAGCCGTTTTGTTTAGTCGACTTATCACGGTTGCCATCCCACCGCCCAATGCCTTTATCTTCTTTTGCGTGACCAGAAGTACACAGCAGCAGCTTTTCATTCAGTCTTTTATCAGTCTGTATAAGCCTTCATAGCAACCAAAAGATTTTCAAGGGTAATGTGTCGGGTTTTCACGTTTACTTTGGCCTCGATTGCAAAATGCGTTGCCGTTTTACTCTTTGAAAACCCATTCTGTGTGGCGAAATTTCTCTGGTTAGACATCGCTCTTATTTTTAGTTTGTGATCTATTTTTCCTCTTTGTGCGCACAAATACACTGCGGTACTGGTAATTAATATTATAATATGCGTGCTGGCATAGTTTCTTTTTTTCCAGACATCATTGTGAGCCATGTTAAATTGAGGGCTGACTGAGGTTTCGGCTGGAAACAGTGAGGAGAAGCCTAGTACACTATGTCTCTGTCTTTGCCTGGCAAAACTGGCAAAATAACGTTTTGTTTTTGGTACTTCAGCGAAAACTATCTATCCAGATAACCGAGTGAATATTTGATCTTTGCTCACCTTGGTGTCTGTTGAGTCATCGTGGAACAGCGCAGATTTGACTCACCACGGAAGTTGCAGAGTAGTGGGATTGTTTATTGGAGCTGCACAGTTGGACAGAAATGTACTAATGCAGTTAATTTAAACTCGATTTCAACGCCAAGCTTTTTGCCCTTTGACATGTTGTTTTATTCTTCAAGTATGTTTCTCAACAGCCGAACCTAAACACTTATGCGCAAGGATCTGATTTATGGTGGTAAAACCTAGCGGAACACACAAACCCACAATCATAATGTATTATTATTATTGTAAATATAGAGCAGCACCGTGTCGAGCTAGTACAAAGTCTCGTGTTGACGCAGTTGTGGATGAGTGTCACTTCTCCAATGTCTTTGTGAGCTACATTGTGTGAGGTTGAGTACATTCGAATAACTGACAGGCAAAGTGAGCTTCAGTCGCGGTCTGCCCTCAGCTCAGATGATGCTCCAACCTGCTCATGCTGTTAGGAGGCAATCAGCACAAATACGGCTCTTAAATTGGAGGTGGATGGGGACAATGTAATAAAACTGACATTAAGTTTTAGTGCTGTGCACTTCTGGGTCAAGGGAACATACTTTCTCAAGCCAACAATAATGTCCGCGACACAGCTGCTAACTGATAAATGATAGCAAAGCCCCGGGAACCTGCTGTGAGGTAACCAGACGGTTTATATTACATGTCATTTCGATATATATATTTTTAGTTACTGTATAGGCTCCCAAAAATGCTTTTCCCTTTTTCTGATAGAAATCTCTCAACAGAGCTGTGATCTTGAGATTTAGTGTGTGGTCTGTAATGGTTACTGTAGATACACACAGACATGCGCTTGTATTTTACATGAGGTGCTGGTTGTTGACATGCAAAAAGATCTTCCGTCATTCTTGATGGTGTTAGATTTTGTTGTTTCATGAAGGCTCGTATTTTTGTTGTTGTTTATTTATCTCAGATGTTGCCATTGTTCTTGTACCCATATTATTCATTCACATGCGATCAGTTAAAATCAACAATTACTCATCTACGTCAGTAATGAAATAGCCCAGCTATGCATGAATTGGCCTGTCTGTGTGACGAATGACATCTGGACCGACAGTGACCATTTTAATTGCCAGTGATGAGAGTCTGTTTGCAATTAAAAGCTACAAATGGCCATTTTATTTCTGTGGGAACTGCCCTATCGGCGCATACAGCCTCCTCTCTTCACGTGTTGTTAAAGTACACTTAGTGTCGCTTATGTTTCACTTGCTTGACTTCCTTTCTTGCCGTGGACTATAGATTACTCATGATTCAATGAATTGCACGGATTCATTTCATTTATTAACTCCTTATTTCATTTGAGTCAAAACCAAAATCACATACGGTCATCATCATCTATGTGGACGAATGCACTTTGATTCGTTAGCATCACCGACTGTGCTAACATCCTATCCATGCTGACTCAACTTGCTGTGTCTAAATTCAGGAGCTGCATCCTTGCGAAAAATGCATCTGAGGGTTGATGACTCCGTCGCCCTGCAAGAAGGCTGTTTAAACTTGATAACGCTCAAAATTGCATCCCTCGCCACTGCTATTTCGAAGTCTGCATAATTTTTGCACTTGGCGGCCTTCCATATCCCAAGAAGTCCTGAAAAATGCATATTTCAATATGACAGCACCAAGCATGGAGGAGCAGCACAGTGGTTGTTGCTTTTTTTTCCTTTTTTTTTAAGTAATGTCAAATGTTAAGTTTTGTGGGATCTTGAAACCATAACATTTCTACAAATGTTGAAAAGACTCATTGTACAATACAGATTTGCTTTAAGGCCTACGGGGCTTTGGTTTGGCAGCTTTTACATTTTCCTTGTCCTCTTCGGCTTTGCCAGTTTGCTAATCATCCACCCGCTTATAGTGCAAGGTCATGGGGAGGCTTTGCCAGCTGACTTAGAGTGAGAGGCGGGGTACAGCCATATACAGAGACACCGAGACTCACATTTACACTTATGGACAATTTAGGTTTAGTGAACCTAACACACATCGATTGAGACGAATGGAAGCCAAATTACCTGAAGAGAACCCCAGTTCATTACAAGATGAGGACACCGCATGCAGCAAAATGTACAGTACCGTATACGTCCACAGGGGGGTGTACATTCAGCACACATGGACTGCGTCAAGCACTCTTTGAGGGACAACCGTTTGATAACAGAGCCCTCTGCAGAAGGATCTGTCTGCATATGTCTAAATAACAAAATGGATAGTGTACAGTTCTTTATTGAACTGTTATTCAATTCGCTTTTTTTTTTTGTCTCAGACAGCCAGCTCTTGAAACTAAAAAGAGCCTTTTCAATAATTCTATGCAATGCCAGAATTGTATTTAAAAAAAAAAAAAACGTCAGCAGTTAGATTTATTGCCATGTCCTTATCACTTTACTTCAATCAGCTGTGTATTAGTCATGTGTAATTCCTGTTGAACATGGGGCAGTGTCAAAGGGGTAGTGATGACAATTCTAAAGGCACCCGTGTCTGACAGGGCTCTTGGGTCAAATATTTTCAATTTGCAGCATTGAAGGTGTTGGGCCCAAAGTGAGATTTTTATTTATTTATTTATTTTTTTAACATAGGGCCCCAAATTCCTCGTGGTTCCCTTGTGCGCAAATGTATGAATAGCAGAAAACGGCCAGGCTTTTCTTACACGTAATTCTGAGCAGTTTTCATAAAGGTATAGTGAAACATTCCCTTTTCGAAGCCTCACATGCAGATACAAATTATATATAGCACTGTAATTCACAGACCAAATTCAACGTATTCAAAACCTCACATAATCAGTTCACTGGGATATGCATTTTTCCGTTATCTAAGTTTCCATTGTGACTTGCACTCAGATAAAGAGCAGCAGTGCTTTGTGTGTAGGGGGACACCTGGGATCTTCCGCCGTCATTATTTTACACACTCCGGCACACTGATCCAGTCAGATTGATGCATTCCGTTTGACCCATAAATATTGTTTTGCTATAGTTTTTGGAACTGCAACTCGTCCAAATGTCCCACTGTTAGTCCATTGTCACACGTTCCAGCATTCCAAATTCTCCCTCAAGGGGATTTTTGTGGGGCTTGTATTGGCAGGATTAAAGCTTGTATTGGCAGGAATGTTTTGGCAGTACAGTGGATTGCGAGTTCAAATTAGGGACGTGCCTTGAAGTGTGTTAAGGTAGGCTGTTTATTTTCTTAAAAAATAATTGGCGAAAGAGGTAGACAGACAGGGCTGAAGTCCAGGTGCAGTCAGTCAAGATAAATGATGTGTAGTCAGACCATGAATGATAGGTAGGATTTCCTTTTCATTTCTTGCATCGTGTATCATACACGGAAAGGGACCTACGTTGTTTGACTCGCTTTGACCTTTCCCTTTATGAAATGCCAAATGATCCTTCCGAAGCACGCGTTCACTTTTCAGATGATTAAATACTCCGACGTCTTTTATTGTTCGTAGGTGTCAAGCGATACATGGCTGTGTTTGCATTTTCAGTGCATCGTTTTTTTTTTTACTCCATCGAATCTGTCTTGATTTCCATTTGAACTTGAACTCTCATGCTCCGCTGATTTACTGTTTTGGGAAAGCTCTACGATTGCCACGCCTTCTTAATTTGCTCAGCATTAGCATTCCTGAAAGAAGCCATGTCGTTTGGGTGTAAAATTCTGTCCAATGCATAGTGAATGTTTGTTTTGATTACCCCCCCCCCCCCCAATGATCTGAGATTCTATAATATCATCACAGTTGACCTTGCATGTGCTTGCGTACATACAGTACTGGTTTGTAGTACATAAAGAGCACGTTTTCTTCTTACCTCATTCAGCTTGGATGATGCTGTCAGTGCTACATTGGACTCGAGCTGTCTTGCAGTCAGTTAGTACTCAGATCTGCAGCTGCTTTGAAGGTCACCGGTGTACACTGGGTGTTGCTTGAACTTGACCGGGGTGTGTTAAACTACTCAGAGACGTTGACATATGAGAGCAAAAGGGAAGTCGTGAAGGAGTGGGGTGGAAGAGAAAGCCCCGAAAAGATGGACAACTGCATTTTGAGAAAATTGTAAATCAAGAAGTGAAAGAGAAAGCACCTGTGGCTGAGGTCAGAATTAGATTGAATGCGAGTCATTATTTCATCGTTATTGGCAATTGAAAGACAGTAGTCCAGTCAACCTTTTTCTTTTAGCAAACGAACGACCAGCGCGATCTCTGTTATCCTCTTCTAAAGATGGAATTTGGCTTGGATCGGTTGCTCTTGACGGTCCAGTCATTCCATAGTTATCTGGGAGAACCCTGATGACGTTGACAGATTGCGGATGATTACAACACAGCTCAAGTTCGTACGTATGACTTGCAGACAGGGTTGCAAGCCCATTCAGAGTCTCGTTGGGCAAATAAAACTCATTAAAAAGTAGGTAAGAAAGCATTATGATCAAATGTGGGATGCAAAGCAATTATTCATCATGGAGTTCTTCATAAGGCATTCAGCAAGATGATTTTTTTTTTTTTTTTGACTTTTGGAAAATCTTTAGTCATTACAGCTCTGTTCACAATATTATGAATAACATCTTTATATATTACATTCCCTTTATTCCCTTATGGTACTCCTTCCGATTAAAGTTTAACTTTCTATTGATAGCCTCTCTAAAAACCTGTGCTCAAAGTGCTTTGACAGACAGAAAAGCATAAATAAAACAAAATCGGAAAGCAATTGTCATGTTCCTATATCTACTTTTTTAAAATGGATTGAGAAACCCAGATGACGCACGAAACCACCTGAGTGAATATATTGTTGATAGGGAGTTTTACCGAAGACAAAAACGGAAGAATTGGATGAATGAGGAGCACCTCCTTGAAAGTAGACACGCGCAGGAGAAAATGCGCATTGTTAAGATATTTGACTTTGTGAAGACACACACAAAAGCTCTGCCCAGTTATTTTCACCTTGGCGAAAATATTCAACATTCCGCTTTTCAACATCCTCCAGAAGAGAATGAATGAAAGCGGTGACTTGAATCTTGGTTGCGTTATTCCGTAACTGTTGTGGCTTTGGCTGCAGAAAGAAATGTAGTCTTGCACCCTGACATCATTGTTAAAAGACAATTAACATTGATGTGACAACAACAAAGTTGGGTTTAATAAACAATCTGTAATGTTCCCCACATGAAGCGCTCAATCTTATCAACTGCTGCCAATGCGAAACTGTTGTTTAATAGAAAACAGGGACAGGCATTTCTTTAAACTCTTATGTGCAGGAAGGATTTATGCGGATGCCGCAAGTCAAATGCAATCAAAAATTCCAAAAAGTTGGAATGAAATGTTCAAACCAGGATCTAAATCTTTTCAGATATGTCTTCAAGTAATTATATCAAGTTGTAATTTATGTTCCACTTGTGATAAACCCTGTTTCTGTTTGTGAGTGAATTCCATCGACATTTTGTGGTCTGGAACATTTAACATTTAAAAAAAAAATGAAAATGAAAATGAAAATCCATTCTTCCTTTGATTAATTGATACTTGTTGTATTTTCATACAGTTATTCACTATCCTACAATTATTTGCGTCTGTAAATCGAAATGGAAACCTGTTCTTACAAGTTTGACAAATATTCCCCAAAATACAAGCACTATTTGGATTCAAACACAGGAAAAACAAACAAAACCAAAACGTGTGTAGTTCTTCCAGTGAAACTAATCAAATTGTGCTTGTTAATTCCTAGCCAGGTACAAATTTCCTTTAACAAAAAAACAAAAAAACAAAAAACAAAACGCCACCGTTAATTTAATACATTTTGTGTTGTGGTGAATTAATAGCAGGTGTGCTTTTTTTGAACAATAATAACACAAGCTAAGTAAAAGCAGGTTATCTAACTAATGTGTAGCAGACCGGTACACTATGGCTCAAGTAAGCATGTCGCTCCGTCATATCATGTGGACAAAGTCCTCAGGGCACATTAGCGGAGGAAATCAGCAATCTTTAATCCAGCACACATGTACAGTATGCGGCTCATCTTTTTTTTAAACATTTTTTTTTTTAACCTTCCCTTCCTGTAATTTTGGGCATGTTGCCAAAAATATTATGTTTCAAAGCTGAGATGGATTGATTTTCAAGTATTAAGTACAATAGGTGTGTTTGTGGATGTGTCGTGTTGATGGAAGCACACATTCTCCATCGTGTGTTCTGTCGACTATGTCAATAGACACGAGCATTGACATCAGCTACAGTAACAGCCTGCAGCAAAATGTTGAAAATGAGACTTGTAGTATCAAAGTCAGGGTGTGTTTTCATTTGATTTGGACGATGTTCAGTTCATATCTGGCACGAGGGAAACAATTGCTTTATCAGTTACAGAACTGCTCCATTCCAAGTTTTATTTTCAAGTCACATGACATGCATCTGGCTTGATTTTCTGACTAACGAGTAACACGGAATGAATCAATATATCGCGTGCCTTATTCATTTTGAATTTCGGATGTATCATAACATAGGTTTACAATTTCGTCAATTGACCGTTGAACTTTATTTGGACTGTTGTAGGAACGGGTGTTGCGATTGATTGTGAATTAATCAATATATCTGTGTGTGTGTGTGTGTATGTGTATATATATATATATATATATATATATACACATATATGTATATACATATATATATATATATATATATATATTATATATATTATATACATATATATGTATATACAGATATATATATATGTATATGTATATACATATATATGTATATAATATATATATAATATATATATATTTATATTTATATATGTATATACATATATGTGTATATATGTATATATATGTATGTATATGTGTATATATATGTGTGTATATATGTATATGTGTATATATATGTATATATATATGTATATATATATATGTGTGTATGTGTATGTGTATATATATATATATGTGTATATGTGTATATATATGTATATATAAATATGTATATATATATGTGTGTATATATATATATATGTGTGTATATATATATATATATATATATATATGTGTGTGTATATATATATATATATATATATACGTGTGTGTGTGGGGGGGGGTTTGCATGTTCTCCACGTGCCTGTGTGGGTTTTCTCCGGGTACTCCGATTTCCTCCCACATTCCAAAAACATGCATGGCAGGTGAATGTAACACTCTAAATTGTCCCTCGGTGTGAGTGTGACCGTGGACGGTTGTTTGTCTCTGTGTGCCCTGCGACTGGCTGGCAACCGGTTCAGGGTGTCCCTCGGTGTCCCTTGCCTACTGCCAGCTGGGATAGGCTCCATTGTTCCCACGACACTCGTGAGGATAAGCGCAGTGTGCGTGTGTGTGTGTGTGTTCTGACTACAGAGGGATCACACTCCTCAGCCTCCTTGGTAAGGTCTATTCAGGGGTGCTGGATCGGAGGGTTTGTCGGGAAGTCGAGTTTCAGATTCATGAGGAGCAGTGTGGTTTTCGTCACTGCTGTGAAACAGTGGACCAGTTTTACACCCTTAGCAGGGTCCTCGAGGGTACATGGGAAATCGCCTAACCAGTCTACATGTTCTTTGTCGACTTGGAGAAGGCGTTCATCCGTGTCCCTCGGGAGTTCTGTGGAGGGTGCTTCGGGAGTATGGGGTGATTGGCAACTAAGTCATGATCAAATTCATCTTCAGAATCCTCAAAATTCTGCATCTCAACAGTAATTGTTCATTGATTCCCATAGTGCTTCTTGAAAGCAGACCTCTTTTGTGTTCATTGAAAATTTGATATTTGCACACATTTGTTTTTAATTTGAAAAACAATGGCCGAGCCCAGTAACGGAATCAGTTTCACAAAGGTTGTTGAGTACAACATCTGTACAGTATCCCTTTTGTGATATGCCTAATTGTGTTTTCAGTAAATGGCAAAAAACAATATTTTAAAAAAACACATTTTTAATAGATTTTAAGGTATTTTTAATAGATTTTAAGGTAAAAATAAAATTGTATCCAATTACTCGATTAACCCCTGGAATAATTGATTCTACAAATATTCAATCATGTCTAGACAGAAACTGGAATTCATAATCACACTGTCGTCTGAAAACAGATTTTTATGTCATATCAGCAATTATTCTCTATTTGTTTGCAATACAGTAATGAATTTTGGTTTTAACTAACTCTGCTTTTTTTATTTGTAACTTTTTTTTAATCAATTCAGCTTTGGTAAATGACTGTGCAACCTGATACTTCTTGTAATGTTCATTCTGTAGATAAAACTGTGTGTATCTAGCAAATAAATCCATCTATCCATTTCCTGATCCGCTTATCCTCACAAGGGTCGCGGGTCGTGCTGGAGCCTATCCCAGCGGTCTTCGGGCAGGAGGCCGGGGACACCCTGAACCAGCCAGCCAATCGCAGGGCACAAAGAGACGAACAACCATCCGCGCTCACACTCAGGGGACAATTTAGAGTGTTCAATTAGCCTGCCATGCATGTTTTTGGAATGTGTGAGGAAACCTGAGTACCCGGAGAAAACCCATGCAGGCACGGGGGGAATCATGTAAAATCCACACAGGAAGGCCAGCGCCGGAATCTAACCCTGCACATCTGAACTGTGAGGCCAACTCGTAAATAAATTCCAATGTTAAATCATATTAAATCAAAACGTTTTTTTTTTAAAGTCAATATTTTGTTACTTGAAACTATTCAGAGAGGAGAAAATATCACAAAAATACAACATGAGGAAAATATTAATGTTGTTCAGAGATTTACTGGTGACGTGCTTATTATGGGCTGATACCCAAATGTTCCTGCCAAAATCAGAAGATTCCCTGGAGTCGATGGCAGGGATTGTTTTTTGTGAAAAACAAACAAACAAACAAACAAAAAACCCAATCAAACATTGCAGTTTCAAAAGTATTGTCATTGTTTTGTCATTGGTACGGGCCAACGGCAGCTGCCTCCCTGGGGTCCCTTCAGCTCAGGAGCACCAGGATATTGCCTGGTCTGTCGTGACATCTATGCTCCCATCCCATTACTAGTAATATTGATTGACGAAATACAGTACAGTCAAATTTAGTCAATTTCTATTACAGGGAAATGGTTATCCCATTTTCATTGCACTTCTGTGTACCTGTTCAGGAGTGGATCACATCATCAGAGTCGCATCCATGCGACCAGCTGAAGTGTCAGCCTTTGAAGATGTTCACATCATGCAGATTTTTCCTTGATGTTGCTATTGCAGTTTTTTGTGGGGGAGGGGGGGTGTTTGGGTTCTGCACATGGAAGGGATTAGCCTGGGGCTCAGGAGTGCTTTTCCGTTGGGATCTTATTTTTCCCTGAAGTCCCCGGTCTCGTCCATGGAGAGGAAGGGATTGTTTCCTTTTGCTGAGAGTGAGAAACCCAGATTAAAAAAAAAAATCTTTCAATTATAAGATACAAATAAGAATTGTCGTACAAAACTATGCTAAGATGTCGGTTTTTATGGAGTTGTTCCACAAACCCCAATTCCATTTAGGTTGCAATGTTGTGTACGCTGTAAATAAAAACAGAATATACTCATTTGTAGATTGTTTTCAATATTTAAAGTATTTAATGTTCAAATTGGCTCAGTAGTTCACAAGCAAAGACAAGGTGTGGTTTGCCACTTTGCAATCAACGGCGTGAGCAAATAGTCCAACAGTTTAACATTGACAACATTTCTACAATTGAAATATCATCATCTACGGGCCCATGAAATCATCAAAAAATTCAGACAATCTGTAGAAATCTCTGCACCTAAGTAACAAGGCCGAAAACCAACATTTAATACCAGTGACCTTTCATCCCTCAGGCCCCACTGCATTAAAAACGGGCATCATTATGTTGAGGATTTTTCCATGTGGGCTCAGAACCACTTTAGAAAACCATTGTCAGTTACAACAGCTAATAATGTAAGTTAAAACTCTCCCGTGCAAAGTGAATGTTTCAGCGAAACCCCAGAAAACGCCGCTGGCTTCTCCGGGCCGCAGCTCCTCTGAGATTGAGTGACGCAAAGTGGAAAAGCTTCTGATGAGTCCATGTTTCAAATTGTTTTTGGAAATCATGGACATTAGGTCCTCTAGTCCAAAGAGGATAAGGACCGTGTGGATTGTTAATGCAAAATTCAAAACCCCAGAATCTGTGATGGTACCAGTAATGTTGGAAGTTATATCCAGGTTTTGGAGCAAAGGATGCTCTAAAGCAGGGGTCCCCAACCTTTTTTGCCCCACGGAGCGGTTTATGTCAGACAATATTTTCACGGACCGGCATTTAAGGTGTGGCGGAAATAATACAACAAAATAATATGGTATGAGCTGCATGAGAACTGTGGTGTTTTTGAAATATAATAATAAACACAAGGAGCGTCTAATCTGGCCGCAACACTCTGATCGCTATGGTAGTGTTTAATGCCTTCAAAATACAAAACAGTACAACGAAATTCAAAGTGCATGAAAATGACGGCTCACCACAGCCCCGAGCTTGATTTTCTGCAACCAGACGGTTCAATCTCGGGGTAATAGAAGACAATGACACTTCAAGTGTGTGGTTTATGTCTCGTCTACTTCGTAATTTTTTTTAGTCGCCCTTTGCTGCAGAAAACCCCCGCCTCACACAGGTAGGATGTCGGAAATGGCAACAGTGCTATTGTGGGGATCTCAGAGTATTCAGCCATAACTTTAATCCAGTTGTCTCGAACGTACTTTTAACCCTCATGCAGTATTTTTAAGCGGCTGCATGAAGGGTATTACGTCCCAAAAATGCCCCTCTTCCAATGTGCAACAACTTTTTTCACTTTCAACCCCTCAAAATGTTCAGTGGGAATTGGCCAAGACATAGATATACATCCTATACAAAATTTCAGTTTTGAGTCCAAAATCATCCAAAGTGTCCGAAATGTCCAATTTTGGGATTATTACTGCATGGGGGTTAAGGCCGCCGTCATTTGCAATCTCCAGCAGGTTTTTTACTCATTTTGCGAGGACAGGCGTTTTGTTTTTAGCGTAATTGGTTCCGTGACGGAAAAGCGTGCCTTGACGTGTGTCAAGCGTGACACAGACGGATGTAACGGAGAATCCGGTAATTTTTCAAAATAAAACATATTTCGTATTCCGAAATAAATACAACAGAATTAAGGCAAGTCCTTTCCGTGCGGCCCGGAACCAAATGTCCTGCGGACCGGTACCGGTCCGCGGACCGGCGGTTGGGGACCCCTGCTCTAAAGCAACAAATTTTTCAGGGACATCCCTGCTTATTTCAGCCAGACAATGCCAAGCCAAATTCTGCTTGTGACTACAGTGTGGCTTTGTCGTAGAAGAGTGCAAGTACTGGACTAGCCCGCCAACAGTCCAGACTTGTCTCCCATTGAAATGTTATGGTATTTTATGTAGTGCTGTAAAGCGATAAACAAGTGTGATTAATTAATTAGGGCCTGTAATTAATTAATCTAATTAATCTATATTTTAATCTCATCTAAAAATTACTGAGAAAAACCCAATTTTAATTTTAATTTCGTGACATTATTGAGGCAGATCAAAAGATAAAAGAGAAAGTGGCATTATAAAGTATTTTATTGTTTTTCAGCAGACCTGGACAGATGCAGTCCTAGCAATTTTCTGAGCAATACAAGTACTCAACACTGAACTTGCTTCAGATAATAAACAATAAATAAAACAGAACATTAAATCAGAGTGCTGTAAGTTAGAACTTCAGAAATAACACTGTTCATCATGACAAACTAAAAGTGCTGAAATAAACATCAAACACTTCTAGTAGTCTACAGTGGACACGTCAACTATGCCTCATACATGGGGTGTTCTTGAGGTTATTTTGCCGAAGAGCTTTGCTATATATGGCTCGCTCGCTATATTGCTAACACTTTGGTGCTAACGTTAGCTGTGGCTGCACTCGCGACTGGGTGCTTTGCATTGATGTGGGAGAATAAATTTGAGCTGCTTCAGTGGTACGCAAACTCCTTCTTACAAATTAGGCATAACACTCTTACCTTTATCAATTGTGTTGTCAGAGCGTTTTTGGAATGTAAATTTTCTATTCATTGTGCCGAGAACTCTCACATCCTGCTCCATTTTCACCTCTCCACTCCTTACCGCTGTTTACTAAGCCCGCCCAACTCCAATGGGAGCCAATCAGCTTCGGCTAAACAAGCCCCAACATAATGGCAGCCAATCAATGTCCGCTTCAGACTGTGACTGACATTTGTTCCCCCACCCTCAACAACTCGAACACAGGAAGCCAACACATAAAAAGGGCTATTAGAAAAAGGCAACCCGCCTACAGAAACAATAAAGGCAGAGATTAAAATGTAGATTAACACAATTAAAAAAAATAACACGCTAAATGTGCTGTAATTAATTAATCGCAATCAACGCGATAATTTGACACCTAATTTTATGAAGCTGTGGAAATTGTGAAAGAAGGCGACAATTTCTCACGTTCACACACAGCAAGTGTGTCGTTTTATTTTTCACATCACATAAAAACTCTCGAGCCAAAAAGGTAACGGCTGAAAATCCGTTTCCCTAGCAACAAACAAAACTAAACATGGCGGTCCTTAAAGGGACCGCAATTACTTTTTTTAGTATTTGCAGTTCGTGGTGAATTATGAATTGCGAAGTCACTACAAAGCGCAAAATACGACCCGTGAGATCCCTGAACTGTTGACCAACTGAAGTCGTACATCAAGCAAGAATGGGAACATTTTCACCTACAAAGCTTCAACAATTAGTCCCAAACGCTTGTTGAGTGCTGTTAAAAATGCTGTGAGCACTGACGTTCACTCCCATGAAAAATTCTTTAGTGATTTAAAGGGATTTTTCTTCCAAATGTTGGTTTAATTTTGTTTTAATACCCTCAATTTTGCAGAAGACCAATTGATTAACACATCAGATGGGCTGGATCAGTGAAGGAGGCAAGCATTGTATTATTGTTTGCTGGCTTGATTTGTCACGTTCTGTTGAAATCAGATTCCTACCGGCCAGACATGGGGCTCCGTGCCCACCTGTGGATTCCCGCTGTCTGGGCAGTCGAGTAGCTCTATGGTCACCCCAGCCAAGAAACTCGAGTCGCGGTCCACTTCTTATCAGACGCCTGCCTATAAGACAGTCAGGAGCTTGGGTCGTGGTCGTCATGGTTGCCCACCGTGCATCCAATCGTAGTATGTAAAAGCTCTTGTCCGGCCAGAGATGCAGCTTGGTGTCACTGTCAAAGTGACCTGTTGGAGTATGTCGGCAAGCCTTAGAGCTCGGCTTAGATAAATTTCAAAGTTGGACGCTGAAAAACAGCCCACGTCCACACACAACCCTCATGAGGATATGTGACACAGAAAATGGATGGATGGACGGACGGGCGAGTGTTTGACATTTTTTGGATGAGTGGTGCGGGTATAGCCCCTGTAAATGGACTTGGAGTTTCAGGTGGGCTTAAGTAGAGATGTCAACATACATTTTGGTCCCAATTGGTCACTGTTTTGGGAAATTCTTCGCAATGTATGTAAAATGATTTTGACTGGAAACATTTTCTCCGGTTCCTTACCTCACTCCTACCAAGACATTAGAAGAGGAAAGGGGATGTTGCTGAATTAATGATTAAAAAGAGGCATTTTGAGAGTATTTCGTTATTTACTGATTCCTCCAAAACAAAGTGCTAAAATTGAAAATGCAAGCTAATATTTTCCTAATTAAAAGCAATACATACATTGAGCTGGTTAGTGAAAAATGGACCACACCATGGAGATGATCCCTTTAAAAGGAAAGATGATGGCCGTGCCCCACCTTTTTCGAAATGTGTTGTGGGCATCACATTCACTAGTTAATATTTGCAATGAAAAAAAAAACTATAACATTGATCAGTTTGAACCCTAAATATCTTGTCTTTGAAGTGAATTTAATTAAATATTGGTTCAAAGGGATTGACAAATCATTGAATTGAATTTTTATTTGCATTTTACACAAGGTGCCGACTTTATTGGAATTGGCATTTGTCAGGACATTTGATCTAAAGTCATACCCCGTGTTGCCACGATAGAACATCATCCATCTCTTTGTTGTTATTTGAATAACTATGGATTGCTATTCCAATTCTGCCTGGCTGTTGAAATTGGTGGTGCAGCTTCACTGAGCATGGAGAGAGTGAAAAGGGAGCCAGAGAAAGCTCATCTGGACTCCATCAATGCTTGGTAAATAGAGCCTACCCGGAGCTATTGAGCCAGACCTTGGCTCCCACACACCATCACAGAGAGTCAGACAATGGCTCCAGATACAAAATGACACACACATTGTCATTATCTCAAACCAAGTGCAAAAATGCAAATCTGTTCGAAGATTGCAAAAAAACATTCTTCAAATTGAGTTGCTTTGGTTGAAAGCATGAGTTGAATTTCTTTGGTTATGCTATTTGGATCCCTTTGAATACAAAACACTTTGTGGGCATCTTATAAAACCCTTCCATTGTGTGCTGTCCATCTTTATTTTTCTGAACTCGTCTGCCCTAAACACAGGGTGTCAAAATGCCCCTAGTCTAGGCCACAACTAAATCATTTATGAAAGGCAAAAAAAACAATAGTATGCAATATTGACAAAATTGTCCATCCCAATGCAGGTTATTCTATATCCTGTTAACGCTACACTTTAGACCACAAGATAGTATTTTTCCTTTCACTCTGAACCTTTCTAATAACTCACCATGCTCCACCATCTTGCTTTACAAAGTATTGGGAAGCTCTCATTATTTACAGTATGTCAGAGTTCTGGTAGTGACAGTGAAGTTTGTTCAGCCTTTTCACTTTTACTACGCATCAGTGAGAATGACAACATTGAAAACTATCAAGATGGGCATGGTGAGATGTGATGAATTGAGAGTTGTGTTCAAACACTGGTGTCAGTGCGGCAATGTATGCCCACTGCGAAGGAACAAAGCATTCCAATATAATTTTCTTTTCTGGGTATTCAAAGAACGTCATCCACTCAAATTACGTATGCAGATAATAGTGACTTTCATTGTAGTGTATGATAGTACCTGAGAAAAAATATATTATTTAGCAAATTGGCCAACACAGAAATGGTTATAATTATAAAGATGGTGGAATCATTGCATCCTTATTGCAGAGCAAAAGATTTAATTGAAAAAGAACAGTAAATTGAAGTCATTATCAATAATTACTGTACTTGCTGCATCCCATTCACTTTATGTGCAAAGTGATGTGTTTGAAACCCACCCCATAATTTGGGCAAGTAAATCATCTTAAGTGCACCATAAGCTTCTGTCCCTCACCGCATTCCTGTGCCACCCGCACTCCAAATGAATGTAAACGAAACCAAAGCCACACCATGGCAACAGAAGAGTGTCAATTTGGACAGGAAAAATGTATTTCATTGAAACTGCCTTCTCCGATTGCAGAGAGGGTCTTTTGCAGATAGTGATTTATTCGTGTGCCATGATAGATGATCAGGCGTGCGGCAAAGAGGTGTGTGAAATTACCCAATTTCAGTTCAATGGTCTGAAAATTATTTCCTACAATATTCTGTACCGGCACATTTTGTGATGGGCAGGACAATTAGAGGCTCTTTCATTAAATGGCGGAAGGTACCATTAAACTGATGCCATTCTAACAGCAGACTAAGAGCTTCGGGTTCAACCAACCAGTTTTCACACTATCGACAGGCCCTCAGTAGTTTGGCCGGCAAATGTCGAATGTGCATGCGTCTGCTTCCTTTCGTATTAGAACAATAGCTGCAGTCACCCCTTAAATACCTGAATGATATATATCAGTGTCAAATTTCAGTGTCTCTGTGCTTAGCAGCACAGGCCCGGCAGCAGAGCCTTTTACCCCACTTGTAATGACCTTCAAACACCACAACACCACTTAATAGTTGGTGATATGCGTACATACGTACTGAAGTCGTCGTATATTTAAGTTGAATAAAGTGCCACGGCAGTTGGCCCAGGTCACACATCAGCACCATCCAACGGCAGGTGATGTGTGTTCATCCAATTGGGCAGTCATCACATTTTCTCTTCTGGACCCTCCTCTCATTCCTTTTCCTTGGTCCAGGGCAGAGAGTAGAGATGATGGGCCACAGAGTTCGCCACTAGGCGTCTCTTACGGGTCTCACTTTGAATGGGTGTCTGTTCCCTAACATCTCAGTCTCTCATCACCACCTCATCAATCCCGCACATCTGTGACCATCCCCCACAGAGACAGGGCTCCACTTTGTCCCAGAACGGACCAACCTTCCCCACTAGTCCAAGTCCCTCACACCGCGAAACAAAATGACAGAAAGTCTCCTTCTGTTTCAAACTCCAGTGGGCCTTGAAATGTGAGGGGAGGCATCCCCAAACATATTGAAATACTGTACCGTGCGTCTGCCCAAGAGTGATCTTTCCATCTTTTTAATGGGGGCCTTCTCCTTTGCTTTCATCCGCAACAAGATTCCTTGAGCCAGTAAACGGCTATAGGATCAAGGCCTCCATGGGGAATAGAGGTGGATGTTATCGTAGCATTCCTGCCCATGAGAAAGTATGCCAATTAGCATCGCTGGAAAATGTTGTTTTGCGAGTCGTCTCACTAAACCCTTTTCCCATTTGCTGGTCAAAGGCATGTGTGAATGTGTGTACTGTACGTATGCACTTTGCACACATGCACACGTACACACTGAGTGATTGCCCTTTAAGTTTCGGACAGGTTTATTGGGTGTTTGCACTGGAGAGTCAACATGAGGTTGGACGGCCATTTGTATGTTTTTCCTGCTGTCTCCTGTGGGAAGGAATATTAGACACACTTTTAGAATTTATTTTACTGACACTCTGCGACATCGGGCTGAATTGGGACACACTCGTTGCATTATTCTGTACGGATAATTCAAATGACACGCGGAAGAGCTGTCTCTGTGGTCGATGTTTTGTGCCGCTTGTGTGCATGCAGCACGTGCAAAGGGATGAAAGTTAGCCTGTCGTTTTATGTGTGTGTGCTTGCATCACTGCAAAGTGGAACTGGGCCAGATAAAGACCCATTCGTGACAACTGCAGTCATTTCCCCCCAGAGACAAAAGCCATATGCCTGTGAGTGCTTGTGGGTTCGCTGTTTTATTATCCAACGTTTTACTGTTGTCTTTCATGACAGTGACAATGAAACAATACAGGAAGAAGGCAATCCAAGGCCTAATAGTTAAGGTTAAAACTAGCCATATGCTCAATACAACATCAATACGTCAATAGACTGAGTTGCTCTCTCTGTGTTTTCATCTGTCAGGCAACCATCCATTTCATGTCAAACGAACGGCTTTGAATCAGTCCTTTTTTAGCAGGCATTTTAAATTTAAATATCCAAAACATAAATCTTAACTCTGTCATTTCAAAGGAAATATTTTTATGTCTTTTAAGAGTCCAGCCATTCAATCCCATGCACTTATATATTCACACCCTCAATAGCAGTTTTATTTCATTTTCATCTGTTAAAGGGATGCTTGAGCTGACACGCGGCGGGTGTCAATTTTTGGTCTGGCTGTTGTGCAGGTTATTGTGTCTTTGGGGAAATAAGTTGGCGTGCAGAAAAAAAAACAACTTATCAATGAGCTTATGAAATATTGGAGAATGTTTACTTATCTTGAAAATTAGTGAATGTTTGCACGTACCCCCTGCAATGTGATCACATACTCCTGGTTGGGAAACAGCTTTTTTTTTGTTTTTTGTATTTTGCCATGCCCTTGATGAAAAAATATACAGTTCTCGAAGTTTTAAGCGACTATAAATCTGAAAAGTGTGGTGTGCATTTCTATTCAGCCTCCTGTACTCTTTTCACCCCGAAATATACTTCAGCGTCATCATTGCTTTCAGCAGTCACCTAATTAGCAAATTAGAATCCACTTGTGTGTAATTTACTCTCAGTATAAATGCACCTGTTCGGTGACCGCCTATGTGGCTTGTTAGAGAACACTTGTGAACAACAGCCTCAGCCCAATGCGGGAACGGCCTCCAAGCGGTGTTGGTTGTGCCTTTGAGCTACGAACGGTACCCGGGTCGCTGCGGCTTTAGGAGCCGCTTTGGTACACAGCTGGAGGTTGCTCAACAGCAACAGCATCATGAAAGACCGACAAACTTGCCAGACAAGTTTAAAGCAAGGTCAGGTTATACGCACGCACTCACACACACACACACACATACACACACACACACACACACTAAAAAATTAATCCCTAGCTGGGAACAAATTGTCGAGTGCCATTCAATCCATTTTCCCAAAAATGGGAACAAAATATGGCCCAACTGCTAACCCTACAACACATGGCCGTCCACCCACCTAGAGTGACACAGCCAGTGAGGAGAGCACTGGTCAGAAAAGCAGCCAACGGGCTCATGGGCAACCCAGAGTAGCTGCAGAAATATACAACTCAGGTCGCAGAACCTATCCAATGGACAACTATAAGTCCTGCTCTCCACACATCTGTATTTCATTGAAAAATGTTGAAAATAAGGCAAAGAAATTCTCGCTGCAATGCAGGGGACAGTGCAAGCAAGTGGAATACGGTCCTTTGGTCAGATGAGTGAAGTTTGTCTGTTTGTTTATTTATTTATTGTTCTTTTGGATGGGGGACCAAATTCAAAGTGTTATGTGTGGCAGAAAAGCAACACTGCTCATCACCCTCTACAGACTAACGCCACTGTGAAATGTCGGTGGTGACAACACACAGGACCACACATTTCCTAACCAGATGCATGGTAAAAATGCTCTTTCAAATATGAATAAAATCAGTGCATACATGCAAAGATAATTTGTGGTTTGTTCAAATAAATAAATAAAGGGGGTGGGGGTATTTTGAAAATTAACTACGGTCCAATTACAGTGTGGTGCATGCAGCTGCTGGTAGTGCTTAGAGGTAAGATCGGGCCGCCCGAGCCCGAGCCCGACCCAATCCGACCCGAAATTCGGGTCGGGTCGGGCCCTAAAATGTCAATCATTGCTTCGGGTTCGGGTCGGGTCGGGCTTCTCTCTCGCTGATTTTTTTTTTCATAGTCTCTCTGCTTCTCTCAAAGTGCCGCGCTAGATTCTTAAGGACGTACTGCTGTTGTGGTTTACGGCCCTATTTTCAACCCCTCAAAATGACGGACGGCCTTAAATTTTCCCCGTCCACTCTTAAAAAAAAAAAAAAAAAAAAGCCGTCAATGATGGAAAATGGTCGGTTAATGTAATCTCTTCAGAAACAGAAATATACAAGATGTAAATGTTTATACTGTCTTCTTTAACTTAGATTTCATTACAAAAGACAGGCTTTGTTATCAGAAATCACCCCTCCTCCTCCCCCCGAGTCCTCACAAATAAAATATGAAATCTCGGGTTTGCTTCGGGCTCGGGCCTGCGAATCAAGTTAAGTGATCGGGCTCGGGTCGGGTTTAAATACCCTCGGGCCCGGTCGGGTCGGGCTCGATTTTTTAGGACCGATCTTAGCTCTAGTAGTGCTTCCCTTGGTGAAAAAAATATTCATGTGTTGGAATGGCCCAGCTAAAGTCCAAACCTAAATCCCTTTAATCATGTGTGGCAAGACTTGAAAATTGCTGTTTATGGATACTCTCCATCCGATCTGGCCAAGTTCCAGCCTTTTTGCAAAGAAGGGACAAACATTTTTAATGTCTAGATGCGCAAAGCGAGGAACAACAACCCCTGCGATTGCACTTATAAAGAGCATTGATGCAGTGGGGCTGAATTAAAAAAAATGCAATTATATACTACCTTGTGTTGGTCCATCACATAAGATCTCAGTTTTAACCGTAATCTAATCAACAATCTAAATAAGTTGTCAAAATGAATGAATGAATTACATATTTTGAACAAGTGTGAAAATGACATAAGCAATGAACAGCTAAACTGGCAAAATGTAAACAACCATGAAAGTCAGATTTCAAATGAAATTAGGTTGGCCAACGGTGCTGCGCCAACTTAACATCGTCTGCAAGTGGAGGGAGGTCTGCTTGCAGTTACTTATAAACGTGCATTACATGCCTCAATCTTCTGCATGGCCTCCAGCGAGTCTATTTCTGCTTCCGCAATGTCAAAGACTGTGTGCGTGCCTCTCTTATGCTGTATTTAACCTCAATGAGTGGAGCCACTTTAATTGGTTAGGAAGTAAGTCTGCTGTGTTCACTCCCACAACGGCACAAGTGCCCCTTTCAAACTGCATCCCTCGACGAAAATACCAAAAGAAAGAAAACTCCACCCATGCCCAGTTTGACAGCACTTTGTGCTAGACTTGACGCAGGCCAAGAGTGTCAGTCCCCACCCTCAATGACCCCCCTCCTTACCACCAGTCAACTGAAAAAGGCTTGGTTTGAGTGTCTGGTTCTTTAGTAAAATTACTATGGTGGATTGACTTGAATAATACAGTGAATTCATTTCAGTTTTGAACACAGAGCTGCCTGTTTTTCCGTCCCCTGACGCCGATTTATGTTGATGGATTGACATGATGACTTTTCTGCAGTCTCTTCCTCTTTGGAAATGCACCGTTTCCACTTTTAAAGATTTGACAGTTCACAATGCAGTATAAAGTTGGGCGACCACAAACCCTAGCCTCACACAATGCACTATAACTGAAGAGCATTTTTTTTGACACATGGCACGTTTAACACCAGATCTGATCCCAGTCTAACCGCAACACCAAATGCTTTAACTTGGCTCTGGGATATCGTGCGATACATTCCTGCATCCATGGCCTAAGCCGGGGGTCGGCAACACGCGGCTCCAGAGCCGCATGCGTCTCTTTAGCGACATCTAGTGGCTCCCTGAAACTTTATAAAACATGTTTGAAAATAGACAAAAGATTTTGATAGTAGGCTAATATAGCTACAGGAAACAAATCTTGTTCACTATTTACTTTGACCGGACAGTTCATAAATACGATACAGCAGCAATTGAATTACTCTGATGGTATTTTACGCCGTTATCTAATTTTTATATGGTCGTCGATGTTATCCTAGCAGGCATCCATCCATACATCGTACTCGTCTATGACCGGGAAAGGGTCACATAATACGTGACGTTCCATGACAGTCACGGTGCTCTGTTAGACAATGCCGTTGTGATATCATAAATAGTCGTGTGTTAGCTGTGAAATAAAGCAATGATTAAAGTTTTGGGTTTTTATTTATTATCTTAAGTGAATGACTTTAATACTTCAGAGTTCAATCATCTGCACAATAATTCTGAAGAAATCTGGACTTAATTACTTAATTAGAAACAGCAATTCCAATATGTCATGCTGCTTTGGTCAGTCTTAAGCCGTCACCGATCCTCCAATTCCATCTCTGTCCAGACCGTTGGTCAACTTTCTGGGATCACTTGAAGGGTATTTGATTGTTCTCATGGCTTGACAACAATCAAGACTTAGGTCTTGATTGACTCCGAAAGTGCAGACAACCTTTCAGGTTCTGTAAACTCTTATTTCAAACTCTCTCTGAGCTGGTTTTTCTTTTGACTCTTTCCCGAACATGAGTTTGTGTAAGTGTGTCACTGGTGTGTTGTTGAATTTTGAGAGAGAGGGTTAGAACCGGCATTTATATGCCAGCAAATGAATATGGAATTAATCAAGGTTCTTGTTCATTGAGATGCAGCTGGCTTCCCGATGCCCCTCCAAAACCTTTCTGATCATGTTCAGGACAATTCTTTCTTTACTGAATATAAATCTGTGACTGAACCCCCCCAATTTCAATCGCTTATATCTTTGGGTTCTCTGAAAGTTAAGTGAAATAAAGTATCCAGTATTAAGACTGTAATCGTCATCATCATTATTAGCCAATTCTCATGAATGATTGATTTTACCCTCTCCATTCTCAGAAAATGTCTTCAAGTGTGCTCAGACAGAAAGTCATAAAAATGAGAATGTGTTTTTCTGGCTATGTGAGTAAACGAAAAGTGTTTAGGTTGTCAAAGTCACAATGCGGAAAAGTGGAGCAAGTTGGCCGGAAATACTTTTCATTTCACTCTTAACAATCTGAGCGTAATGATAAGGAGGAAGCAAATAACTTTAATGTTTTGGTGTGTTACTGGATACTGTTTCGCGCAAAAACATGTTGGGACTGTTTTTATGAAACTGGATTCTTACTAATAAATTAGTGTGCCGTGATGGCTTCAACATGCCATTGCGATCAATTTTGTCCCGCACACTCGATCAGCACTAATAGCACCACAATCCACAGTCAGTGAACATAAAGTTTTTTTTTTTCTTCAAACCCAACCGCATCCTGATCGTATCTTGGACATTAACCCAGAGAGTGACATATACAGACTACAGTTATTGAGTTCTATTTCCCATCAGGCGACACAATGTTTCACTTGACACGTTGCGTTTATATTAATCCCATAGTTGTCCAGTTCTGTCCTTCATCAAACATCAAAGCCTGTCAGATGTCAATTGCTGGAGCATGTTCACTTCCATACTTTCCACATAACAAAGCCAGGCTACACGGGCTAGATCAAACTCGCAGCCACCCCAGCTAAATGAATGTCATGTGGGAGAGAAACTGTGAACAATTCAGCATACGGAATCAGAAGATGCCTTGTCACCCTTTTTGTCTCACAAGCACAATACCAACAAGAAAATGGCTATTTCTGTTTCGCATCAGAGGTGTTGATGGTGTGGCATCAAGTTGATCAAGAAAAAAAACAACTCGGAACATGTTACCATATGGTTTATTTATATTTTTGGCCATGGGTTGTACACTATATCATTTGATGATTGCATGCCAAACCCCTGACTGGAGTTCACATCGTTTTTTTTTTTGTAATGGATTTCACGTGCTGATGCAAAATGCAGCAATGTGATGCTTATCAGCATGTAGCTGGCTTATTCCTAGTTTGAGATGGTTTATCTTGGAGTCACTAGAAACCATAGTGTCCTGGTAGAAGTTAGGAAACCGAGCGGGGGAAGGTCTGGCTACGTGTGATATTGTCATAAAAAAATTGAAACCAGGAGCCGTGCACTCGTCCACCTTGGCAGGAACTCTGCGACACCAGAGATGAAGACGAAGACTTCGCTTACTCCTGGAAGCAGGTCTTCCGCCCTTTTATCAGATCTGATTTATAATATTGCTGAAGCACTGAGAAACACCAGGTTCATGACACCAAGCGCTCGTTGGCATGCGGCTAGTTGTGTGCATTCTCAAGGGGCGAATGAACGAAAAATGGCTGCAAACAGAACGCGGGGAGCAAAAATGGAAGTGCATGCCAACCTCATGAATTTATTTCTGTAACAGAACTGTCTTGATCCAGGAAAAGACTGGAATGCTTTCAATTGCGTATTTCACGTGTGCGTCGTTCCAAAACTCCATGCACAGTGGTTTTGGAGTAGATGCAGTCTTTTCACACACATTCTCATCCCAAACTCTCAAGTCACTCCAAGTGGAAAAGAGTAATGCACAGGATCTGTCTGGAGCTTGGCTCTCCGTTTCGATGTTTTACTGCATATGCACGTTGCAAAGTACGTGAGCGCTTCTGTCCCAGACTAAGTTCAGACACGTGCCCCTCAGTCTATACTGCTGCACTGTATGCAGCTTGGTTTGAGATGGAATGCGTGCAGGTGTTTGAACCTAGCAGCGGTGCTTTCAGGTTTCTTGTCAAATTTTGGATTCTATGCGGGAAGAAAATGGGAGATACAGAACACTGAAAAAATATTGAGCTTTGAGCACACTTTGGATCTTGCTACGGTATCAATTGGCTCTCGCGACATTAAACAAATGTTCTTGTAAATGTTTCCTTTTTTTTTAACAGTTTGGACAAACAGTATTCCCTCTGCTGATGTTGGCTAAAGTGCCATTTGTTTCAAGTATTTTAGATAATTACTTTTTGAAGAATAGCAGCGTGCATCAAAATAATACTTTTTTTGATCATTAAAAAAAAAAAATAATAATAATCAGTGGACTTAAAGTTCTTGGTACTTGATGTGTGACTAAAATACTACACACCAATATTAAAAAAAAAAACAGAACTTTTTTTGCTCTTACATGTCCAGAATAAATGTTGTGCTTGTCTCTTTTAATTGTTCACTTTTAAAAATGGTTATGGTTGATGGTTTAGTGTAAAAACTACCATCCTGTTAATCGTAACTGATATTACAGACACGATGGCGGCGGTATAGAGTACCCAGTGTCATTCAGGATGTTTCTTTTCAGTACTGTAAGCAAGAACGTGTTCTTAAAAAAAAAAGAAAAAGTATTGATTACAAGACAACCGTTGCAGGCAAGCAAAGGTTAAATCTGGACATGTATCTTGTCCTCTCTCACTATCTTCAAACTCTTACTCAGAGTTCCCCCAACTTTTGAACGATGCAACATGTAATCCAAGATGCTTCGGATGACTGGGGTTTTAAGGTCACCTCTTTGTGGCCATTTCCAGAATCTACTCCCTTTGTACTCGTCCAGCTGCTTTTAATTAAAACCGTTCCGTTTGGTTGGCCCGCGACGTAAAAGACTAATGCTCCACCATTTCAATTGTTCTGACAAATCTGTTAATATGTTTGATTTGTTCTATTGTTTGTTTTTTAGTGATCTCAACTTGGATTTCACATGAGCAGAATGATTAGGTTAGTACTTCATATTACATATGTGCTTTGTTCTTTTTCATCTGAGAGCTAAAATAAATAAATCTTACATTTTACAGTGGAGAGAATGGGCACTGTAGATCTCTGTACATGTCCCGGGGATGACCCAGTAAATTGGCAGCATCCTGCTACAGCTGCATAGCATATTCTCCCTTTTCTTTCTTCCAGTTCCAGTTTTGACCTTCGACTCAACTGAACTGCCAAAGACAAAAGACACAGCGGTATGTTTCAAGTCCCTTTTCAGGAAAGTTGTTTGTGCCTTGGTATTAAATATTGAATCACACCTAACAGGAAGCAGACATAGACTTACACGCGTGCACACACAGTCTGCTCGGCTTGCACCTACGGTGTGGTTTTCATTTTAATCCGTAGTTCCACTTCTCTCCACCTACCACAGTGTGTGAAATGGGATGCTGTTGAGTTTTAATGGCTTCTTCTGAGCTTTAATTACACCCAAGACTTTTTTTTTCTCTATGCAGGATGTGGCAGCTTATGTGAATGGATGTTTTTATTGGTCTCGACTCGTACACAACTAGAGGTGAGCAGTTGGTGAGGTGCTTTCGGTGCACCCAGCAAACGGTGCAAGATTTGGACACAAAAGGGATGAAGCCAAGAGGCTCTTTGCTCCACATGGCAGGCCCTGTCGGACTGTTTCTTCGTTGTCTACAACTGTGCCCTCGTTGCTAATTGACCCTGTGCTCGCCACTTAGCTTGTGTTGACAGCAGGTCAGTGGCCAGCATATAAGCGAACAGCTGGCCTGACCTCATGTGTTCAAGTTTACGTGTCCAGATGTTTTTTTTTTTTATTATGCGTGCATATTTGTGCGCATGTGTGCTTGTTTGTACAGTCGGATGGCTGTGCATGCTCGTGTGAGTAATGCTAGGTGGAATCAATTAGAGTTGCGAATTAACCCTGGAGGTTGGTCATTGATCCCCAGAGTTCTTTATCACGTTCTGCTTTGGAAGTCTCCTTTTGGCAGCCTGAATTCACGCAGTGCCGCTCAGGAGGCCTGTTGGACTCTCCATTTCTGCAAATCATACCATGGCTCAGGAACTCTACTACCAAGATGTATAAATCAGTGAGAAAGGTTGTTGAATCTGCTTTGGTATCCACTCTTACGTCTTCATAGTCCCCGGTTGGTGAATTCCTTCCAGTAGGAACCCTCAGAGGCTGCTTCAGGACAGGTTGATGGAAGGACGTTGAAAGCAAGTCTAGAAAAAACAGGGACAGAATAACACATAGACGCAGACAGATACATACTTAAAAACTCTTAGTGATATGGAGGAGAGAGAGTGGGAGCAAAAGAGTTGGGGAACGGTCTGCTGGGTCAGGAGACGGGGAGATGAAGAATGAGCAAAAAGAGTCCAGGAGAAGAAAAGGAGGTGTGGAAATTTGAATGGAGTGGAAACTGGGCTGGAGGCCACTCAGCAGTTCCTTCAGAGCCCTGCCAGAGCAATTAGCTATCAGGAGTTAAGAAAGGGAACTTAAGAAACTCCAGCAGGGGTTTGCAGGGATTTGGACGGTGCTTTAGGCCCTAATGTGGGAAGGCTTTTCGATCGTTTCTTTTTTTATGGAGAAAGACAGAGTTTGTCTGTCTTTTAATGGGATCAAAGTAATTCAGGTGAAGATATCTACCCTTTGCTTGGAGTAGTATAGACGCACGGACGCACAGGGACACATGCACACACGCATATTATTTTGTATTTAGGGAAAAGCTAGCTATACCCATGTCTCTCTAATAAAAAACTTTTTTTTGCTCTTGAGCAGCCTCTTGGACTTGTTAAACATGTAGGTTGCTTGAAAGACATAAATACATTTCACAAGATTTTCTGAGGCCGTGTGTGCAAAAAAACATGATAGTATTGCTTTTACAGTTCCCCATATAATCTTTATATAACCATTCATAAATTCATTCACATCTGAAATTGCCCTGAATTGCCAGTAATTTTATTAGAACTCAATGTAAAACAATTTTTGTATAGTGCTCAACATCTTATAACATATTTTAATGCTTGGATACACTTGCGTTGGGTGATATGCTCCTCGCCCCCACACACCCCAAAAAGCATAAAATAAAAAAAATTGATGCTATAAATATACTTTGAACTTGCTTCACAGAACAATTATGGGTAGACAGCATTTCTGAACAGCAGCTCTTGTTTATATGATAAATTGCTTCATACTCAACTGTATTTATGGAGCACTTTCAAAGAGCCATCGCTGCATACAAAGTGCTGCACATGGAGCAACTAACATACATCTTCTGCAAAACAACAATATTCTGCAATAACATTTGATACAATGAAGAACTTCAAATTCCAGGCTATGTATAAGGTGTCTTCATTGATTTTTGTGAATATTTATGTCACTTAAATGTTTCACATTTTGAGCTGCAGTTAAGTCCTGGTCTATCACTGCCAAGTACTGCAGCAATCAGAATGAGAAAAGCTCCGGCAGCCAGAATGGGGGGAAAAAATGGTTTATTTGAGATATGGTGATTTGTGCCACATGCGTCATACTGGAATACAAGTATGTAAATTGTGGATGGTCCTTAATACAGATGGTAAGAGAGACTCTGCGCCTAGCGCTGTTATTGCATTTTAATAGAGTTTCTGAAATTATCATCCACTGTAGTCGCAAATGTAGTTATGATGTGAACGAAGAGCGTGTAAAGTGAATGATGAGCGATGTTAAGTTTTACTTGCGCTCATAAAATAATGTTACAGTGATGGCGGCGTTAGTGACCTTTGGCTAATGTTTATTTGCTTTGTCAATGGTACAATGTGGGGTTTTGCTCACCTAAGCAAGGGTTTGCTGAGTGTGTGGTTTAGCCTGACTTATCTTGACTTGAGCGTTTCTGTGAAGTTGCAAAGTTTTCTTCGTAATCCATATGGTTTATGGCGGAACACTTTTGTCTGTGAATTCTTCTTCACGGTGACCGTTTTGGCACATCTTATAATCTTATTCCGAACGGCATCAGTCTTGTCAACCCTGAATCATTTCCAGGCTAGAGATGGGGACTGAGGTCGTGTATGAAATACTTGCTGAGACAAGAGACTCGTCCATTTCTCCTAAAATTGAAACAATGCCGTCTTCCGCTTGCTGACCCCACAGAGTCCCATGACTTAATCCTGCCCGCTGATTCGCAGAATGACAATTTATAACTTCCTCTTCCTTTGCCGTCTATTCATGCAGACTCACCTTAATCACTTCCTTCCTTCTACTTTGCAGCCAGTCAATGGACTCGCTTGTCTTTTCTTTTCAAGACAGTATTAACGTTCGATAATGTAAAATTGCACTTTGTGAAAGTGACGTTGACAACAGTTGCTCTGATGATATATACCGCCGACACTTAATACACTCCCTTTGATAGGCTTTTTATCCACCATCCATAGGCTACGTATGTATTTTATTTCTTCTCAATTTTCTGAATATTGACAATGACTAGAATGAGTTATGGTTTAGGGCGGCCCGGTAGGTCCAGTGGTTAGCACGTCGGCTTCACAGTGCAGAGGTACCGGGTTCGATCCCAGCTCCGGCCTCCCTGTGTGGAGTTTGCATGTTCTCCCCGGGCTTGCGTGGGTTTTCTCCGGGTGCTCCGGTTTCCTCCCACATTCCAAAAACATGCATGGCAGGCTCGTTGGGCACTCTAAATTGTCCCTACGTATGAGTGTGAGCGTGGATGGTTGTTCGTCTCTGTGTGCCCTGCGATTGGCTGGCGACCAATTCAGGGTGTCCCCCGCCTACTGCCCGAAGACTGCTGGGATAGGCTCCAGCACCCCCCGCGACCCTAGTGAGGATGAAGCGGTTCGGAAAATGGATGGATGGATTTATGGTTTAATTTTTGTGAGTTCCGTTTTTAAAAATATATATATATTCCGAGACTCTAATGTGTAGCCATTTTTGCACAATTGTAACAGAAAAAAATTGGGAATTTGTGCGTGCACATCAACAAATCAATGGTCCATATTTTGTATAGTACAGTCTGTCTTTTACTGACTAGTGTAGCCCATTGGGGCGAGCAATCAAGGTCGGAAGGACACTCTCCTCGTGGCCAGGCAGTAGCTGTACTGTTAAAGGCATTTGGACCTTAAAGCGTTGTTGTTTATGTAACCAAGAGTAAGTGGAAACTCCCTCATGGCTCCTTCAAAAAACAGATGCCGGAGAGTTTTGCTTTGACTTTTTATAGCTTATTTGCGATACAGGCGACAATGGCATTTCTTCAGTGTTTACCACTAAAGGGTTAATTACTCAGGTGATTTGGCAAATGATATTGGCTGGCAACCAGTTCAGGGTGTAGCACGCCTACTGCCCGAGGACAACTGCGATAGGCTCCAGCACGCCCGCGACTCTTGTGAGGATAAGAGGATTAGAAAATGGATGGATGGATGTTATGTAAAAAAGAAAATCTGTCAACTCCTTGTACTCTCTGTACATTAGTTAGTCTATACAGTATGTGTTTTTCAATAGAATACTGTTTCTTGCGTACTGCTACAATTCTCTCATTCTTGATAAAAAAGCCAAAGGAAAAGTGTGACACAGCAGTACATTCCCTTGATTCTATTGTGATATCGCACATGTTGATAGTTTCAACACCGTGGCTCTATTTTCTTACCCCTTGCGAGTCTAGGGCAAGCCAAAGTCTAAGTCTGCGCAGAGGCAGGTTAGACCATGTGTTGGTATTCTTGCAGACGCGTGAAAGACAACTTTATCTGCTGCTAGTTGAAGCGGGTCCTCTCATTCTCTTCAAATGAAGTGCACACGGACCGTGCTGTTAGTCCTTGACATAGCGATACAGGAAACTGATTTGCTTTAGTCGGTCGTGTAGCAGGTGGAGGCGCACAAAGTGCGTTTATAAAGAAGTGCAAGCAGACCAGCGTGCGTGGATGATGTAAAGCTGGCTAGGAAGATTTGTGATTTCACCTTGATTGTTCTTGTCGGTCCATAACAGTTGGAATGCAGTAAAAGCCATGACTCAGTATCTGGCTGGTACACATCCTTAGCCACAAACTGTGGGTGTTGTTGTGGTTGAGCAGATACAAGCAGAATTGAGAAGGAGAAAGAAGAAAAAAAAACTTTGCGTACCTGTAATCGCGTACTCTTCGTTTTGCCTGACACTACATAAAGGTGGTCTCTGAAGTCGGGCTGCGGGTACTGTTCATAGCCATTTCCCACCTATTCATTTTACAGTCAAACCTCGGTTTTCGGCCATAATCCGTTACAGAAGGCTGTTGGAAAACCGAAACCACGCTTATTAAAATAAAAATGTTTACTGAACACGTCTGCTCACAATGGAAAGCAACACGAGGAAGCGTCACTTCCTCGTGTAAGGAAGGCGTGAGGAGTCAAATGGTGCATTCAAGTGCACTCAGTTTGTTCGAGAACCAAAATTTGTTCGTCATCTGAGGCATAAAAAACTCTAAATTTTGGGTCGAAAACCGAATTGGTCGAGAACCGAGACGTTCGAAAACCGAGGTTTGACTGTATTCTATTCCGTTACCAATGGTAGGTGAATATCAACTCAATCAATAAAATTGTGTGTCATATGGTTTAGTACAGGGGTGCCTAACTTTTTTTGACCAAAAATCCACTTTTCGATCAACCAACCTCCCGTGATCGAACAGTTACCGCAAACACTTACACACGCATGCCCTGATGCCATTGGAAGTGTTGAGGCGGAATCTTGTAAAAACTTCCTGGTGTGTATTGCATGGTGGCCATTTCTGGATGTGAGCTTAGCTGCCATCTTTAGGGTCTGAGATATTGATATATTACAGATCTGCACCTTTGGAGGTGCTGCAGGTATTTTCCACAGTGATGTAATCATCGTTTGTGTTGATGTTGAGCTGGCCTCTGCCTTTGTTTAAACAGCAGTCACAGGAAAATGAATGACCCATTTATTTTTTTCGGGAGTACCTCTGCCCCGTGTAGCCCCCACAGACATCTGCTATGACACACGCGACGCAGCTCTCATCGGCCGTGCGATGATTGCTTCGTGCAGAGGTCCAGCGTACACACTGACACTCAAAAAGTGATCACACAACATTTTTGCCTCTTGCCATTGGGTGATTGCAATTCATTCTTCGCCGATAGTCTTTTTAAATGTAATCATCGTGCACAGTCACATCATTAATGATGCACCTAAGTAGCAATAAACAGAGCACTTTAATGGGAAACTATTATGTCTTGAACATTTGTATGGAAGGATACTGTCGTTACCATTGGCCCGCTTCCTTAAAACAACAGTTTACATAACAGTGCGTTTTACACCTTTTCATGGTGTTTTGAAATCCCTTTTTTTTTCACTTATATAGCACTTAGAGAAAATACTGCATCATGTATTTTGTATTGGCACTCAGCCCCCCTAAATAATGCAGTGACATAAATTTTGGTCCACATTGCTGAAGCTTAAGGCTAAGACTTAGCAACAAAGCAATCCGTTCCTCAGTGGCTTTTTAATTGTGTTTTCAGTGTGGTGTGATTGAATCGTTTTGGCAGCAGCACTGTAAATTGTTGAGTGATACACCTTCAGCACCGAAATCCCTAATGTGCTGTAGTAAAACCGATGAAATTAAAGTCAAACACACAGCATAAAACGTTATAGCACCCAAAAGCAGTCAACAGTAGGAGTGGAGCCGCGATTGAGCCATTCAAACACTTTCTCACTTGATTACCGAACCCTTGGGATGCTATTTGTCATTGTCAGTCGACCAAGTCTGGAGATACTCGTTGGGGTTGGCGTCATCAATGGGATTCCCACGGGCACCAGGTAGCCCCCAAGGGCCATATGAATACCCAAGCCTATTGTAAAAATAGCTCACCAGTGAATGGGATGTTGTCATTTTCTCAGTATGTTGTAGAAATGACCATTTCAAAAAGTAAACACTGAGAGGGAATTGGGAATCCAGGAATTGGAAATTGACATTTACCTGTTTCCTAATTATTTCTGAGAAACCATGACCATGATCAGGGCCATCACATGTAGTCATGATAAAAATAACATAATAATAACATAAGTCAAGGGAATTGGAGCACTGCCTTTACTTCAAAAATTTGTCCCGTCAGCGTGGTAGCCCTCCACGTTCACCAATTCCCAAGAAGTATGTGTCTCAGTTTCAAAACGGTTGGTGACCCCTGTTTTATGGTGTCGGAAACGGGTTGCACATTTTGGTTCTTTGTAACCGTATTTAAGACCCCCACTCTCCCAATAAAAGTGAAGTTACGACCGTATTTCTCAAACTTAATGCAAACAGGAAATACAGTTGTATTTGATCGACAAGTTGCTTGTAGTGTACGTTTTAGGCCGGATTTGAATCCATGACCTGAGAACTGTGAAGCAAACATGCTAACCACTCCGTTTGTCCCTGTGTCACACCTGTTCTGAAAATTTTTTGTGTAATACTTTGAAGATCTTGCTCTAAAAATGAAATGTGCAATTAGCCATTTAGAAATAATTACATGAGGGATTTGCTTCAATGCTGTTTCACTGTAGTCCAGACGGAGCTCCTGAGCTGCACTTGTTGACCCTTTAACTGCATGTGTCTAGTTCCATTTCTTTTCAGTGACTCATCTACTCAAAATTTTATTTTGTTAAGCAAGAACACAAATACTATTGAATATCTCACCAAGTAAGTGCCCAAAACACTCTGAGGAATGTCTGTCTCTTTCTCTCTCTCTCTCTCTCTTTTAGTCTTTCTTTCTCTCTCGCTCTTTCTCTCTCCCTTTCTCTCTTTCTTTCTCCCTCTTTATCGTTTCCCTTTTGTTTTTCCTTTCTCTTTCGTTCTTTCTTTGTTTCTGTCTGTTTCTTTGTTTCTGTCTGTTTCTTTGTTTCTGTCTTTGTTTCTTTCTTTCTTTCTTTCAACACTTTAAATGAGGTGAATTGCTGAGCCCCGCGTTTCCATAGTAGTCATTTGTTTTGATGTGACTCATTTGCCTGCAGCAGTTTCCAGTCTCATCACATCATCAAACCTCTCGATGAACCGGATAGTTGTGATCAAATGTAGGACAAATACAGATAAAACCAGCATATCCTCAGCTATTCCTGCTATATTTTAATAATCGATTCATCTATTGGTTATTTTGTTGATTAATTGAGGAGTCTGTTAAAAAAGTTTTCATTTGAATCCCGATATAAGAAAAAAAAGGATACTATTTCAAATACAAACAAAATATTATGATTCAATTACAGGCTTAGTGTGTAAAACTGGAAAAATGTTTTTTGTAAAACTGGTTTTACTGGACTTTGGGAAAATTATTTATTTTAATTCTACTGCAGGTACAATGATTAATCAATGACTCAAAAAATGAATTAATTTGATAATTGATTTACCACAGGGATATTTTTTTTTTTTTTAAAACAAAACATTGTACAAATTCTCAGAATGATTTGGTTTGTTCTGTGGAAGCGGACATTGTCCTAATTGATCACATAAATGGGATGTGCGGACGGATGGTGTTTGTGCAGGGAACCCTGTTTCATCCACATCTTTTGACGCCTGAGAACTCTCTATTTTCGCCAAGCTGAAATCAGCAACGCTCTCAAAGTTTACATTATTGGCAATGACTTTGTCTCTGATCTCCCGGGGCCTGATGAGGTTGTTATCACGAACCATATCAACAATGAGCGTTTCTTGTGCCACTATAAATATGGCATCCCTCCCACCTCGATGTGGCATTCTTTCAACTCCAAAGGAAGAGACACGTGTTGTCAATTGATTTGAAACCAATATACTACTTTCACAGGCTTATATAACAGTATTGTGACAAAGAATGCAATCGAGTACAATAACTGTTATTTTGTCTGAATGCCCCGATAATGGTGGCCACGGTGAATCTACTAAGGTTCGGATGGACTCTTAGTCCTGCGTCAGCCATTGTCATGCCATGAACAATGATATGGTCAATCTCTTTTGCTCGCATCTCATCCGGAATGATCGTGTGAACTTGTCTTGCTCTTCCTCCTGGACCTTCTTCTCTCCCTTGTTGGCCTCCTCCTCTTCCTCGTTGGCCTGCTCGTCTTCCTCCTTGGCCCGCTCCTCTTCTTCCATGGCAAGCTCTTCTCCCTTCAGGGCCAGCTCCTCTCCCTCCTCTGACTTGAATATCTCTTCCCCTGACTCTGCCTTCATCCATTGCGTTTGCAATCTTCTGCAAACTGTGCATTCTGAACTTGGTTTTATATATGTGGTCACAGCTTTAGCAAACGGTGTCTTCAATTTTGAGTCGTCGTGTGCTATGAATGACGCCAGGTGTGTTTATTGTGTTCAAATATTGCTGACTGTGGCAAGCATTTTGCATCGCATGAGCTTTCATTTGAGAATATGAGCAGAGTTTTTTTTCAACATGGAAAAATGTGTTTAGATTTCTGAGAACGGAGGATTGTGATTTGTGAATTGTGTCTTCATGTGAAATGTGTTTATGATATTGGCAAATGGGGATAGATTTCGGAAATGTTTTTGGACAATTGGTCCTTTGGTTTAGATTGGCTTTTGTGCTTTAGCATAAAAAAACCTCATGATTTATCACACTAACAATATGGGATACAGATAGATAAAAGTCAAAATGTGACAATTTATTTCTAAAAATATGAATTTTCAAGCGATCCCTTCTACAACATTACAAGAAAAACTCAATATACCATCACTGGTGAGATATTTTGAAAACAGTCCTGCTGGTTACTCATGTCATCTTGTGCACAGACGTCATCTTTTTGACCTCTGCTGTAAAATTTTGCATACGTGTATTGTAGGTGTTTGTCCATTTGTGTCCTGAAATTGGCGGGCGGACAGTTCAGGGCGTACCTTGCCTTTCACCCATAGTCAGCAGAGATTTCAGCTCACCCGCAACCCTAATGGCAGGTAGCGATTCCTGTTCCCAGCACAGCTGTAGTCTAACCGAAGTAATATCATTACGGTTAAACTAACACAGATTGAAAATTCTGGCTACTTAGGATTTGCAGTTCTAGGGAAATACGTCATGAATAATTGGTAGGATAATTTCCGCAGTGGCGGTCGAGGTCACATGTGGGCGTGCCCCCACGCTCCCTTTTCCACAGTCTACAGTCGGAACCTTCATCTGCCCACTCTCATCATGTTGTTGTTCGTTGGTTAGACATGCTTGTGCCAGCACAGTAGCACATGTTTAGCACCTCTGCCTTGCAGTCAATGCTTCAGTGTTCAAATTTGAACTTAGACCATTCTTTGTGGGGTGTACATGTTCTCTCCCTGCCTGCGTAGTTTTTTTTTTTGCGGGTGCTCTAGTTTCTACCTGCACAGGGAAGACGCTACATCGGGGTGAGGGGGCTGTAGCCCAGAACCCCGTCAGAACTCTGTGAGCCACGGCTAAGCCCCTCCAGCATGTTATTTAGTATGACAAATACATTTATAAATTAGTTTATCAGGCCCCCCCCCCCCCCCCCCCCCCCATGTATCAGTCAAACCCCCAATTAGCCCCGGGAGAAAAATAATCCTGGATCCATGCCTGCCCCTGCATTCCTAAAACATGCATGGTAGCTTAATTGAAGACTCTAAATTGCCACCAGGTGTTATAATTGGTTGTTATTAATTTAATAGAATATAAAGACAAGATATTAAATGTTCTAACTGGTGATTTGTTTTCAGCAAACATTAATCAACTTGTATTTTAATAGCTGCAGCTGGGACAGGTGTCAAAAAATGACAGGTGACCAGGCTAACTGGGAACAGGTGGCTGCCATGATTTGGTATGAAATTGCTCATTCACAAGCAAAGATGGGGCAAGCTTCACCTTTTTGTGAACAACTGCGTGAGGGAATAGTTGAACAGCATTTCAGCATTTTTGGCCACGTCATTCGTCAAAGAAGAAGAATCTGTGCTTGGTGGTTGCGCCTTCTCGGCAGCACACGCGTACCAGCACTGATTTTTTTGATTGGGAGGAATGTCGGCGCCATTTGACTGTCGTTGCTGGACATCCCCGGGGCGCTTGTGTCTTGCGCCTGAAGTAGGCAGCATTTTCACAGCCCTGCTTTGTTCAGCGAAAAGGTCTGTGCCGATGGACAGTCTGCATGGATTGAATGGATGCATGGATTGAGGAGCCGACGATGAGAAGAAAGGAGCGTCAGCGTAGAGCACCGATGCATATGTGGAACTGGGAGTCGCGGCTTGGAATTGAAGCGGATTTAGATGGGACAGGAGAAGAGAGCCAATCTCTCTTTTTCGTTAATGGATGCTCCAGCTTCTTGTTGCTACAGCTTAGCTTGTAGCAGACGTGTGCACATTGCCGCATGACGTCTTTGATCCACTGGTGAAAAGGACACTTTGATTCGCTCCTCTTTCATATATTACGGCTTCAAACAACAAAGTGTATGCAGGAAAGTGGTTAAGATTGCACAATTGTCTGTGTTTCATGTGTTGTCTTGTATTATTTTGTCATTTTTTTGGTCAACTTTTCTTTTGATGGCGGCGCGGACACCCGCAGCGGCTCCTCTTGTTTTATGTTGAGGGGGAAGAAATTTCATCTGTGCTGTATGTTACACACACGTACAGCACATATGACAAAAAAGTGTATTCAATTCAATTCAACAGTTTAAGGACAATGTCCCTCAACGTACAATTGAAAGAAAACTAGGGATCTCATCATCTACGGCCCATAATATCATCAAAAGGTTTAGAGAATCTGGAGAAATCACGGCATGTAAGCGGCAAGGCCGAAAAACAATATTGAATGCCCGTGACCTCCAGTACCTCAGGCGGCATTGCATCAAAGAAAATTATATCAATGTATAAAGAATGATATCAGCACATGGGCCCGGGAACACTTCAGAAACCCAATGTCAGTAAATACAGTTCAGAGCTACATCTGCAAGTGCAAGTTAAAACTCTACTATGCAAAGCAAAAGCAATCTATCACCAACACCTAGAAATGTCACCGGCTTCTCTGGGCCTGAGCTCATCGAAGATGAACTGATGTAAATTGAAAAAGTGCTCTGTGGTCTGACTAATCCGCATTTCAAATTGTTTTTGGAATTGTGGACGTTATGTCCTTTGGGACAACGATGAACTGAACCATAAGGACCTTGATGGAAGCAAACTTCAAGAGTCCCCATCTATGATGATGGTATGGGGCTGTGTTGGTGCCAATGGCACATCTGTCAAGGCACCATTAATGGTGAAAGGTACATACATGCTTGGGATAAACATTTATATGCTGCCATCCAAACATATTTTTCATGGACGCTCCTGCTTTTTTCAGCAAGACAATGCCAAAACCACACGAGTTACAGCAGCGTGTCTTCGTAATAAAAGAATGCAGGTACGAGAGTGGCCTGCCTGCAGTCCAAACATGTCTCCCAGTGAAAATGTGTGGGGCATTATGAAGCATAGAATACAACATTGGAGACCCCGGATTGTTGAACTGAAGCTGTACATTCAGCAAGAATGGGAAAGAATTCCACCTAGAAAGCTTCAACAGTTATTGTCCTCATTAATGAATGTTGTTAAAAGAAAAGGTGATGTAACACAGTGGTAAACATGACAGTGACTTTTTTGGAACCTGTTGCAGTCATAAAATTCAAAGTTAATGATTATTTGCTAAAATCAATGACGTTCATCAGTTTCAACATTAAATATCTTGTCTTTGTAGAGTATTGAATTAAACATTATTTACAAATCATTGTATTCTGATCTTGTTCATCACAACATCCCAACTTTATTGGAATTGGGTCTGTCTGTGTGTCTGGTCGTCGGTCATCTATCTATCCATCTATCTATGTAAGGTAGATGGCGCTGTTCTCTGCAGACTAGCGGCCGTTGGCGTAGCTGCTTGAAGTTGCGTTGATCAGCTGTTTGGGGTCATGTGACCATTCAAGATAGCGACCTCCGAGTCGTATTCAAAGGATTGCGAAGCTGAAGAGATATTGTTGTATGTTTTGCAACTACTCTTACTTGCTTCTATGCAAATTAATCTTGCTAAAGACAAAGTAATTTATTCTGCATATGTGTATGAAGAGTGCATGCGCCGTAGATAATGGCAGTGTGCGGTTGGCTCCTGTGCCAGGCTTTCAAAGAGGTGATGGTGCCTGAGTACCGAAATGATTAAATTTTTTTTTTTAATACTTATATATAATACCAAATCCATACCCTGCGCGAATTGCAAACGAGTGCCGATGGCGCCTCATGTGTGCCGGGCTTGAAGTTCAAAAGTACATATTTCCATAAAGCTCATAGCACTGATGCTTTATCCCCAGATTAGATTTGCATTCATCAGACAACTGTCAGCCATCGGCTGCAAGCATTATCTTCTTTATTCAACGTTGTCGACACTTGCTTTGTTAGAAGAATGTTCTTTTCACCCCATTGTCCGTTTTCACTCGTCTTCAAAACTATTTGCAATGGTAGAAATGTGCTCTTAAGAGGAAGCATGTGTATGAAAGACAATTGTGGCAGTGCACTGCAATAGCAAGATAAAAGGAACAAAAGTTGCAAAATGACCAAAGAAATGAAATAGCAAATTCTACCCATTCACAATGTAATTACAAGCCATCCGGAATAACTCCGATGTTGATTGTTTCATGCATTTTAATTTTATGGACAGGCCCAAGTTCAATTTTATTGACAGAATATTACAAAAATGATTCTCAGTTTCTGGAACACACAACTTTGGGGAAAAAAAATCTTGATGAAATATCGCTCTGATAGAACTGAGACATCCACAAGTTTGGTTGGGCTGTCAAACCAGAACGCGTCGTCAGTTGCAGCACTAGCAAGTGCCATTTAGCCGAGATGCTGATGGTAGCAATGTAGAAGAAACAATACATCCAAGAATGCGTCAAATTGGAAGAGATAGCTTCATGTCACTTGGAAAGGGTAACGCTCACTTCAGCCATAAGGAAAACGGTCACAGGAACCGCAGTGTGTCAGATTCTTATTCGACTCATTGAGGATCATTATTCGGGAAGCGGTCCGAACACAATCCCAATGGATGACCGCCATGATGGTTGAGAAAGGTTTGAAAAGCAGCTCTTTGACTTGGCACTCCTTTTTATGAGCAGACTTCATCTCAGAATTTTTTTTATTGTGCTCAAATGCTAAGTTGTTCGTGATTTGTTCTTAATAGCCATTATTTTTTTCCCGGATTCATTCCTCTTTCACTGCTTTTTGTCTCGCTGTTGTGTGCTGCGATAATATGTTATTATTATGATCTGTTTCCTATTTATCTCCTCTCCCTCGTGCTAGACTATGTGTCAGCCACAACTTTCTCCATCATGGCCCAGCCAGCATAGCACACTGGAGACTCGATCTGTGGGTGGGAAACGGTTGCATGCGAGGCACACTCTGGGCCGCGTGCTGTGCACTTTTCTCCCCCGTAATGCCTCTGTCGCTTTTCTCCCCATCTCGCTCCATGTTTCTCTCCTCTGTCTTCCCCCTCCCTTTCTCTCAGTTCCTTCAGTGGGGGAAAAACTTATGGTGCGGTTTATTTGTTCTGGTTTGGTGTCAGTTCTCACATGTCCTTGGCAGGCTTTCATACCTCCATGACAGTAGCCTGGGATTGCGAGGGTCTATCATGATATAGTGTGCACGTGTGAGTCCCTCTTGACAGTTCACGCCGGTGTCTTTGCAACGCAGTGTGGTTCAAGGTCAGAAAAGGAACATGTGTGCGAGATACAGCTTGTCACTGTTACTGTTGGAGTAGCAAAGTGCTTGACTGCCAGTGCATTGACGCTGCCATAGAGCTTTGTTCCCCAGCATTCAGGCTCATCTCTTCTCTTCTCCCCTCTGCCTCACCTTCTGCGCATCTGTCTTGTTTATCTTTCTCCACTGGGAAAAAGCTCACCGACCTTGTCAGGGGTAGTGTGAGGCCAAAAATGCAACTGGCGATTTGAGGGGAATGAATGAGGAGACAGAAATGAGCGCAGGCTTTGGGAGATGAAGAAGTTTAAGTGAATGACAGTCTTTCCATCCAAGTCTTTCCCCTAATCCTAAATTGCAGCCACTGGAAGACAGTATCCTTCTCAGAACATGTGTTCACCATTAATCTACCCATTGTGAGGGAAGGCCTGTTTTCACTAGAGAGAAAAATGAGAATGTGAAGGAGTTGCCCCCAAATCCTTACCGTATTCACACCACATTTATGGCCATTAAGGAGTTCTGTATGTGCATACATTGTTTAATTTGAAGAGCTTTTTTGAGGGGTTCCAAGTGAATAAATCATCTGCAAGTTTGATGTGTAATGTATTGCTTTTGAAGTGTGGCATTGTTTGGCAAAAAGACAAAATGTAGCTTCTATTTACATAGGCGAAGAGAATGACTTTCATCTGTTGCGTGGACCAAACTTGAGTATTGCTTTGGTAAATATGCTTGGCTGAGATCTCTTTCCAGCCAAAATTTGAAATGAGTTATTCAGGACCAGCAGTGTGTCACGAGTCAGCAAAAACAATCTGTTTCTATTCTGCGAGGGATGACCTCTTTCGGTACTTGCCAAATCATTCATTTGAACATTTTTGAAAACCGTTTCAGATTTAGTTATTTTAGTTGTCATTTCTGGTGGCGTTGCTGCACCATAAGCCTGTGACTTTTTCTTTGAACGGAAGATTCAGGGAACAAAGGTCGTGGTGACCTACAGCCTCTCCAATCTGATATATGAGTTGGCTGTAGATGAGGAAAGGGATTGAAGCACTCCGCCACTGTTTGGGAGGGATAAAAACATGACAAAATTAAATTTAAATATAGCGTTCACAAGGTCAATGACAATTCCAATTGTGTTTATAAAGCCTTTTCATATGGCAAGCTGAACTCATTGTGCTTCAGGATAAAAAGTGAGATATTTCATTTCAAAATGCAATTAAAACCAATTACGACAAGTAAACAAACAACAGAACTAGTTGAAAGCCTATTAGGAGGGATATGTTTTAAGATTGCAATTGAAGTTATTAGCAATTAGTAGCAATGCATTCTGTGAATTGATTTGTGCAATGATTGAGAGTGTTTGATGCACACTGTTGGCATAGTTATGAATGAAATACGATGACATCAACCTGTCTGAGGGGCTCACAATCTGACTGCCTGCACCTTGACCAGTTTCACCAAAAATCATCAATAGCGAGACACGGTTCCAGCAGGCGTAACGTTTAGTCTACTTTCAGACACCAAATTGTCAGGTTGGCCGAGCACATGTTGAGCATGTCAGAAACAAAAGGAAGGGCAGCACCATTGAAATATTAAAAACAAGTACAATTTTAAAATTGATATTGTACTTAACCAGATGCCAATTGAGTCTTTAAAACTGTAGTGATGTGCTCGTACTTGTTTGTTTTTGTCAGTTTTTATTTTGAGTGAGATGTAGGTTTTTTTTTTGAGTGCCAGAAAAAAAACAGCATCAGAGTAATCTAAATGACGAGAGATGAATACATGCAAAATTTTTTTTTAGTCTGATACAGATAAAATTGATCGAACTAGATATTTTACTTTCATGATAAAAGGGCTGTCTTGGAAATAGAGGAAGTATTCTTTTCTAAGATGAGATACATTTAAAAAAATCACACCCAGGTTTCTGACGTGTACACTGGGTTTCACAGAGAAGTGGTTCAAGTGGATAAGATTCTCGGGGTTAAGAGTTTGGCAGAAACAGATACAATTGTCTGTCATTAGCACAAGAATGCTCTGATATGTTGTATTTATGAATTGTGGAACCAAGTCTGAGAACAGATCAGTTAAACAGAAGAGGGCCAAGAATGGATCTCTGGGGACCACCACATGGATGGATTACATGATCTGATTTGTTGTCACTAAGACAACCTGAAAATGATCTATTGATGAGGTAGGAAGAAAACCTGTCAAGAGCAGTCTCCTTGAGGCCGATATGGTTTTCAAAGCGATGAAGCAAAGTGGTTTGGTCAACCATCTCAAAAGCAACACTGAGATCGAGCAGACCCAGCATGGAAACTTGACCATGGTCTGAATTAATTTTAAGAATGTTGACAACCCATATAAGAGCTCTTTCTGTGCTCTGACAGATTCTAAAACCAGACTGAGAGAAGTCAAATGAATTATCCTGCGACAGATCATTGTGTCATTGCTGATACACCCGCTTTTCTAGAATTTTTCCAAAGAATGCTGAATTTGAGATTGGACTATAGTCGACCAACAGTGCAGTAACTATGGCATGCTTGAGTCCAGTGGAGAAAATTCAAGAGAGCAGAGAGAGGTATGAACAATCTTCAGGAGATTGTATTCCAATCACGAGCACTTTTAAAAACGTAGTCGGTATAACATACAAGAGCGCAGGTTGCCGAACTTGGCTCTTGAGCTACGGCTTGGTGTCCAAAGTTGAAATTGGAAAAACTATTGGCACTGTGTTATACTGGATATTTCCCCAATGTTAGTAATTTTACAATTTAAAATATGAAGCAAATTCATGACAATTTTTGAAGAACAAATCTTAGCAGGTAATGCAGAGGTTGACCAGTCTATTGATTGTGCTGAACAGAAATTTTGAATTTTTTAACTTTACTGTCAATGATTAGTGAGAAATAGTGATCCCGACATTATTTAATGACCGAATTTTAATCAAAACCCTTGTAGTCACCATAATCATCTTGTAAGTTCTAACCCAGCGGTGCCCAACCAAATCTGGTCAATTTTACATGATTTTCATGGGTAATAGTTAACATTCTCCAAAATTGTTTTTTTTCACGCTCGAATTGAAGGGAAAAAAATGGTTAAGCCCAAACCAGGATGCAGGAATAAGGTGGAGGGACTGGGCAATCCTCCATCCAACAGATTCCAAATCAACATCCTGTGCGTTCCAAATGGTCTGTACATTTAAATTTGCTGGTGTATTTCTTTATCTCAAAATGGAGGTACACATGTGCGGAGTGATGGTTGTGGTTGTTCTTGTGGTCTCTCAAATAAACAAAGATATAAAGATGACGCTTAATAACTTAACCTATCAGTATGCTAAGCAACGCATGTCAAAAGTGCAAAAATGAATCAATAAACACAGCCACAACTTGAGGCACAATAACCAGAATACACATACAATATCTGAATATGGGCACAATAACACGATAGGTGCCCAACACAGTGAGAAAAATGGTGTGTTGAATTTTGTCTATTTTATGATGTCAATGCTTTGCTCAAGATAAAATAATCTCTGGTCCTGATACATCACTCCAAAAAATGTATCTGGATCAAGATGATTTTACTCCATGTAACCCCTTGAAGATATAAAATGGAGTAAATTCAACAGACCATTTTTTCGGTGTATGGGCAGAAATCATAGCAGTCACCTATGCTCAGGAGACATCAGAGAACTTAGCACAGAATGCTAATGTCGGACTCTGACAAGTCCGACAAGGTCCCCCGAGTCTGATTATTATTCACAATAATTATGCTTAAATGTCCTTATAAATGACAGAATAAATAATCGATATTCTCACGTTTAAGATTAAAAACACCATGTTGGGTCGATTTGAATAGCCTGCCTTGTCAGCAGACCCAGCATTCATTTTTATGGAGGTTTGCCGTAGGCCAATGAAAGATCCACATAGACACCGCGTGTCCTGCAAGGCTGTGAGTCTCAAGTCGCAGTCCAAATATACAGAGGTATTCTCAAACAACGCACGCCTGCCAACGACAACACTCATATTTATTTATGTATGTATCTGTATTTCCTGTGTACTTGTTGAGATCTTGGGCGTCGTGGCCCTTGCTATCTGAGGCCCATTTGACAAGTCCTGGCCATGCTGCGCCGCATTGCATTAGGCTGGGCTATTTATCCTGCATGGGACTCAATGATGCCGCTGTCCTGTCGGCCTGGCAGCTAACCTCACATACTCCAGCTACAAATGTATTGCACTGCTGCAGCAGAGGCATCATCGGGGTTTACTTTCTACCTGCCTGCATAAGTATTTGTTGCCGTCTAGACTGTGTTCCTTTCACAAAAAAATGCTCTTTTTGCTTGACTTGGGCTAATGTTTTTTTCCCCCCATATTTGACAATCATCCATCCATCCATCCATTTTCCGAACCGCTTTATCCTCACTAGGGTCGCGGGGGGTGCCGGAGCCTATCCCAGCTGTCTTCGGGCAGTAGGCGGGGGACACCCTGAATTGGTTGTATTTGACAATCAAGGAAATAAAATGTCACTGATAACGATATTGATGGACGTACCTGGATGCATTCATTTTCTTAGAGGCTGTGCGCTGCACATTAAAATGATGAAATGTCTTGGAAAAAAGTAGAGTAAAAAATGCACACCGTTTTGTGAGGCTGACCGCATTGTGTTTTTGCATTTCTTTCCCGAGTTTGAAGAGTGCATTGAGAAGGAGCTCCCTGCAACATAAGTGCGCGCCTATCAGTAAAACGAAGGGATGATTTGAGGCAAGTGTGAGCCAGCCACTAATTATAAGCTTGATGAAAAAGGAACGTCATAAGCCTACTCTTAAATGTAGTCACGGTGTCTGTTCACACAAAGGAATGATATCAAAATAAAACAAAAAAAAATTACTCAGAAGTCTAAAGACATCCTATTTTTTTATGAATACATATTGTTAGAATATCAATTGATAATAGCAGTTCATTCAATACAGTTTGTATGAAGGTAGATGATATATTGTAAATTGAATCACTATACGATCAAATTCATTTTCGCTCACCAGTTTCTCATACAGTAACACAGTGGATTCACTGCCTTGTGTTACCCTCCTTGACCTCGAAAATCATCTGTGGCAAATGTTTGTGGGGTTTCATCCAGTGGACTTCATTGACTACCTGGCCTGGCGGACCGGTGACATTTATCGACGGGACTGAAGCGCAGATAAAATAACATGAGGGGCTGACTGAATGACGAACACAGTTGAATGACGGACCTGCAAATTTTTTTAAATTCCTAATTTCTCAGAATTTGCGGATGAAGACGTGATGATTGGATGAGGTCTCGTCTGTGTCACACATGTAGTGTGGCCACTCTTCTGTTCCAAGACACGGAATGAACGTATGACACCATGGGCTCTATTTTCACGATGCGCTCGGCATGAAAATGGATGCCCAATTGAGGGTGCAAGGTCTACAAATCCCCACCTCACAGGCGTGGCCAAATCCTTCATTTGCAAGGGGAGATCTTGCAGCTTATCAGTATAAACGCAATTTGCAAGTCTCATGCATAGAACCCAGGCGCACACAGTCACTCAGCAAAGTCAATTGCTTTTATCGAGAATGAAGGGAGCCACTTAGTCTAATAGAAAAATAACCAAAACAAAAGAAAACTCCAACCAGAGTTAGACTAAGCTTTGAGCTAGACTTCGGCTAACCATGAAAATAGGGCCCATCATCTCGCTTGCCAATCAAAGTCCCAAATCTGTAGTCTTTGATTTTATTTTTTATTTTTTGTCATGGCATAAGTACTCAAAGCTTGTGTAAGTCATAATGACACCATCTCTGGTTGTAAATACGTTTCATTTTTAAGGGGTTGAAAAAAAGAAAACCAGTTCAAACAATCTGTTCTTGCCGCTGGGAAAAAAAACCCCCACAGCAACCCAATGATTAAATGTTGACTGCAGTTATTCACATTATGTGTTGTCGTGTATGCCATGCATTTTCTTGTCAACATTTTGTGCAGGCAAAGAACAAATCTCAGTAATTTTGAACCCAAAGGACTCAAAATATCCCCTCATGACTGAACAGTAGCTTGTTTGTGTTGCTCAATAATGCTTAATCAACAATCCAAACCCAAGTATAGTCTGTTATTATCCCAAGGAGCGTGCCAGTTTGGCACACGGTGAAGACTGCAGTCTGTTTCAAACAGGAACTTACCGAGACAGCATCATACATGCGCTCACACACACACACACACACACACACACACAGCCTGCAATGCAAGTTCAGAACATGCACACACTCGCACACTATCATGCCAAGTGAACGTGCCAAGCGTCGCAGTACACGTGAACTAATTTACAGCCGCGCACAGACATTTACTGCATGCATCATTTGAATATAATAGAGGAGACTTGTGGTTGGGATGAGTAACGTAAAGAGAGATTATTCACAACTGCAACTGGAGCGAGACATCTTTATTTCATTAGAGAGGATAGGAATAGTTCCACTGGGCCTGAAGGCATTCATTACACTAAGACCGGGCTCTGTACGGGTTCTATAGTAGGCACTAACACATAACATCAAGTAGCCCCTCGTTATTTGGCCTTTTCTAGTCAGACACTTTTTCAGAGAGGGAATCCTGACCTTGTGTGTCCTGTTAACGAGTAAGAGCAACACGTATGTTGACGGTGTCCTGGTGTCTCTCGCAATATTTGTTGCCTTCTTGCTTTGTGTATTTTTTCTGAAAACAGCTCCACAGAAGAGCGCGGACACGTGCAAAATTACACCCGAACCCACGCGCACAGGCACACATGCACCCGTCCAAAATTGCGTGAGTGACAGGCTGTTGATGGTTGACAGGAACCGGGAAGCTAAATGACAAGCATTTTTTCTTTTCAACTTTTTTTAAGTGCTTTGATTTATCTCACATGATGCAAGAGAGGCAACACAAAGAGACACGTTCTGTCACGGCGTGATGGATGAGGTTCATTTATAAGGCCATTATGAAATTAATTGGCAGTGAGCATTGGAAGGAGCACGCGAAAGGAGCATGATCTGTGCTTCCCAAACATCTCGAGAAGTGTCAGATTGAAAATGTCAGCAATTAGAAAACAAGCGGTTGTAAGGGTGGTAACGTTTGCTGCGGCGGTGATCAAAAAAGACAGCAGGCAGCAGGGGCCCAGGTCAATGCCAGGACAAATAGACTTTGAGCAACACTCAGACAGGGAAGAATACTTCAGATATTTGAACAGCATGATGCTTTTGCTTCAAGTCTTGCCGGAGTGACTGAAGGGCAGCTTTCCTACCATATACCAACCACAACACTCGCACATATTTCCAACAGATGTGGTTAAAGTTTAATGAACAGAAAACAACGAAGACCAAGAGACAGTATGTTCTCCATCTAATTGGCTTATTTGATTAGGAGATTTTTATTTAGTTCTCCATCTGATGTCAGACCGAGGATGTAATGGAGAATGAGTCAGAGCCGAAGACAGAAGTCCAAAAGAGCGGCGAGAGCCTCGAGTCACTCACAGCAACCATATAGTTCTGCTTTTCATTTACTTCTCGCTCATCATTTTCTGTCTTGGCTGCAGTTTGCTTAAGTTCGTTTTCCTGAATCAAATTGGATGAGCGGGCAAGGTTGAGTGTCTGCCTGAGGTTTCGCCCCTCACCCCCAACATAACAAAATGACCAAGAGACCGTCCATAGAGACCATACGCTCTGCTTTATCATAATGTACGGCCATAGCCTTAAGTGCTAGCCCACAACTTGAAAACATTCATGTTTGATAAATGGTCTGCTGATTGTGTAAGGGAAAAAAAAGCCGGGGGGGGGGGGGTAATAAGAAGTAACAAGAACTTCTCTCACAGTTTTGGGTTGATGAGATGATTCAAGTGTATGGGAAAAAGTTGAGGATTCAGCAAAAACGAGGCTATTAAATAGTGACATCAGTGTGGTAAAACCATAACTCACTGGTTTTGAAAGTATCTTGCTGGATCTGCAATGTGCTCTTCTCGTGGTTATTTTGAGGCAAATGGCAGACTCGCTGTTCTCACACACGCACACACACATGCACACACAAACTCGGCAAGAAAAAACAAAGTACTACCGAGAGTGATGGGATTATTATTTAGATTTGTTGGGGTTGTTTGTGTGTGATTCTATGATCCCAATTACTTTGAATCAAGTACAAAGTGACATTCTGTGTAGGCTTATGGTGAGATTAAAAAAAAGAAGAAAAAAAAACAACTCAGCACCTCAGGTTTCGGGCAATACTCCAAGCAGGAACCACAATCTTGTGAAGCTATGAATTCATAATTTAATAGCTTGACAAGGTTGTGGTTCTTGTGTAAATCATTAGCAGAATAACTACTCTATCACCGCGGGCACACAGAGAAAGCGAAAGCATTGACAGTTTTTATGACTGCGCTGAAATAGTTGGAAGAATTCAGATCCTTAATCTTTAAGAAAGAAAATGGAAAAGGAGGTTTGGGAAGGATACTGCTATGCTTTGAGAGACATTTCTTGACCACTCATATGTCTTGCATTCAGTTTTTGGGGGAAAGAAAGGTGAAATTGGTGAAGAGTTTTCCATTTTCTTAGTTCCCCACCGGCATCAACGTGGACTGGAAGCCACATCAGTGTGACTCAGATTTATCACCTTGCTGATTGAAGTCCCAGGTATCAGTAGGCTCTACCGCAATTGTAGAAGCTCCATCAACAACACTCTCCACCAGTAGTGGCATCCATTTTTTTCCCCCATTGGAGTTGAAAACAAATGTGCAAAAGTAGAGGGATTAAAAATAGATCAAGGTACAGTCAGACTTCTGTTTTCGTCCATAATCCGTTCCAGAAGGCTGTTCGAAAACCGAAATTGTTCGAAAACTGAAACCACGCTCTTTTTAAAATAAAAATGTTTACTGAACACGTCTGCTCACAATGGAAAGCAACATGAGGAAGCGTCACTTCCTCGTGTAAGCAGCGAGAGGAGTCAAATGGTGCATTCAAGTGCGCTCAGTTTGTTCGTGAACCGAAATTTGTTCGTCATCCGAGGCATAAAAAACTCAACATTTTTGGTCGAAAACTGAGACGTTCGAAAACCGAGGTTTGACTGTATTATTTTGTAATTTTATGTGAAGTGTTCTTTTGATGCACCCGCAGCGTGTTTTTCACAGGACAGCGATGATCTCTGCCTGTGGGTGAAATACAGACAGCTTGTGTCCAAAATATAAGCGAGCCGTTCATACTGCATTGGGTACAGACATTCTATTGAAAGGGGGCAAGCCGGGTTTGTCATTTTACCACTGTTATTCTCTTTTTGCTCTGTTATTCTCTTCACGCCCTCTTCCAACTTTCAACTTTTGGCGATGGTCCAGCCCAAGTTAGGTTTGAAGACATAATCACGCCATGTGCATTAGTGTTTGTGAAAATACTTTGTTGCATCTGCAGTTCATCGCAAAGAATTTTACTTCGAACTTTGTATTGTGTAATACTTCATCGTTATTATTTGTTGGTAACATGTAATAAATACAGTCAAACCTCGGTTCTCGACCACTTCGGTTTTCGACCAAAAATAGACGAGGAAGTGACGCTTCCTCCTGTTGCTTTACATTGTGAGCAGACGTGTTCAGTAAAGCGTGGTTTTGGTTTTCGAACAATACGGTTTTCGAACAGCCTTCTGGAACGGATTATAGACGAAAACCGAGGTTTGACTGTATGTCCATTCTTGTGTTAAGGTGTGTTAATGGACAACATGCTTACACTTTTTCATTTTTTTCTAATAAGAATTCCAAACATTTAATATCGTAGAGCTGACTCATTTTATACTCACTCTCTGTCTTCATATTTTATTTTACATCTTAATTCTGAAGTTTGCCATAAAGCAAACCAGACCTGATCCTTTCTGCATCTATAAAGTCCTCCCCCAAACCCCCAATGTTGGCCTATGTCATTGCATAAAGATACTCTATATGACAGCCATGAGACCGGAAAGATAGGCATGTTTACTACAACTATAATCATGGGTCATTAATAACACAACTCCTGAAAATGAATAGCATTAACTGAAATATTGCTGCAATATAAACTAATTGGTCATTTGTGTAAAAGTAAAAATATACCGCTCCAGACTTGGCACAGACTAAATGTTATAATAACCAAGGCCACAAACTCTGAAAAGATGAAAAATGTGTGGTAAAAGACGCTTTTTTCTTTCGGAAACGATAATATCAGCGAATCTTTATGGTCCATGCTTGAGGAATAAGATCACGGTGGGTATTACAATTTCCCACTGCCAGCAACCGCCGAACTCCTCCTGTGCTCACATTTGAACAACAATAGCAGTGATGAGTAGTTTGAAGTGAACAGTGCTGAGCTCAGTGACTTTATACCCAGTTGACGTGCCAAAGTTTAATATAATGCAGATTTCTGGTTTGAAGAGCAGAAATTGAAGTTTACATTGAAGAGTTGCCATGAATCCAGCCAAAGCTCCAGTCATAGCTCTTTGAATCTACAGCAAAAGCATGACACTTGTGCCACAATTTATTTTTTCCTGTGGTAATGAATGCAAAACTACTTCTTCTGGGACCTCACCCAACTCAGACCGAGAAGCTGTAACATTAAAGTGTACAATGGAAACATTTCAAGTGAGGCTGGAGGAAAATGGTGGTTTGATTGCCATTAGCCATCCGCTGTTGGTATCATGCTCGGAATCATTATAATGACGTATAATAACAAATGAAGACGGGTCGCTTCTTCTTTATAGGACCATATATTGGTCAAAGGACAAGTGCATCGGCGGTGCTCACACCGATTGCTTTGAGGAGGTCGTTCCTGCCGGCAGATAGGCTACTTAGAGTGACTGATGTGCAGGCGGTGGAAGGACCTCCCAAGCTTCTCCTCCTTGCTGTTATTGGAAGACAGTTTCCTTCCCCCTTTTGGAAATAGAGCTTTCCCCCGACACAGAGGTAATGTTAGCTGGCGCATGCCGGCATTTGGCTCTTTCATTATACAAATGCCAGACAATAATTTACACTTCCACCCACGATGGCCATCAAACACTACAATGATAAATGATGTGGAGTAGAGTTTGAATCCGACATGTCAAATTGAATCCTCATTTTGTCGCCCAGTTGAAATCATCCTGCAAATGAGCCACCGCTCACCTCATCCACCAACTGCAGGGCGTGATGACACGAGGGCGGTTGTGCGTTACCATAACGACCAGGGGGCAGAGCTTGGAGATTGCTTGTGGTTGTACTCAAGTGGCAGCCTTCAGTCCGTGGAAAGAAATGAGCCCCCTCAAAGACAGTCACTTTCTTGTCAGTTACTGTGTGGAATCTGTGGATAATCTCCGGAAGCAGCGGATCCATAACCCCCCCCCCCCATCTTTTATGGAACATATTTCTGTGAGTATAAGTATGAGGGTGGGTGTCTTCCAACTGAGAGCAGCACAGTGCAGAGGGAGGCGTTACACACACGCACACACACACACACACTTTACTCAACATTAAGCACTAACATATTACACTTGGTCAAATTTATCCTTGATTGTTTTCCTTTTGCTCACCCTCGTGTAATGTGTACTGAAAACTACAATTCAGAATCACACCCCAAATCTGCATTGTCCAAAGCACTTTACCAAGCCCCATATTCTCTTTTTTGGAAGACATGCCGGCGCGTACACCAATGTGCTAATGAAGCCACGTCAACCTGCGGACAGGTTTTCCTTTATGGTTTGAAATCACTCACTTAACACTTAACACACAGACATTTCCTTTGCTCTGTCTGTCTCTATAATAAGGCGCTCTCACACAACTCTAATTGCCCCACGGGGATAAATAAAGTTTTCTGAATCTGAATGAAATTAATAAATAGCACACAACTGCGAGAGTGGCTGACTTTACAGCAGATCCTATACTTTTTGTTCTTCTACTTTCTTCCTTTTATAACTTTGCTGCTGTAAATTGGGAATTTCTCCATTGTGAGACGAAAATATTCTTATTCTTTAACCTCCAGGGTCCACCCGTCACCATATGACCGAACCCAGGATGTTCCTTTGGATCAATTTTAAATCCATCCACTTGCAGCGTACCATCTGCAAACAAACGCTGAGCTAAACCTCTGTGTTTTCTTCTCGGGTTCAGCGTCCAAGTTTTCAAACTTGCAAGGACTGCATGAGAGGCCAACGGCGAGTACACAAAGGCATTGATACAATGCCGAGATGGGCTTTATTAACCGACTGCTGAACAGCTGAATTTAATGCTAATTTGAAAGCAGTGTGCTTTCACGCACGACATGCACTCCACACATTCTGTACATACTGTAGCAGCCTTCACAAGTTCTGCGGTTTCCTGTGGTCTGTGTGGGGAGGTGGTGGTGGTGGAGGGATGAAGCTAGAGATTGAAAGGAGAAATGACACCGTTTTTTTTTTTTTGCTCCATTGTTTTTTTTTTTTTTTGGGGCGAGGTGATTAAACAGTATTTAAACTAAACAGTAATTCTCTTTGTTCATATAAAAGAGTTCGACGCTAGCACCCCACTTGGCCTGGTTGATTCTGCAATGCTAATATACATCACACATATTGAAACGGGACTTTTTCCACCCAAACGTTCCCATGTAGCAATACATGTACTGTAACAATATGACCCTTTCTGACTTTAACAAGAAAATTCAGATTCGGTGATCATTTTTAATGGCCAGTCGAGTTATCGCCGATTTGTGCACGACCCTACCAAAAACAAATGTTGTGTTTTGCTTGTCTCCAATGATGCCATATATCTTGGTTATTAATTGTTATGGTTCTTTAACGCCAGTATGTTCAACATATTGTAACATATTTGTAAGAGGTGGGTGAAGAGGAGTTTATTTGGGAACGTAGGAAGAGATTGCTCCGTGACAGACATAATTTGCTTCAACAGCAATAATTAGTGTGACTTTTTTTTTTCTTGAATAGATCATTCAATAATAGCAGCGACAAGGTTTTAATTACTGGCACGCAATTGCTCAATTTGACTGGAAATGTGTAAATTTGTTGGCAATGTTGGCCTTGCGGAAAAAAACAAACCCAACCTTGGTATAACCTCATCCTGGAAATTTGTATTTTCATTACTCATTTTAAAACATAACCGGTATGGAGGTTCCCCTTGTCCTTTGAATAATCCTTTGACATTTGACTATAACGCACATTGCTGCCTCTCTTCTGATTGTTTTAAGCTCTGATTATTATTTTTTTCTTCATCATCAAACATCCTCGGGGTCGTTCACGCTCATAGCGTATCAATGTAACGGGTGGCCGCTCTGATTGATGGTCCTTGCTTCCCAGATGTGCACGTTTAGTGTGTATGTGTCGCAGCAGCAGAATTAGGAGTGCATTTGCCATGCTGTGACCATGTTGAAGTGTGTGTTTGTGTATTTGAGTGTAAACACATGGTTCACTCGATGTGAGTGTCCGCATTTTGGCCCAGGACTGCCTGAGAGGGGACATGATTGATCACTTATGCATTGTGAGCCTTTTTCAAATTAAATCAAAATGGGTTTTCAAACCTATGACTTCATCAGACTTGTTCATTTTTCTGTGATGTTAATGAAATGTGTCTCTTCACCTCAGACCGTGCTTTTTATTCTACTAGAAGTTCTTTGCTGTACTGTGTCATTGAGCTCAGCTTTCTTCAGCATGAGTGATTAGACATTGGATGATCTCCTATAAGTGAGCTCATTGTGGTCACATTACAAGAGCGGGGTCTTGCTCAGTCTACATGTTGTACCAGGACCTCCGCCACATTCCCTGACATGCATCTCTATATATAATATTGTCACTGTTCTCTTTTACTGGAGCTGCACGCTTTCTATTCAATCATTTACTTCTGACAAAATGTAGGATGCGATTGTTTATGGTCTTGTCACTGCAGGCAATTTTCAGTGCAATAAAAACACAAACGATTGCAGCCCATTTTCAAGGTTGAAAAGTCACAGCTGTCAATTGTGCAGTCCAAAACCAAGGAACACATTGTGAGACAATTTTAACATAATATTGTTTCGACCAAGGAAACTATTTCAAAACGGCACAGCTCTTGCAGATAGGCACATAGTAATTACTGTATTTTCCGTCGCACCAGCCATAAAATGCATATAAAGAAGAAAAAAACATATACAGTCAAACCTCGGTTTTCGTCCATAATCCATTCCAGAAGGCTGTTCGAAAACCGAATTGTTCGAAAACCGAAACCACGCTCTTTTTAAAATAAAAATGTTTATTGAACACATCTGCTCACAATGGAAAGCAACACGAGGCAGCGTCACTTCCTCGTCTACCCGAGGAAGCATCACTTCCTCGTGTAAGGAAGGTGAGAGCAGTCAAATGGCGCATTCAAGTGCGCTCAGTTTGTTCGAGAACCGAAATTTGTTTGTCGAAAACCGAATAGGTCGAGGACCGAGGCGTTCGAAAACCGAGGTTTGAGTGTATAAGTTGCACTGTAGTCGCATTTTTTGGTGAAATTCATTTGCTAAGATCCAACACCAAGAACAGACATGTCATCTTTTTGGGGACCCCTTCGTTAGATGACACATAAACAACGAACTGAGAATGTGCCTTATATGTTCACATAACATATTAAGCGTTATTCAGATAACTAAAGCATAAAGTACATGCTTACAAGTTCACTAAATCATCAGTGTCAACCCAACTCACTAAATCCAATGAAATCCTCGGTGGGTGTCACAACTCTGCAAACTCCCAAGGTAGAAGATGTGCCGCTTCCTCTTCTACGTCGCTTACGTCAAAGTCATCATCCGTTGTTTTTATCAGTTACTGTCAATGTGGAAAGTATCAACACAGGACTAGAGCACTCTATTGCTAAGGTGAAAATACAATGTGAAATTATATAAAGTGTTCATAATTTCACACATAAGTCACTCCAGAGTATAAGTCGCACCCCCGGCCAAACTATGAAAAACAACTGTGACTTAGAGGTCCGGAAAATACAATAGTCAGCCCCCGTAAAGACATATGGTTATCAGAACGATATCTTTTGCTAACGTGCCTCTTCTCAAGCTCATGGGTGTCACTTCTTTCATGACATGATGTCGTGCATCTCCCCTCAAGCCATACTCAATTGTGCCAATTGAAATGTAGCATTTATCTTTGCAAAGGCAAAATATTCAGTGGATGCAGAGAGTCTACACACCATTGTTCAAATGTCAAGTTTCTGTGAAATATGACCCAAGATAAATATTTTGAAACCCTTTCCATCATTAACATGAGCTTCAACTTGTACAACTCAACAGTGACGGTGGGAGCCTGAATATGAGTGCCTGGCCGTCTCGTCTCTGTATGAGCCATGTGACTAACTGCCGACCAGTGCACAATTTAGTCAGCCTTTTGTCCAAAGTTAGCAAAGTAGACACAGGCATCCCGTGACCCTTAACAGGATAAGCGGAACTGAAAATGGATGGATGGATAGGTAGTCTGGTTGCATACCTCTTTCCAACTGGGAATGTTGCTGTGTTGCGAATGAACGAATCAAATTCAAAAGCCTCATCTTGAATTGGAGTCAGCACTCACCTGCTCCCATCTAAAATGCCTCTGATGAACCCCAAATAAAGTTCAGCTCTTCCAGAATGCTTCTCCCGACATTTTATTCACATTTTTTAGCAAAAGCCACAGTTTCCACAGAGCTTCCACAATAGCACGGGGATCTCATTGTTCAAGGGCTTCAGTCAGCTTAGGGTACAAAAGAATTTACAACACATTACATACTGTATAGCATGCAATACGGTGAGGTCAGTCATCATCAAGTGGATAAAATATGGGACAGCAGTAACATTAACAAGAACTGCATGTCCCTCCCAAATTGATGAAAGAAAAGAGGCAAAAAGGGAGTTCTGCCAAGAGGCTCACAGCAAAATTGAAGCAGCTGTAGGGATTTCTAGCAATTACTCGCTATTTACTATCTCCCATCCTATTTATATATCTGGGCTATGGGGAAGGGTGGTGAAGCGTAATCCTTATCTGACAAAGGAAAAAAAATGCACACACTTGAAGTGTGTTACGGTGTGATGAAACCAAAGTTGACATTTTTGGCCATGATTCCAAAACTTACACTGCTCTTCATCAAAACAACACCGTACTTCCAATGAATTTCCAATGGTGGTGTCAGCATCGTGCTTTAAGGCTGTTTATCATCAGCTGGAACTGGGGATATTATGAACAGTTCCGAATTGCACTCAGTGTTTTCACAAACCATTCAGGGTTCTGCTTGGAAAAAAAAAAAAATCGGACTTATTAAGAGGTACTTTCAATGGCGGCAGTTGTATGCTGACTGAGTTTGAATGCCCATCCATCCTCTGTAAAGCTTGCCCTCACTCGGATCAGGTGTGCAGTAGGCTATCCCGGCTGACTTTCCAAGAGAGGCAAAGGGACACCCTGGACTGGATGCCAGCCATTCAGAGAAGCTCCCAGCCCCTGGTATTCCTGGATGGTCTCCCATCCAAGTAACAATCTGGCCAGACCCTGCTTTGCTTCTAAGATTGGGCATTCTCAGGGTAAAATAAGTTTGAACGGTACTGGTTGATTCTGAACCCGGTCACATCAACTGTCCTAAGTGTGCACGTGTGCAACCATCTCACTTCAACTATATTTTAACGTACCCGTCTTAAAGATTTAGCTTTTTGGGGGTTGTACAGGTTATAGGTCACATTAATGTTGGAAACAGTTTTGGAATGATTAATGTTGGTCTCATTATTTTTTCATATCATAAAACCCTGGCATATGATCAACAGGATGCAGATCTCTTTCTCTGATTGCATTGATGTCGGCAATGGAGTGCTGCTTGCCTGCTGTTTCAGTTGATTGTATATCGTTCACATTTAACCTGACCTTTGTTTTCCAATATGAACTTTTATCACAGATCAGTTGATATGTTTGGGAGCAAAAGATTGCCTTTCTATGAGGTAAAAGTTTAATGCTCCATCAGTCCATAAAACAGCCCTAAATTGCTCAGACTCATTGTTGGACTTTGCAAATTCCAGCATGGCCTTCCTAATACTTGCTAGTTAGTGGTTTGCTGTTCGAGTGTAGTGTCTGCACTTGTGTGGATGAAGCCATCCGCGAAGAGTCGACCGGGTTACGTTCAACGTGCGCTACTTTGTACACCGTTGGTTCATTTATTTTTCACGAAATTCCAAATGGCTCCATTATCTTTGTCTATATTTGAGCAACGGCTCTGATTGATTTTCTTAATTCCTCTCGGCTTTTTATCCCCATAGACAGGACTTTGTTGTTCATGTTGGTTACACCTCTAACTGGAACTACAGTCAAACCTCGGTTTTCGAACGTCTCTGTTCTCATCCAATTCGGTTTTCGACCAAAAACTTTGAGTTTTTTATGTCTCGGATGACGAACAAATTTCGGTTCTCGACTAAACTGAGCGCACTTGAATGCACCATTTGACTCCTCTCGCCTTCCTTACACGAGGAAGTGACGCTTCCTCGTGTTGCTTTCCATTGTAAGCAGACGTGTTCAGTAAACATTTTTATCTTAAAAAGAGCGTGGTTTTGGTTTTCGAACAATTTCGGTTTTCGAACAGCCTTCTGGAACAGATTATGGACGAAAACCGAGGTTTGACTGTATTTGTTGTACAGGCCAAACACATATCTGAAACTTGGTGTTGACATTCACCACTATTTGTTGTTTAAGTTGTTTTTTTTTTACTTACGTGAGCAAAAAAACAAACACATTAAAAAAAAAACATCAATCATATTTCTGCTACTATAACTTTTGCTCATATAAAAAAAGGGTTGCTTTAAACAAGGGAGAACTTACCGTCTAACTTGTGTATATGGTCCAGATGTAATTGCTTGGTAAAACAAAGTGATGAAACATTGATCCTTTGTCTCATGACGATGTCTCACCCATACAAGCATATTCATAACATTGTCTGGTATGGCCTAAATTGTAGGCCCAAGTTTTTAGACCACCTGTCATTAAAAAAAAAAGTCCCAAAGTAACTAAAAATTTGTAGTGAGCCCCAACTTTTTTTTTTTTTTTTTAAACAATTTTGAGCAGGATAGAGAAAAATTGTACATAATTGTCATTTCAATTTGACCTTAGAGTCAACAAGTAATGATAGGCTTCAGTATTCTTTTTAAAACACGACATGAGTGAGAGCATTACCTTACTAGTATTTACAATACATGTATTAGCCATACAAAAACACACACATTTGTAACAACCTCTGAGAATGTGTTCTAGATACCATCTTTAACATTCTAGATAGTTCTGTAAAATGGTTGATTTGCTAAATAAGAACACCACGCACATAGAGCTTTCTCAAGAATACTAAAGGAAAAACAACACATCTACCTCTCTTCTCTTGCACAGACTTGCGACGCACCAAGGAAGGGATTTGGGGTCACTACAGGTTATCTACTGTCAACGAGATGTCAGCACAGCCAGCTTGGTGGTGAGTGTCGTGCACTTTGACGACGCGGCAGAGCTGCAAGCACAAACACACATCTGCACGTCTGAAAAGTGCATCACGGTTCCTCTGTCCCCCTTAGGAAAGGAAAAATTCATACTATCATATTTATGTGTTTCACACCGACTCCCCCCTTTTGCAAACCTGCCGGGACAGAGGCTTGTGCAACACTTCAGCATCTGTTTGCACCCCAGGGGTTCGAGTTTGGTATTCAGTTCTTTCTGGTTTGCCTCTGGTTAGCAAAATTCTATTTGATCACGAACCATCTGTCACTGTTGGATTCAATCCAAACAGCTTCTGTGTGCAGAACCATCAGTACTGTTTTTGGTATTTGGTGTGTGATGAACGAGTTGCTGCATCTTTATGTGTGCTGCGTGCACTCACCCTGGGAATGGAGAATCAGGCCACGATGATACTTCAAGACAGAGAAGGAAGGAGAGTTGGACAGCAGTGAATTCTCACCTAACTGTCGAATGTACATATAGCGGCATCATGCGTCTGCGGTTTTCAATGGTGTCAGTGTATTACCAATGGCTATGTGGAACTTAGGAGCCATGACCTGATAGGAAAATCCCTCAGTGGCCAGTGTGTGTTATTTCAAGGATTATCAATGGCTGCCGTTGTGTCGAGGGTCACAACTCTCAGGTGTGTTGCTGCCACAGTTCGTGCTTATTACTATGTGAGTCTGCCTTTAGGATACTATCGGCAGTATATAGAGTACAAAGCATGCTGTAAGCCTTTACGTGTTGTAGTGGCCATTGGCCCAGAGTTAGAGATGCAGTCTTTACACTCTCAGCTATCCGTTACACGCCATGCGGTGTGGCGTGCTTCCATTTTACAAGAATGTAAAGCAGAGTTGGGTAAAAATATCGATTCATAAATGCAGTGCAATACTTCACCCCGAACGCCAATATCAATTCTTGAAAATACAGTCAAACGTTGGTTTTCGGACATCTCGGTTCTCGGCCAATTCGGTTTTGGACCAAAAATTTTGAGTTTTTTATGCCTCGGATGATGAACAAATTTCGGTTCTCGAACAAACTGAGCGCACTTGAATGCACCATTTGACTCCTCTCGCCTTCCTTACACGAGGAAGTGACGCTTCCTCGGGTAGACGAGGAAGTGACGCTTCCTCGTGTTGCTTTCCATTGTGTGAAAACATGTCAGAAATCGCCATCCCGAAGCTTAACTGAGTTGAAGACAGCGGTTTTGGAGTTGTTGAAGTCGGCAGAGGGATTGCCTCTTACATGTGACGGTTGGACTTCCAGAGGCACTGACCCCTATTTCTTCTCATTTCATTAAAAGTTAAGCAATATTAAGTGAATATGCCCTTTAAATTTTCGATACAGACCTGTCATGTTTTAGATGTTTGTCCTGCCTAAATACAGGAAAGTTATTATTGTGCATTTTTTCAATTTCGAAGAGAAAATAAATATTAAGCTTACACACACTTTTCAGTGTTCCACACAGCTTTAATGTTTTTTTACTATCGCACTCCGCATACGCAAGGAGTAATGCTCCGATCAATGGGCCGATTTCCGTGGAAAACTGCCTGATCCTCGTGTGACTGATCATTTCCCGTCACAATAAAACGATCGCCCACAGCTTGGAAACATTTATCTGACATTTGAAGAACAAACACTTGGCTCAACCAGGTGAGTTTTCAAGGCTTACTGGAGAGAATAAAAAAGAAGGGAGATGGAGCCGCGACTGCCAAATAGCAGCTCACGCAGCGCACACTGGTCAAAATGCACCCGTATGAGCGTGACTGTCAAAAGGCTTAACAAATAACCCCTCGAATAATTGAATTCATCGCACTAAACGACCAGTCTTTCTCAGTGGTGGAAGACATCAGATTCCATCTGTTGTCTCACTTGGAGCCCCTCTACTCGTTACCTGATGTAGCACTTCCACAGCTCCACCAGACAGCATGCTCTTGCAATGGGAGTCGCCTGAAAGAAGGCATTTTATCCCCTGCAGGTTTTCTCTGCTTTATAACAAAGAACCGTGCACGCCTCTCAACACTAAACATTCTCTGATTTCTGTAGACCTCCATGAAGGCATATTGATTATCTTTGTGGCTAATTCGAATAAGACATTTGCAAACAACCTTTTTTTTACTTCTGGAAACAATTATCATATTTGGGTTTTTTTTCCGTCTGACACGTTACAGACAGTAACTGAATTACAACTGATTTTTGAACAGTTCCTGCACTGTCAGTTTGAAATAGTGTCCTGTTTTTTAATTGAAAAATGTATCATTATTATTGTTATTCTATGTAATTGAACACTACAGATAGTAATGTTTATGAATTAAGGCTTAGGTTCAGCAACAAGGGGATATTTGATCTGAAATGTCATAGCTCGAATTAAAACTACATGGTAAAATCTGTCGTGACCTAGGGTCAAAATTAAAAACAAAGAATGAAAATACTTTGATGCGCTTGAAAATAGGATAGACATTTTTTTTAATTAGCGCCAAAAATATATGTAGGGACCCATGAAGCCATCTCTGATTAGTCGTTAAATCCATGCGATTGGTTTCAGAATCAAAGTCAGCAGGTCTCGCTCTAGGGATGACTGGTGTCAGAATCGGCAGCATAAAACTAATGATTGGAGAACCCCTACAAATCCGCACCCCTACAATTCAGACCTTTTATTGCATAAAAAAGAAAATGTGACGTGACATTGCCATCTATGTTGACATGGCAGGGTTGAAAATTTCAACACGGTCAACATTTACTCCATGTACTTCTTACTGAATTGATATTGGGTCAATGAACAAAGCTAATTCCTACTGCACAGATTGTAATGGTGGAGAAGGGTATGATTTTGTATGATTAAACCGGATCTGGCTTGTTTTGTCATCGCTGCATGACAGCTGTATCAGTAGCTTCTGATGTCAATCGCTTCATCATTAGATGCTTGGCGCAACACCTGTTGGATTTCGAATCAATTCAACAAATGAGTGGAATGTGACATAACGGAAGCGGCATTTCTTTCTTTGTTCGTGGCTGATGGCTGTTTGGAAAATATAATTTGCCCAACTCACTGCCTCCCACACCTGGAAAACAATGGCTGGGATTTTAACCATTCAATATGCAGGTCGGGAAGACAATGTTGTAAGATGCGTGGTCTGAAGAAAATAAATCGAAGCAACGACGCCCGACTGGCAGGTCGGGAACCGAAACTGATCCATTTTGGCGTAAATATTCTTAATTTGATTCTTCTGGGAAACTGCAGAACTGCCTCGCGCTATAGCCATGAGTTTCCTCTGTAAACAAATGCACTGCAGCTCAGCCTCCTGCTCGAGGACGTCATGGCAAGCCATATGCTATCCATCAAACTCATTTGAAATGACATTTGAAAATACTATAGTTGTGTTTTCAGAGGCTCTTTTTATATGAAGTATGTTTTTTGTTGTTCTTAGTGCAGACAAAAATGGGTCATGGCTTTGCAACAGTAGAACAATGTGGGCTCGGGTATGAGAGCACTTGAGAAACACTGCTGCATTTTGTATTTTTTAGCCCAGAACTCAACACAGTCGACAAAATCGACTGCCGATCCTCTTCAGCAACACCATTGTGAAATTTGCGGATGACACAATGATGGTGGGGTTGATTCCTGTGGGGTTTAGAACAGGTTATGTGCCAGTGGTCTAGCCATGCAGAAAAAAAAATCTTCCCCCAAGCCCTGATAATTACACCAACATTCATTGCACACTGCTGCTCCTTTGTGCATATAAAAATCCATGACTCCCCTGCTACGGGACATATCACAAGATTGCCGCACTGCACAGCCTTTAGTATTTTTTAGTGAGGTTTTTGTTTGATTTATTTTTATAATCCATTTTATAATTTTGACAGACACACTCAGAGTTGCAGATTAATTTTGTTGCATCTGCACCATTCAATGACAATGAAGACTTTTTTATTCAATTCAAGAAGCCAAAAAGATTGGCTAGGATGGGTCAGGAAAAGGGTAGCGAGCTACATCATGCGACTGGTGTGTGGTGGGAGTGGCTATGCAGTGCCAAAGACCCTGTCAAGAATTTCAGTCCAAATGAGAGGACAGTCCAGGAAGTTAAACATAATCACATGGGCTGTTTCTGGCAATTAGAGAGTGGCCCCACACTAATCCCAAAGGCGTGTGTCTCGGGCAACAAGCTAGTGAATCAAAGCCACCACATGTGCACTTTAGTCATCAGTGGTGTCCAGAGTTGCAAGGATGCGATGGGCATTTCACCCCTCTGAACGAGAAATACACCCATCCCAGGGGGAACCGGTCAAGAAGATTACTCCCGCACATCATCCAGGGCCGTCCTCCAGCACCACCACCGGCTACCAGAAGGATAACATGGGGACCCGTCCTGATATGCAGTAGGCAGATGAATCCCTAAATAGGGAGGCACAATCAAATGCAAAAGGGCGCTAAGATCGACGGGAACATCAGTAGGCTGACTGATATGACACAAGAGCACCCCTCTCCTCTAAACCAGAGGCCGGAGGGTGGTGGGGGGGTGTCACACCAAAGCTGATTACAGTGGTGTGTGATTGCTGCATTATTCTAGAGTGATATTTGTTCTGTGATAAGGTTTACAGCAGGGGTAGGGTACTCCGGTTCCTCGAGAGCCATATCCTGCTTGTTTTACATTCCTCCCTACACCAAAACACCCGATTCAAAGGATCAACTCATCAGCAAGTGCTATAGAGGCCTGAATCCATCATTATCAATTGAATTAGGTGTGTTGGATGAGGGAGAGCTCTAAAACAGGCAGGATATGGCTCTCGAGGAACTGGAGTTCCCCATCCCTGGTTTACGGTAGCCATCTTGCACCACCCTTTTGCCTGTACTGCAGTGGATGGGTGCTAGCCAAGTTTGTATTGCGTGGCTCCGTTCTCAGGGCACCTCTCCCAATTTTTGATGGTGCAAAAAAAACAAAAAAAACAATAAAAAGAACATACATGTAACATATTGGACTAAACTCAACTCTACTCCTTAACAGAAACAGCTTCAGAGACAGAAACAGACTCGCTCAGCAGGTGGGCTTGTTTTATCTCGACTCAACTACTGTGTGTGTACCTCAAGCCCTAAACAGATTATCAGAATGAAAGCTATCACAATGGGAATACTGTATGTGTCCAAAGGGTGTGAAAACATTCCTGTTATCACTATGGAAAACTCTCCCAGCTGTCATCAGAAGGAGGAAATATTATGAGACTGTCTGCCTGCTAGTGTGTGTTATCCTGGGACAATCATGCTGTGTTTATTTTCTGAAACAGAAGACATTTAGCTTTCATATTACACATACCAGCGTTTCATGCTGTGCATGTGACAGAGAGAAGCTGGGTCACAAAAAAAAATATCTACAAAGATATTCACTGACGCTGATTAATAATAAATTTAATAATAAATTAAAAAATAACACAATTGTTAAGGATTCCTCCGACACACACACACACACACACACACACACACACACACACACACACACTCCGACACATAAAAGCAGAGAAAAGGTAAACAGAGTTTCCAGATGACCATCCACTTTGGGATCTCAGATTACAGGAAAGCTTTTCCAAAGCAACATTCTCATCTTAGTTTTTCCACTCTATGACTTTCTTGCAGTTTGGAGATCCCTCACATGTTTCCATTGGGCAACAGAGTTATGAGTTATAGCTCCTTTTTTTTTTTTTTTTTTTTTCAAACGGATGCTTCTTGAAAACTTTTTTTATTTTCTAAAGCAGCGTCTAAGGCCCCAGGAAGAAAGCATAGCAATATTATCTTCAGATGGCCTCGACTGTCTCAAATATATTTTCCATGCACCTCTACAATTTCGTCCCACGTGATTAATCGAGTCAGTGACACTATCAAATTGACTATTAAGTTCAACTCAACTTTATTTATAGAGCGCTTAAAAAGAAGCAAGTGGAGCTGGATCGTCCATAAGATTTAACATAATATATAAAGGACATAAACCTATGCACACAAATAAATAGAGATCTCCCTTCACGTTGGCATTCAGGAAGTCTTCATGGAGTCCGCTGTGTTAAGGCGCTTGGATACTTTAATTGTATTCTTACAACAGGTTTACAATAATAGTTTTGTATATTTCATTTTAGTTACATTTCATTTTAAATGAAGTTACTTTTAGTAAATACGTTATTTTTTTGGAAATGCTTCATTTCGTTTTTTATTTTATATTAGGTTCAGTCTTTTGGAGGACTATTTGTTGAGTGCAAACTAAAAAAAAAGTCAATAAATATTGTGTAACAAAATAAAGTAATTAATGATTCTCAAACGATTGTTTAACCTTCCCTCTTCTCTTTAAACGTACAGCGATACCAAATTTAGTTTCATTTAAACCCTGAAAGCTCTGTGTGTGTGTGTGTGTGTGTGTGTGTGTGTGTGTGTGTGTGTGTGTGTGTGTGTGTGTGTGTGTGTGTGTGGAGAAAGCATTGATGTCTCTCTTTGCATGGAATGAAGTCAACCCATTTGTCTTGACAGATTAGGACACCTTTTGGAAAGGGAGCCACCTTTCAGCAGCAGCTCTTGGTATCAGGTGCCATGATGGTTAAAACTGACACAAATGTGTTTTCATCAATTAAAACAGAAAAATAAAGTTTATTTTCGCAACACCTAATCACAACAGAAATTGTCAACTCACTTGCTGTCAATTTCTTTGTTTTTACATTGCATCTGCTAAGCAATGAGTGCCACTCAGTCTCATGCTTCATATTCATATTCGACATTTTGATCATCATTGTTCCAGACCGACCCACTAACTTAGTGAGTCTGATGGGATTTGTCATGTGTTGATACCACATAAGTTGCAGTTTTCTAAATAAGTTTTTGTTTTTGACATTCATTTCATGTTTCATTTTTTTTTTTACCCCCCATTTGTGTCATACCTTTGGCCTGGTCTTAATTACTATGACCACATAGGTATTACCTGCTCGAGTACTGAAGTATGTGGCTCATTCATCAGCCATATTTCATAGGATAGCCTGAGTGTAGAAAAGCATGCTGCCTCACGCTACGAGTTTGGGACCTATCATTTTTCACTATGCACTTACCCTAACCCTGGCAAACGAAAACGTGTCACTGCAAATTACCTGAAGCAATGGTTCTATCACAGCCAGGTTCATCTGAACTGTCCTTCTAGAAGAATGACGACTTGTTGCTGGCCTACGGTTACACCTATACATCATGTGCTGCCTAATGTGATGCCCCAGGGTGGGAACATAAGGGTGCTTGCCTGACAAATATCTGAGGTGTGTGATTTGGATCTTTCATGTCTTAAACACCCACCGTGTTTTTGCCTTTCTCTTCCAAAACATATCGTTTTCTTTGTCAGTCTGTCTTAAGATTGATTTGAAAGAAAGAAATCAAGTCATGGTCCAGCCGAGGGATGGGTATTTGCCGATATGTGCTTGATCGACTCTGGAAGAAATGATTGATGAACTGTAAAACGTTTATTCAGATTTTTTCTTAATGGTATGGAGAAAATCCCTCTTAATGTTCTGATATCCTGTTTCCATCAGAGTTTAATGCTGACTGCAGGAGTTTGGCCGTGGTGAAAAGCTGCACGGATGTAGCTCGACTTCCTTAAAAGGTTGTCGCATTGGTCTTGTGTCGACAGCAAGTTGAAACGAACCCAACATTGTTTCCAAAGCAAAGACCTGTATTTTGCTATACGTATAGCCAGGACAATTTATGACATTTGTGATAAGATTGTGATATGACAAGAAAATAGTATCCGGTGGCATCAGCTTCAGTTATGTGCAGTGGTCTCTGGCTTGAAGGAACTGTCAGATACGGACGCCACTGTGACTTAAGTTTTAAAGAGGAAGTCAGTGGTGCGCAATTACTTTGGTTGGGTTTGGTAGGTTGTGTTGCGCAGGGCACAGCATTACGGGGGGGGGGGGGGGGGGTGGTCACAACTGTGATGGTCTCGAGCTCCACGTCGCTGCCGCATCAAGAACACCAGAACACCAGATGTGGCTTTTTCTCAATTTTTATTACTGCAACACAGTATGGCAAGAGGAACAGGTGAAGTCACGGGGCTTTTCGGTCTCGGAAACAACCTGTGACTTCCCTGATAGTTCTCCCTGAACTAACATCATCCATAACAAGAGAAAATACACAACAAAACCAAATACAAAATATGGGTGATCGTATAGTAATTATTTTACACAAAAAAAAGGAAAGAAAACGCGCACACACCGTTGTTTACGTGACGCCGCTGAACGCATCACATACAGCAGAACGGCCGCGCAATGCACAATAATGGCGGCCGCGCAATGCACAATAATGGCGGCCGCGACACGCACACGCCAGTTACACAAACAACCAAATGAAAAACGACATGAAAAACTATTTACAGTACAACCAAAAGGAAACAAACATTACCTGCAACACAGTATGGCAAGAGGGATAGGTGAAGTCACGGGGCTTTTCGGTCTCGGAAACAACTGCGCAACAGAAAAGCACTATTAACTCAATGGATAAAAACCTTAATTCGACAAAACTTAAATTAAATAACGACACAGAAAGCAATGTGGACTCGGGACAAATCAGGGAACTAATTAAATGCACAGCGCCGTGGAAAAAGGGAAAACAAAGTGGAATATTGTAATTAAACTAGAAATGAATCCGGACCGTCAATGAAATGCAACTTACCCTGTGACTTCCCTGATAGTTCTACCTGAACTACGGGGAGAAGCGAGTGCCATAATATGCGCTGTTGCGTCACTTCCGCGTTAATTTAATAACCTCAATATATCACTCCGTTACATATCTATCTATCATGCATTTAAATGTGAGTTGTTAATCAGTCATAAGAGGGTGTGCATACCTTTACAACCCCATTTTTAGTCAGTGTATTTTTACTCACCCTCTCAAAAACAAAAATCAATTGAGTCGTACAGCTTAAAGGTCACATTACTGTTGGAAAACGTTCTGTAATAATTTAGCTTGGTCTCCCTTTTTATAACACGTCACTTGGCATTTCAACAGGGGTGTGTAGACTTTTACAACTCACTGTATATTGCCTTCGTTTTATTGGCTTTTTCCCCCCCCACAAATGAACTTGATGTTTGTGGTAAGTGTGGATGAGATTGGGGCGCAGCTGCAGACTGCAGAATGCCCCACAAAAAAGTGACAATGCAACTAATAAAATACCAGAATTGGCTAAGGGTTGTGACATTGTAAACAAAGTTCTATTTTTATTCCGCTTTACTTCAAGTGTGGCTTTTTCAAGCCTTTATTTACTCTATGGGGATCAGTGTTTTCTATGAGGACACATAATCCTGACCAAAATTATTTTACGCCCCCTCCTTTTTTTGTTTCTTCCTCAAACTTGTTTACCATTGCTCCGATCATACTTAAAGCTTCTATTTACAATCTACATTTTTGGGGAAGGAGGATGAGGTCAGATATATTGGGGGGAGGACGGAAGGGGACAAAATACAATTAATTGCTGAACTAAATTGTTTATGAGTTGGTGTGTTTTCCCTACAGTCTTGGCAGTTATTTTGTCCACATGTTTGCGATTAGACTCCTGCAGGTAGAGGAGATGGGAAGTAGTTACCGGATTTTAACATCTTTTACATGCTTGCCCTAAGATATGGTCTATTTAATCAATAATAATTATGGTTTAACTTTAAGTGCCAAGGGTTGGCGAGGCTTCTGTATGTAATAAATCTGTTTTACTCTTGGGCTAATGCCCTACATTATCACTTTAAGCTCTAAACGACTGAATGAAAAGCAACCGAGCTGATTGCGCTATGTTAAACATTTTCTCGCATCATGTGAAGACATATTTGGCAACCAAATCTCCATCCTTCCTTCCATCCATCCATTTTCTGAACCGCTTTCCCTTGCTAGGGTCACAGGCATGCTGGAACCTGTCCCAGCCAACTCCTAGCAGTGGGCGGGGTACACCCTGAACCGGTTGCCATTGACGAACAACAATCATTCACCCTCACAGTCACACCTAAGGACAATTTAAAGTGGACATTCCAAATACCATCCATGTTTTTAGAATGTGGGAGAAAACCGGAGTACCCGGAGAAAACCCACGCAGGCACGGAGAGAACATTCATTCATTCATTCATTTTCCGAACCGCTTCATCCTCACTAGGGTCGCGGGGGGTGCTGGAGCCTATCCCAGCAGTCTTCGGGCAGTAGGCGGGGGACACCCTGAATTGGTTGCCAGCCAATCGCAGGGCACACAGAGACGAACAACCATCCACGCTCACACTCACACCTAGGGACAATTTAGAGTGCCCAACGAGCCTGCCATGCATGTTTTTGGAATGTGGGAGGAAACCGGAGCACCCGGAGAAAACCCACGCAAGCCCGGGGAGAACATGCAAACTCCACACAGGGAGGCCGGAGCTGGGATCGAACCCGGTACCTCTGCACTGTGAAGCCGACGTGCTAACCACTGGGCTACCGGGCCGCCCGGAGAGAACATGCAAACTCCAAACAGAAAAACCGTTGTCGGAATCGAGCCCTGCACCTGTGCACTGTGAGGCAGACGTGCTAACCAGTTGCGCACCGTGCCGCCTTGCACCATCAGGGGTTGGTAACTTTAGATACCAGGTTTCACCTATATACTTTTACTGTATGGTACACATGTATACTCGATTGTGTCTTCAGTCCTATAAATGTACATGCTTTTTATCTTTTCTCATTTCACCCATTTCACCTCAATTCTTGAAATTAGCACCTCTTAATGCTAATATGTTTTTTTATTACTTTGGAAGAAAAAATGAGATCCAGGCCTCAGAGCTCAGGGTTGTGCGGCCACATGGAAAATGCCACTTTGTGCCACAAAAAACACAAAGTATTAAATGGAAACACAGACTTTTCTTATTTTCCTTTTCATGTGTCGATATCTTTTCTCTTTTACTCCATTGCTTTTAGGCTATTTAGTTTTTGAACATGATTCTGGCAGTGAGGTTCTCTCTGACTGGAACAGATGTTGTGCTTGGATTGTATTGACTTTGTTCTGGTGTGACTGCATCAGTGTGTTTGAGCACATTCAGAGGTTGTGGTGTAAGGGAGTCTTCTTCCCTGAATGCTTTCTCCCCTTGTGATCATAACTTTAAGGCCGGAGGTGGTATTGAGCCCAGCCCGTCCGTCTCTCTCCAAGCTATGGTTGCTGCCACGAGTGGCTGTGGATATGGCTGCCTGGATAAACACCTCCTTGTCAAATCACACTGTATTGTATATCTAGGTGGTAATCGGCTATTGACTTTTTGATCTGTGATACACATGTTCCCAATTGTAGGAATTAAATCCAGATTTCTTCAAAAATACACAAAAAAGAGAATCGATGTTATGGTAAATCATCAAATGAGGATCATGATGAAATCCATTTCTCTGAAGTTGGTTCAAATTTGATCAGCCAATTGAAATAGCTTCATCACAAATGAGTGGGTGATAAGGACCTCAGATTCCACCCTAAATGTTGGCCTTCTGAAAGGTAGGTTCATTGTTCTGCAGTCTACATTCGACCAAGTTTCAAATGTACAGTAGGACATTGTTTACATAAGAGAAAAAAGCAACACTGTCTAGAAAGTGGAAGGAAAGTGCCTATAAAAGGTTCAAGTGTACCTCCGGCGGCCCATTTCGAGGTTACTGATGGGGAAAGGGAGCAATATTGTAAAGTTTGATAAATATTTGGTGTTCCCATCATTGTGTCTAGTCTTGGTATTGGCCAATACAGCGCGCCCGCAATCCCCCTGGTCAATTTTACTGCAAGATGCCATTTTAGGAACGGATGTGGCATCAGCTTATTGACTGGGACTTCGCTTCTACCCACCAGTTGATACTGAGTGATAACACATCGTATCATTGTCATATTATTGTCGTTGATGAAATGGAGTACTTTCAGGAAAGTCGAAAGAAAAGAAATGGGCCAAGAAGAATATATATTTGGGCCAGAAAGGTCAACGTTCAAACTCAGAATCAGGCAATGAAATAATACCTTCATGAACTCAATCTTTAGATTTGCGGCATGAATTTCACGTAACTGTGTTTCCAACATTGCTTACCTATGGATGTCAATCGGCCTTGTCTCATTTTTTTTTTTCTCGATCCATCCATCCAGCCGCAGACTGTCCATCAACACCGACCTTTTCGCTGAACATAGCGGGGCTGTGAAAATGCTGCCTATTTCAGGCGCAAGACATAAGCACCCCGGAGCTGTCCAGCAACGACAGTCAAATGGCGCCGACATTCCTCCCAATCAAAATCAGTGCTGGTACACGCGTGCTGCCGAGAAGGCGCAACCACCAAGCACAGATTCTTCTTCTTTGACGAATGCCGTGGCCAAAAATGCTGAAAACAGTCCACATCAGGTCCACACGACGTAACACCACCACCATGTGACAAACAAAAGACAAAAACAACATAAAAACCAACGCAACATCCCAACTTTATTGGAATTGGGTTTGCATCTTGTTTAAATATTTGTCCCAATTCGAATTGCTTTGTTACCATGGAACCTTTCCTCAGAACCTCTTCCAAGTTTCTAAAACGCAGGCTGAGCTTGGCCATGACATCACAGTCATCTGATTGGCCGACAGATGTTTCTTACGTGATGCAGCAAGGAACTCCACTACACACCTGGTTTTAAGCAAGCAAGACAGAGAGATAGTATGTACAGTACACAAGCATTGTGTGTGTGTTTTTTTTTATACATACAAGGCTTGCAATGGTTAAGTATTCTTGTAAAACACAATATACTGTATGTGTACGGTGTATACTGTATTTTCTTGCTGGCGGGCGGCTATCTCTGGCTGTGGTGTGTGTGTGTGTGTGTGTGTGTGTGTGTGTGTCTCGGTCTTTGATTGCTTGTATTTGTTGATTGATAGATGTGATACATGTGGTATACCTTATGGTCATAACTAGCCAATTTTACCACCACCCACATTTTGAATTAAAATGTAAGTCAGTGCAACATTTGAGCAGTATAGTGTATGCGGTATGCATGGTGAAGACTTTAACTCCCTATTGCTCTTGAGCACTCAGTTGCCTCAGGCAAAAATTTGTTTTGACTCGTAAACTTAAGAAATACCCCCTTTTTTTTAATTGCAGAAAATGCCAAACAAGTTATGTCATTTTTTCCTTTGCAGAGTGACGGTGAGGTTAAATTGCAAAAAGGTAAATCTAAGTCTATATGCTTCAGGGGTTCCCTTTTTGAAATGTATTATGGAACGATAAGGTCACTGTTTTGCCACACGAACACAAACGTTGGGGCGCTGCCAAAGCACATGCAAGGCTGCGGCACATTCCTCAATGTGTCTTCACAAGCAGCCCTTTTCACTGCATTTAAAAATTTCATGTGGGGAGGTGGTGGGGGGTGGTGGTATTTCTCTTCTTTAGGAAGGTTGATTCCATACACACATTTTTTGAGACCTGCCTTTTGAGCAATTTGGCACAGCAGAAAACTAACATAAAGAATTGGGAATGATGTGATTTAATCACAGCGAATGAAGCAAACATTCTGTGAAAACATGCTACTACAACCACAGCATCTATGCTACATTTGAAACCCGCACAGAACAAACACAGATTTGTGATGACCAGTAATGTGGCGTGGTATCGATATTCCTTTGATTGTGATTAACATTGCATCCTGTTTTGTTCTGCTCATCTTCATTCCATAAATGCAGCAATACGAGTTCTTAAATGCTAACAGGTCCCTTCATAAATGGCTATTACATAGTTTGTGGAGCATTTTTAAATTGTAATTCAATGATACTTGAATACAAAACAAATCCAGAAGTTTGTGGTGAAAAGGCCAGAAGAGATTTTCCGTAATGGCACCATAAACTTGTGAAGTTTCTTTGTCTGAAGTGCTACAAGAAAAAGGAATCAAAAATCGTTTGGTTTGAATTAAACTATGCTGATTTACCACTCAAAAGATACCAGTAATCAGGCACACCACCAAAGAATAAAACTGAATAAACATGTGTTAGATTAAGGCACCAAGGCTTGAAGTTTCTCTTTTAATTTTTTCCAGTAATTGTCGGCAGCTTCGTCATGCCGTTCGGGTGGTCTGTATGTGTTCTTGCAAACAGATTTGCTGTACAACTAGTGGATCCTGATGTAGTTTGCGTTGGAGTTCACTAGTCTCGCCTGAGAGACGAGAGAGTCAGCGATAGCAAAGGACAACAACTGTACCAACATTGCTTTGAGTTTTACCATGGGAGACAGAAAAAAAAGCTTATCTAATGACAACCTCAAAATATTCTCCTTAAAAGATTTTCTGAGATAAGCAAGCGCACACACAAACCAACACACATGCAATGTTGATGACCGGAAGTGATAGATTTGCAGAATCTCATTAGGAGCGTTATTAAGGCCCTGATTTGACCAGGTGGACTAACTTGAACATCTAATCAGATGCAATGAACTATGGTTGTTTTTTTTTGTTTGTTGATTTTCTTTTTTTACATGAGGGTGCTTAAATCCTTGCACATCTTAATTCAAATTCAGCATTTGAAAGTATCAAGGTAAATGATATTGGCTCATCATATTTTTCCCCCCATATATCCACTTTGTATGCATGCGCAGTGTCATGCCAACACACAGATACACCTAATGTAGGCTTGCGCAGCCTCGTTCTCCCACACTTGGCCCACAAAAGCGTACACACCTGCAAAGCACAAAGTACACAAAGCTAACGCTGTAGTGCTGTAGTGCCGCTAATTACAATTTAAAACAGTCATGCTAACTATCTGAAACGTTATCACGCTCTGTTGAAAAATGAACTGTTTCATTCTTTGTCACATCAAGCCTTGAAGAAATAGGATGCCATGTTTAAATGCAAAACCTGAGACTTTACAGCAGCAGTCCACAATCCAATAGGTGATGTCACAGTGGCTTTAAGTTTCATTTTTATTTATTTTTCACACGAATGTTTTTCATCACACTATTCTGTTTTCAGCAATATTCAAGAGTAAAGCCATATATTCAGGTATTGTCTACATTGCGCATTATATTCACACTGAATAATATAAGATGGAAATGTTTTTTGGAAGGATATTTTTGGCAGTCGGTCAAAACACAAATTGAAGGGCTTTTAACATGGATGTTTAGCAGGAGTGCCTTTGACAGGCTCTCTACTCCGTGGAAAGCTTTTCATTTGTCTCCTTTGGAAAAATGTGGCAAATTGTTTTCGACAAATTTCATACGTCAGAACGTCTGTATTGTAGTTCAGTTCACTGGAAAGGATCAAAGCTTTTTCACCATATTTGCTTCGGCATTTAATACTCCACCATAAGATATATTTCTTGGATATTTGAAGTGAAAATTCAAAAGTGTGAAGCGTCTTACTTTACAAGTTTACAAGAACAGTTTGTAGTTGTCTCAATAACAAAGTGTTAGCCATCTGTGTCAAAATAGATGGATCGAGAATTATTGAACATTTTGCACCTTTTTTGAGGCTCGCTCCATCCAGCCTGTTTTGAAGGTGGGGTGGTGTCTCAAGAAATTAGGCCACTGCTCAGCGCACCTCTCTTTTGCAGGGCCAATGCCAACTATGTCATTACCATGAAGATGATCTCAGCAAATCCTTATTTTCTTCAAATGGCAACCTTAACATAATTTTGTTCAAGCTTTAGCCTTGTTTCAACAGTCCTTGAAACTTTATCGAAGGTCCATCGCTGTACTTTTGAATTCCAGCCTAGTTTTTCCATCTTGAATGGTTTGTATCTGGTAGTTTAGCATCCGTACTTTGGTTCCTATTCATGACCGTCACCTCTGCCATCTAGCGGTTGCTACTGTTGTTGGACACGGTTTTGTTGTCTTTCTTTACAGCTCTCAAAATATTTTGGTCATCATAATGTCGCTGTTTCCCTCGCTCCGCCTTTTTGTCTTCTAGTAATTAGTACACCAGTGGTCAAGATCTTCCACAGGACATTCCAACTGATTTATTATTCATGTTGTTTCATGCTGGGTATACCGACGATGAAAATGTAGTACTGTACTTGTATTTACCAGCTAAAGAACAACTTGGAAACAGTGTAGACTTTCAGTGCTAGTATTCACACCCACCCCGTCGGTGAGTGGAAACCGATCCCACGCTACCAGCATAAAAGTCGGGCAGGTGTACTACCACCTCATCAGCGACTGTGAGTATTCATATTTTGAATAATCAGTGGAATAGGGCACGCACCTCAACAACAAAACCGAAGTCAGTCAAATGCTGCAAAACTTAAAATTTCCATTTCAAAATAATAACTGCCATTAGATTCTTAAAGGGAACGTCAACCCAAAAATGTCCTTGACAAGAATATATTTTATGCAGCCACACTCGTCTAAACGCACCATTCTGAACAAAAGTGAGTATGTGGAATATGAGTTACTGTATTTTCCGGACTATAAGAGGCCACATTTTTCCCCAAACATTGAACCGTCCGGCTATGAATTTGAGGCGGTTCATTTATGGATTTTTACTGACGAGCATCATGCATTCCATAGATTTACCCATTCTTGTCACAGCTGACCAATGAAATGACGGAACACATCACAGTGGACCAATGAAAGTGTCCGAATCCACCCTCGTACTGAATACTCATCAACTATTTGAGGTTGGAGCAATACAATTTACAGCTGCGGTAGAAGCCGGCTGGCCGGCTGGCTGGCTGGCTGGCTGAGCAAAAGAGAGAGAAAGGTTGAGAGAGAGAGAGAGAGAGCGACAGAAACGCAGAAGCGTGGCTGCCTAGCGGTGCACGCGGCTGTGTGAAGGAGGAGTTGAGAGTCAAAATAAGCAGAATTGAGTTTAATAGGAAACAGGGAACAAGTGCAATAAACACAGCCATCTCTGCCTTGTGACCCCAGCCTAAGATCATCTGCGAATTTGCCTCATGTGACAACAAAATTCTGAGAAAGGTTCTGGGAAGCTGTTCAATTTTGGCATTCTGCATTGTTATTTTAGGACAGCGTCTACCAGAGGGTTTAGAATACAGATAACATTCCATTGAATAACGTGAAGACCCACGGCCATTAGTCCGTGGCTAATGTATGTAGAAATTGTTTTTACGGCTAAATTTAGCTCTGGCAGTTTTTGTTGTTTGTTGTCCGGAAATTACGGTAAGCAATAAAATTCACCTGTTTGTGTCCATGTCAAAGGGCGGTCATTTTGCCACTTGCGGTCAACTGATAATGACATAACAGTTGCTCAAGGCTCAGGTAACAACGAATCATGGCTCACATGTTTTCTGAAGCTGAGCCATGATTGATTATGTGAGCCCTGAGCAACTGTGAAAAAATGGCAAAATTGCCGCCCCCTTAGATGGACAAAATCAAGGTCGATTTTGCTGCTTAACTCGTATTCCACAGATGCAATATGAATCCGAATGCATTGTTTAGAGTAGTGAAGATGCATACAATATTTTATTGTGAAGAAAATTTGAGGGCTGACTTCTCCTTTAAGAACAATCACTAACCATGAGTCCTGACACACTTTTTCCATGAAGCAATTTTAAAAAAAGGGTTTTAGCAACAGGCGCCATGATGGAAAATATGGCTGCGCTACTTCCTCTATGGACTCAAAATCATCTGTATGAGACTTAATACTCCCCTTAAACATTAATGTCATCCTCACATCGTTCATCACCTATATCTATCATACTGTATACATTCTTCATATAACACAGGCTGTGGTCCTGGCAGTCGATTTGTGGGGGAGAATGGGCTCAAGTAGCGGTTAGGAACAGAATGAAGATAAGCGTTAGCAAAGCAGTAGCACAAAACGCCGTTGTTAATTTTGGCAGAACTATTGCACACTTAAAATGGATGCTTCATGTAGCAGTTCCCATCCTCCTGTCAACCACGTTAAGCTGTATTTGATCAATCAGTGACTTTGCTCCTCTGTTACTAAATGAGTGATCTATTCCCGAGTCACCTCATCATCTCCTTACATTCCCTAGCACTCTACTCAATATGTCTCATCTTTGTGATCAATTCTGTATCTTGTTAGCATTTGTTCCGGTTCTGTCTTTGTCAGTTCATTCATGTCAGCATTACCAACAGTATACACCACATTAAACTGAGAAAACAATCCACTTTCTATGCCACTTTTCAGTCTTATGATCTGATTAGCTGGGCCCTTTCCAAACCTGACTTTGGGTGAGATTTTCAAACTTCAACATGTAGTTCTAGTTGGTCGCACGTGGTAAGGGTTTTTAAAAAAAAAGTTTTACTTCAGGCAAAAAGTGAAAAAAGTCAAGTTGAACAATATCAAATATTTTAGATATGGTTCAAGGTCTCGTGAGACAGAAAATTCACAGAAAAATTCAAACAGTGAGCTATCTGCTTAGCAAACAGTCTCAATCGACTTTTTGCTCAGCAACTCCAATGTGTGACCATCTGTCTGCCAGTTGAAGCTTTACAGGAGATTGGTGATGCAACAGGAGAAAGGCCCAGAGGACAGAATTAAATCAACAACTGAATGGCTCCCACAAAAGAAAATACACCCTCCAGGCTTGACCTCAACCCGATGCCTGGCATGACCTGAAGAGAGCGATATACACCAGACATCCCAATAATATTTCGGAAATGAAACAGTTTTGTAATGGAAAATGGTCCAAAATTCCTCCTGACTTTTGTGTGACTGGTCTGATCCACAACTATAGGAACTGTTTGGTTGAGTATATTGCGGCCAAAAGAGGCGAAACGGTTATTAAATGGAAAGGTTTACACGCATACTTTTTTGAACCTGCACTGTGACGTTTTACCGCCTTTTCCATTGATGGGTGAACGATTATGACTGTTGGAGAAGGTAGTAAGAAGCGCGTTTGCATCAGTTTGTTAGGGTTTGTTCAAGGTTGCATATGTTTGCAAAATGTTTGCCGAACTAAGATACACGTTCGCCAACGGTTTCAGTGTTTTTTTTTTCTTGTCGCAAGGACATTGCGAACACCTTGCAATAAGAAAAATACAGGCCAATGTTGTGACCTGACAAAAATGCAACATTCGCTGGCTTCGAACACACAGGATAAAGTCTTCAAGTGTTGGATTTAGGAATTGCTTGTTTGGTATTTGTTGAAAAAAACTGTTTGTTATAATGACTTTGATGATCAGATCACATTGAATGACCAAGTTATGCAGAAATCCAGGTCATTCCGAAGACGGTGTCCGAATGTGTGTTTGCGTGCTCTTACTAAGACCTATCAGATCCTGAGGTGGACCAAAGCCAGGGCGCAGAGAAGAATTCAGGTCATCAGAGAATGGGGCTCCACTTTGCCGACAGGTGGACTGGTTGTAACAGAGGCCTCATTGTCCCTGGCCCACTGAGGCAGACAGGTGTGCCCCTTAGCACTCAGCCCATGCCAACAACGTGACTTGCTCTTTGATTCCTTGCCTCCTCATCACTCTCTCTTCATCCACGCATGCACACATACATACTATTCCACTTAAGTGCATTCATATATACCGTTGCTCACTTGCTGACAACTTTTTAGTATAGCGAGGCTGTCTAGTTATCTCTCTCCTCTCAACTTTGCATAACTGTGAACGAGCTATCAAAATCAGTTTTGGGGGGGGGGGGTGTAAGAGCCGAACATCACACCGATTCTAAAGCTGAAGCTATCCAATATGTTAGTATTCAAGCTTTGTGTATTCAAATATCGGCTAATCGAGTATTGAGACAAAATATATTTATGCCTCGTAAAAGAGCAATTATGAAGAACACAAGAGAAAAAAATGTTTCAGTAAATAATGAACGACCATTTAAAAATTTTTTTTTTTGTTTTATTAATAGTTGCACCGATGTGACATCAGAACCACAGTAGTGAGCACTTTTGCCTGCTAAGAGTGCATTTGAGTAAGCCTGGTTTGTTTCACGGGCCGAGACTGGGGGGCTGGAGCAGTGCCACCCCTGGAATCTGCTTGTTTGAATGTATTTGAAATTGGTACTATTGCACGTTTTCTCCCCAAGAGAACACTTTGCTTTTTCTGTTTTCAGTTTTATAAGGAGCTCTATCATTAAGAGTGTGATTCTCTGTGTGCTCTTGTCAGGGCCCGAGATGAACTCTTTTATTTATTTATTTCCCAGAGTTAGTCACCAATCAACGTTTCCGCTTGTCACAATTATTGTTAGATAATAGGGGTGACACGTAACCGACTTCCAAATTTGGCAAAGCAAGCCCAATGGCTTGAGATGGCAATAATGCAACTGAAGAAATATTCGCCTACATTTTAATGCATACATTGTTTTTGTAATTAATTAAACATAACACGTTAAAGTCCCACCTCTGGAAAATATATTTATTAAAATGTGCATGGTTTTAAATGTAAATTACCCTTTTGGATACTTCAATCAAGACTACCGCAACATAAACATTGACACTAGAATTCATTATCAAGTATTTGGCTCAAATAAGGTTGTGTGTAAGGTTTTGCTCCTTCTGAAAATATGATTCTTTAATAAGATTCATACTTTTTTTTTTTTTTTTAAATATGAAAGCCGAGCTCTTTAGACCCATTTGAATTTCTCCAATTACTTCCAACTACCGGTATTAGGCCTTTCCCCCAACTCTTCCAACCAGGACAATACAAAGATTGAGCAACATTAAACCTTTCCTCCAAACTTAAAGAAAGATGCCACAGGGTCCTCCATTGCAGTTTGTAAACACAACATTAGCTCATGCTCATTTTTTTTCGCAAAAACCTAAACCCAGGCTCTGACTTTTATGAACAAATGTGTCAGTAGTTTGAGTCCCGGCTCTGACGGTCCGCTTTCATTGTATCCTTAAGCAAGACACTGAACTTTAAATTGCCTTTAGGTCGACATTGTAAATGATATTCTGTTTTCAATGTCCTTACCAGGTAAAACAAATGTGTATTGTTTTTGCTATTACCGGTATTATAGGACTTACACCCATTTTGGGAAGCCACCAGTCCTACGCCAGTATATACAGGTTAGTTGATATTAATGTAACAGCCTAAGTCAAGCACACTTCTTGAACAATCAGAAAACTGGTACTCTTAACCGCTATCTCCATCTGCAATGGTCATTTGTAAATCTGTCTACGCAGGAGCGGGTTCTGACTGGAGACCATGGGGAGTATTCATTGCCAAGTTGAGTCAAGCAATCATGAGCAATTTCTATGATTTTCCTTCGGCTGACTATAGTTTACACAAACTATGCCAAATAATATATGAGTTGGCATATCAGAGTTTACGGGGATGAGCAACTCATATGAAGGTACATTAAATTAAATTTCATCAAATTAACCGACGGACCTTCACCTTGATCGGCAGAACAAATGTAACCCTACGAGCAGAGAAATATGCTGTCATCTGCAAATGTCAGCCTAATGCTGGGGGATTAGCTTTGAATATTGTCATTTGTAAGAAAATCAGGGATTTTCCAAATTTGACACAGACATGCCGAGGCCAACGTTTTTAGCCCCATGGAGTAAGTTTTTCCCCCTAATGATAAGTGATTGTTCACTCAGCTGAATCATTATTTTGGCTGTAGAGTGAACAGATTTGGGTTTAACGTCAAAACTTTAACATTAGACAAGAGATTAGCCTTTTCATCTTGACTTTCCAGTAATTAGCATCTGAATCAGATAACTTTGAGACAGCACCGTTTGTTTTGAAACTACCCAATTTTTATGTGAGCAAAAGCAATGCAACAGGTGTCTTTTGCTGCAGAGTTCTGTCCTGCAAAAGTCATTATTCACACAATAAACAGCTGAATGTTGTGGAACAAACGTGAAAACAGAGAGCTGTCCAAGTGTGAAAAATGAGCAAGACGTCGAAAGGTCAGATCAGGTAAACATCAACCGCTGACAACAAAAGCATCGTGAGGGCTGCTTAGGAAGACGCAAAATCAATTGACATCAGCAGCATCCTTCAGAGGGCAGATATGAAGGTCAAGTCACAAACTCCTAATTGACAAAAATGAGAAGGCCAGGTTGGAATTTGCAACAAATATAGATTATGGACTAATGGAGCAAAGATGAAACTTTACCTTTAGCTTTCAGAAACAAAAGATCTACTCATGATGCCAAACTTGTGTGCTCATCTATGAAAGTCAGTGAAGGTAATGTGACAGATAAGGCTTGCATAGTTTGGTGTGGGAAGGGCACATGAATCTTTATTGAGTAACAACATGAGGGCACCGAAGCAAAATAAACTCAAAACAAAATAAATTGTCGTGAAACATTTTGTCTGCCAAATTAAAGAAAGATGTCATACCCCAAAATAATAATAAGAAAACTGAATGGGAGATAATTTATCATGCATCAATATAATGAGCCAAGACAAATTGCCCGAACAACATAAGAATTCATCGAGAGAAATAAGTGGAACATTTTAGACTGTCCAAATCAATCTCTAGCCTTAAACTCCATTGCATGTTTTTGCCTTCCAAAGAGGAGGCTGAGGGTGGTCACTCCTGAAACAAACACATGAGAGAGTGGAAAAGTGGCTCTGTTCAGTCTTTGCAACCGAATAGAAAGTTATATTTTTTTCTTATTACTTTTGCTCATCTAAAAATGTTGTCGTTTATTACAAACAAGGCTATCTCATCCAGATGCAGATGTATTTGGGTGGTTCTCAGGTTCAGCCAGATGCTCAAATGCTGACCTACTCCTCAAGTCAATATTTTTTCCCTGTGCAATTAATCATTAGATTTTACTGCTTACAATATTGCAAACATACCGCAGGGGGATAAAATCCACAACCTCACTGAGATTTGTGCTGCTGTTGTGTTTGGAGTGGTGAAAAATAGTCATCACGGCCAATTTTTCTTCCTGACATGCCAACCAGACATTACTTCTACTCAAGTAGAAGTACAGATAGTGGGATTTAAAAAGACTTTCGTAGAAGTTGAAGTATCAACTTCAGCTTTTTACGCTAGTAAAACTATGAATGTAATGATTTTGAAACTACTTAAAGTAGAAAAGTAAAAGTAATGCAAGGAGAAAAAGAAATACTCCGGAGCGGAACATTTTCTTTTCAATATGTCCTATGTGACTTGATATTGTAAACACGATTTTCTGATTAAGGAAAGAATTCAAAGGTAAGAACTCCGCTGCCTCTCACTGTAGGATGAAGAGGGTAGGCTTACATGGAATGATGTTTCAGAACAATTTCTTCAAGTTCGATCAGGGATGTGATATGGTTGGCTGGCTTTTCTGCCAAGGAAACTCTTTGTCAGTATTTGGGACACAGATATCTTGCCGGCAAAGCTTTACATACATCTGCATTAGCTTGAGTGTTGCGAGTTGTCATTCATTTGTTGATTTGTGTCACATGCAATCGCGTACAAACCAACTGTGTCGGAATGTCATATGTTTATACTTGTCATACAACCACAATCAAAAATCACTCAATCTATCCTAGCGCGAGTTATCCGAATTGGTGTTTTGAACTATGATAAACTGGAATGAACAAAATCCAAAACGAAATGGTAACAGCGCTTTTGTTGTGGATAAAGAGTAGAGAGTACAGTTATTTGCGTAAAAATGTAGGGAGTAGAAGGACAAAGTAGGCAGAAAAATAAGTGCTCCACGAAAGTAGTTACCCACATTTCTATTTAAGGAAGGGAACTAAATATTTTTACTTTGACACTTGACACTTCTGATGCCAACACACCCTTGTAATTAAGAGCCCTTTAGATCCTTAAATAGCATCACTTTCAAGAACATTTGTGACCAATAAACACACAGAATGCCCATTTGATCGAATCCTACGTCGTCCGTAATGTGACAACTCATCGGCCGAAAATAAATGATGTTACCTTCGATGACTTGATTTGTGGAAAATACTGTACATGGGGTGCGTTGAAAAGAGGTTAAACTCTACCATGACATTCAACAACCTCTTCCGATCAAAGGGCTGAGTGAACTATATTTATTCATAGCACACTGCAGAAAGGGTTGTTCTAAAGCATATTTCACTGTAACTTGTTTTTACAAAGCTAATTTTGTGGTTCTCGTGGCGTATTCTGGGATCATGCTTTCAGAGAACCACCCGCAGACCTGTGATTGAAAGCTGACATTTTGATGGAGGGGACTGTGCATTGTCCATTTCTTTGCAGACGTAACCCAACAGTTTTAGTGCTGTCATATGTCAAGCAGAGATACCACTCTCCAGAAGTACTTTTCAGCACATTTAAAATGCATGTCTCTCGCAGGCTTGTCTGTGGCTGACCCAGAGTGGCTAAAAGTTTCAAAGGCTCTGCAGTTCCTTACCTCACAACAAACAGCCGCTTGATTCGGACTTGTGCCTGAGTTATGCTCTGTGTCTACTTGCAGGTGTGTGTCTATTTATATGTACATCCGTTTAAACGTGGAAGTGACTGATCATGCATGGCACATAGCTCCTCCTTGTCTTTGAGTTCAATTTTGCATGACATACATTTTTGTGTGCAATTTATTATTCCCCTCAGGGTGAAAAGGATTGCAGGCACGAAAGGAAATAAATGAGAGAGGCCTGAAAATTGATGAGGAAAAATATTTCACTGTCAGTGACTGTGCAAAACAAACAACAGCACATTATCTCACTGCAGTCATCTGTCACGACACTGGTTTACCAGATTCTTATCAGATGCGCCTGTTCATGCTCTAAGTCACACCTTTGTGTCTCAATTTGTGTTTGCACTGCGCATAATCAAATGTGTGTATGTGTCAAGTAGTATTTGTAAGTGTGTCAAGATCTGTCAGTGTTGAACCATGTGCCCTTATCGACAGTAATTGTGTACATGTGTGCGTGTGTGTGTGTGTGTGTGTGTGTGTGTGTGTGTGCGCGCATGTGTCACTGTGGTCATTATCCACAGTATGTTGAATGAGGCAGCACATTGATGTGTTGGTTTCCTCAACACTAGTTTCACCAAACTTCATGGAAGTCTGTTTCATAGGGTTAGGGTTAGAAAAACAAACATTACATCACTCCAGTAATGCAATTAAAAAAAACATTGATTTCTCCCTCTTAGAGCCTTTTTTCCATTTTACCAAGTATTGGTACTTTGTTTTTCCGCTCTGGACACAATAGAAAAAGATGCGTGGTTCATTTTGCATCATGCATTTGACCCTTAGTAAAAAAGGCATCTCCCCTGAGAGTTTTCAAATCCATTATTTTCCAATCCAGAATTTAGAAATTTCACAAACAGTTACATTGGAGTATTCAAACAAATGCTGGACCATTAGAAACGCTTTAATGTGACAGTACTACAGTCCTGGCTCTGCATTCATCCGCCTGCTTATTGCATTATTATCCTGAAAGCTTCGCAAGCAGTGTTTGTCCACCACTACTTCTAGTCTTCCACATTTGAAGCCCATTAAGGACACATTTGGCCAGAATTTGGATTTATTGCTTATATTCTACCTCCTTATTGAAGCAAAAAGAGAGTAATATCCATGGCTTGTGGAGGTTATATTTCAGCCGTTATTACTTAGGTAAAGAAAACACACTGAAGTATATTTGAGGCCTGAATGACTTTGACCTCCTATGGAAGAGCTGAGATGAAGAAGAAAGGATTTTCTTTTCTTATTTTTTTTAATTACAATGATATCAATATCATGGAGTTAACTGTCCACAGTACATTAATTAATTCATTTCTTCTCTACCGCTTATCCTATTTAACACAGCCAGAGCCCTGGGTTGTTACTGGGCTGGCTTTGGGCGAGAGTCAGGATACATCCTTCAACAGTCACCAATCAAAAGCGACATCTAGTGACATGACCAGTAACACTCGCATTTACACCTACTGTATGTGAATCTCAAAGTACTCAGTAAACCTAACACATGTTTTTACCGTGAGGGAGGCAGCCAGACCAGTCTGCCTTCCTTCAGAGGAAACCTGATGATATATACTTTCTATAAAACCAATCCAAGTGAAAATGTGCTGTTGATGTCTTTATCACCATGACAATTACTGTTTGTCCAAACTAGAAGCCTTGTCTGAATATAGAGGCAAGGGCAGAGCTGAAGGTTAGGGATGCTGCGTTCAAGGCATGTGAAGCAACAGTATTCAGAGCAGCAAGACAACAGCTAACCGCGGACATCTGGAGGCCAAAATTCTCCTATGGACAGAAAATTCACTTCTGCCTTCAATACCATCATTCAGCAGACCCTGGTGTAAAATCAGAACATTCTTGGGCTGAATTCATCACTGGGGAACTGGGCCCTTGACTTCCTGACCAACAGACCGCAGACTGCCAGAATCGACAACACCGTCTTCTCCTCCATCACCCTCACTACTGACTCACCCCAGGGCTGTGTGCCGAGCCCCCTCCTGTTCACACTACTGACCTATGACTACTTTGCAGAATTTCCGAGATGTCGTTCAGTGAACTTTCAACAGTATAGTGGGAAACATCATGAATAACAATGAGTCAGAGTACAGATAAGAGGTAGAGCATATGGTGGACTGGTGCAAAGAAAATCTGTATCAGTAGGAAGAAGACAAAAGAGATGGTGGTCAACTTCTGGAGGGACAGGTGTCTCCTCACCTAAATGCACATTGGAGTAGCAATGGAAGTGGTCACGAGTTACAAGTACCTTGGGGTCCACCTTTCTGAGGATTTCACCTGGAGAGGAAAACATTCCTGTCTTTTCAAGAAAGCTTACCGACGTCTCTACTTCTTCCGCAAGCTGAAGCATGCCGGACTAAGGAGCTACGTCTCACCCATCTTCATCTGCTCGGCTGTAGGGAGGAAGGCACTTCAAAGTAGGGTTAAGGCCTTGTCTGGTTAGCCCGTTCGCCTCACAGTGGAGAGGTGCAAGGTTCAAATCTGGCCCCAGCCTTCCTGTGTGGAGTTCACATGTTCTTCCCGTGCCTGCGTGGGTTTTCTCCAGGTACTCTGGTTTCCTCCCACATTCCAAAAACATGCATGGCACGTTCATGGAATACTCAAAATTGTCCCTATGTGTGATTATGAGCATGAATGGTTGTTCATCGAAGTGTGCCCTAGCTGGAGACCAGTTCAGTGTGTTGCCTGAAGACAACTGGGAAAAGTTTCAGCACACCTTGTGAAGATAAGCAGATTAGAAAATGGACTAAAGGATGGATAATTTTGTCCAACTGTTGTGGGTCTAGAACAGATTGAATCCATAATTGTCAGTACCACATATCCCAGTCTCAGTTGACTTGTGGCATTCACATTTTTCGCTCTCTTTCGGGCCTTTGCATGGATCTAACATGGACGCCAGGCAGCTTCGAAGCACTTTTGTGGCCCTGACAGAGTCAAATGAAGCTCCCCTGCCTGCCTAGCAGAGTCAGCATCAGCATTGGAAGGGGGAAAGCGAAATATACAGCCTATCAATAAATGTTTGATAATATTAGTTTTCTGGCAACAACGATTTACTAATTCCTACTACTGTACCAAAACATCCAAAGAGGCATGTTATTCATACACACAGTGTACTTGATTACATTCTGTGAAAGACAGACACTCTCACTCTCTCACGGTCAGCATTTAGTGTTGCAAACAGCTATGGGACAATGCCACGGCTTAGCAGTAGACGAGTTGTTAGCTGTGAGTGTGAGATGCTAGGGACTCCATTTAAATACAAATAGCCGTGGTAAAAGTTTTGATAAAAATTGTACAGCAATGCCATCCACTTACCAGTTGTGTGAAACGTATGTCATTTGTTAGATACTTTATTGCAGGTTTACGTATGTGTAACATTGAAATTTCTTCCCCCTCATAAAACATTCCGCGCCGCCATAAAGTTGACAAGACAAAATAATGACTAGTGCAATCTTATCCACTTTCCTGCATACACTTTGTTGTTTGAAGCCGTTAGATGAAAGAGGAGCGAATCAAAGTGTCTTTTACACCAGTGGATAAGAAGTTTTGATAATTTAAGCTGTACATCCCGAAAAAGAGAGATTGGCTCTCTTCTCCTGTCAGCTCCAAGCCGCGATCTACAGCATCGGCGCTCTGCGCTGACGCTCCTTTCTTCTCCCGCTCCCATCATGCACGTTGACCTTTTCTGAACAAAGCGCAACCATCAGGCGCAAGACACAAGCGCCCCGGTGTTTGGCGCCGACATTCTTTCAGGTGGGCGTGTGCTGCCGAGAGGCGCAACCACCAAGCACAAACGAATGACGTGGCAAAAATGCTGAAAAAGGTCCACATCGGATGAAATAACAAAACAAACCACAAAACGTGTGAAGAGCAGATAGTTTAAAGAGCCAGATCTAAGCTTTTGTACAACTAATAGTGCATATTAAGCAACATTGTGAACATTCATTTGTTGTGTTTTACCCAGTCGTCGATATGATCCGGATCTTATCAGTCAGAATGAGTGACCTTTATCGCTTTGACCGCTGAGCGACTGGTGAACGACACAGCTTGCATCCCAATGGCTGATACAGATTTGTGTAAATGACAGCTGTATTTAATCGAATTTGCGGTCATTTGTTGAAGTTAAACTCTGGGAATGTAGAAAGAAAATATTTTAAGTGATAACAGGTAACCTGCGCCTTCTGCTCATTTTTCATCTCACTTTCACCGGGGGCAATGCCAAGACATACACATGAGCAACTCTGCCTCCGCCAGATTGACTGAATAAGAGCTAGACTTCAGTCCAAATGCATTACTGGCCAGGCCTGGAAAAATTATGAGAAAAACCATGCATTTTCATTCCATCCTGCTTTTTTTTTTTCTTTAAACAGTCCAGAGCTCTCTGAGACAAATCTCCTATCTTGCATTTTTGATATGATCAATGACCATTTTCTGACACATTGCAAGTAGGGTTAGTTGCAGCTACATTGGTGAACCCTCTGCAAAGGTCTGTCCCTTGATGGTGGGGCAAAAAAAAAAAAAAAAAAAATCATAAACATTTTCATTAGTTGTTTTTCATATGACCAGCCGGAGTAGAATTTAAGTAAATCAATAAACAATTATGACATTATGTAAAGAAATGAAAGTAGAGTACGATTTAAGTGGCGTGTCCATTTTCTTTACTCTTCAGTGTGTGTGACTGGGCTCAGCTGCTTTGCTACAGTCACATTTAGTGTTCGGGTTTATTCTTCTTTCCATGGCGCATTTTGTTTTTGTAGCATGGCCAGTTATTTAAATAACTTTAAAGTGTTCCAATTTTAAGCTTGAATAAGGGATGGCGATTGATCCAGCGATCCATCCATTTTTCATAAAAAAATTATTATTCATTCATTCATTTTCCGTTTATATTCACAAGGGTTGCGGGGGGTGCTGGAGCCTATCCCTGCTGTCTTCAAGCAGTAGGCGGCGGACACCCCGATCCGGTCGCCAGCCAATCGCAGGGCACACAGAGTTGAACAACCATCCACGCTCATGCTCACACCCAGGGACAATTTAGATTCTCCAATCAGCCTGCCATGCATGTTTTTGGAATGTGGGAGGAAACGAGAGTACCGGGAGAAAACCCATGGAGGCCTGGGGCGAACATGCAAACTCCACACAGGGAGGCCGGAGCTGGATTTGAACCCGGTACCTCTGCACTGTGAGGTCGACGGGCTAACCACTGGATCACTGGGCCGCTAAAAAATTATTATTATTGTTATAATTAAAAAAAACCATGATATGCTGACAAAAATAATCCGCGAAACAGCAAGGCTGCAGAAGGTGAACAGCATGATAGCAAGGGTACACGGTCTTAAAATAAGACCCCTTTCGAAAAAGGCATCATGTGGCATATTATATGGCTTGAATGTGATCTCCAATTGGACATGGACATAACAAATTAAATAATGCATTTGGTGGGCATTAATGTGTAAATACTGTAGCTCAGAGTAGGGGAAGTGGCTGGTGAAATCCCACGTAAGGAAGCAGAGGGACTTGCTTATTATTTCAGAGGGGATCAGCCCCAGTCTAACAGGAGCCTTACGGATGTTTCTTTTTTAGTGCAGACAGTTCCCCTTGGTTTCCCAAGAAATTTCAGCACCATGACTGCACCAGTCGGCTTGATTCTCTGAATGCTGTGTGGGCCCCGAGACACCTGCTTTACACAGTGCCAAATTGGACAACGAAGCGATAGTTTGTCTCTTTTTAAATAATCATTTTTCTCTTTGCATTGACCTTAATGATATAGTGGGCAGTAGAAACAATGTAAACAAAGTCCTACAGTACATGTATATAAAGACTTCAAACTACTTCCAGATACACGGGTTGGGTGGTGGGGCTTTTTAAACATAACACGAACAAATTGTAATCTGTTCACATTTTAGGGACGTCCACTTCCTAAATTTACACAAGCGATCACCAGCTTCCAAAGACATCTGTCACAGCTCCCCTCAATTAAAGGTGACTCATTATGTGCATTTTTCACAGTTGAGAACAATTCCCTCTGAATAACACGTCTGTGTCATGCTTTCATCAAAATGGACCAAGGATCAAGAAGTACAGAACATTTTACATCCCTTCCACTGAACAATAAATACAAAGTACTGCACTTGACTGATCGGTGAAGTTGTCCACGTGGTGTTCATGGCCAGGGGCGTTATTTTAGTTAGATAAAAAGTAGAATTTAAGATGTACTGTTATTCTTGATTTGTGGGACACAATGATGCATGTCTTTAGCAGGTTATGAAGACACCTTAGAACCGTTTTAAATTGTTAAAAATGCATGGAATATCAAGATACCACATCTGGGAATTATTTTAAGTCGTTTAAAAAATGCATAATATCTCGTTTATTTTTGATTTTTTGTTTTAATAAATTTATATCGTTTAACCAGTTAAACTGTGTGCATGCGTGTGTGTGTGTGTGTGTGTGTGTGTATGTATGTGTGTGTGTGTCACTCTAAATTGTCCCTAAGTGTGCGTGTGAGCGGGGATGGTTGTTTGTCTCTGTGTGCCCTGTGATTGGCTGGCAACAGGGTCAGGCTGTTTTTGAGAAGTTCTCACTCTAAGAATAGTCACAAAAACAACAATATCACATACGTGCAAGCCAGCCGTGTACTGTAAATAAGCAAAGACAGTTGAGAGTTTTGACATCATGACCTTTCGGATGCATTTGTTGCGCCTCCGACAACACTTTGTATGATAACAAAACAATGACCCTACCTCTAGAAAAACATGCTTTGGAAGAGATTTGAATAATTTTAATAAATGACAAAAGGCACATGCTGTTCAGTCCTACACGACATACAGCAAACAGCACAGGTTTTAATAATAATATCAAGGTTTTTTTTTCACTCGTGCCAGTAAGTGGTGCCAGCGTGACAGAACGCTTGATTGCACCATACCAGGACCTTGAAATGTTCAGTCATCAAGTTAACTAATTACATGTGTTCATTTTCCAACTGGGATCTGTCACCCTGTCCTCAGTAGAAAAGCCTATTATATGATTCTTCTCAGTGTTGTGACACGATGAGTAATAATCGTTCCTTTCATGCATGCTATTGGGTCTTCAAATTATGTTTTGACACCAGTTCAAATGCTCAAGTATGATTATGTTGATTTTTCTGACATAATTTTTCTGCAGTCTCAATATCTTGGCTCTTTTTCTTTTTCCTAAAGATTGAAGTGTTCAGGCCACAGTACAGACAACACAGCCATTATGGATAATAATACAGTCCTGATCCTCTTGTTGGGTTTGTTCACACGTAACCATGGTAGCCTTTAGACCTCCCCTGCAAGTGAAGTGAGAACATACACAGTTAGATGCCACCTTGAACTTTAAAATCCACCAAAATTGTCATTTTGGTAAAATTTGGCCAAATATTTTGGGTGAAAAACACACTCAAAAGTTCTAATAGTTATCATACAACAATATGCTCTACTTGAAGAGTTGCAGTTCAAACTCTCACTTTCACTTTCTATATTGCTTGTTCTTATTCAGGGTGTTGTCAATAGGGAGTTATGTTCAAATAAACCAAAAATTATATCGGGGTGAATGAATTTAAATCCAATGACCAGTCGTGAGTATCGTCAGATTATAGGATTACATGACCAAAAAAAATTTACTTGAAGTGAAACAATGCTGCAGTGCTGGACCACAAGCCTGGTTGTTCATTATGAATTTGCTCCCCCACAGAAGGAGTGTATATCCATTAACTCAATTTTCCACAATTATACAGTTTCAAAGTTGAAAATAATTTTGTGAAAGAAACAATGCTAGTGTATATATGCAACTGCTAAACTCCATGTCCGCCATTAACACCATTGCTGTGTTGTAAAACACAAACCTTTAATGTTGGTGTGAAGCTATTTTTCTGATCAAATAGCTGTGTTTGCTGTCTGCTGCAAAGAGAGACTTGTATACAGGTGGTCTACAGAAGTCCAGGTTGTGTTTATTCATTTGTGTGATTATTCAGACATGATTTTGATGTGTGCTTTTAACATTTTCTTTTTTTTTGCGAATCAACGTCAAAACACACGGATGAAATAACAACATGGAAAGACTCTGATTGTCCTTCATTGGTGTTGTTGGCAGGTCTCCTTTTCCGCAACCTCTGAGGCAAGCCTGTTTTGTTGTGGAAAAGAGCTAGAATTTCGAGCCAAGTTTCAGCCACAGCAAGCCAAATAGGCAGTGTGCAGTAAAAAAAAAAAAAAATCAGCTTTTGTAGTGGAAAGCCGGCCATCGGAAACTGAGGTGTGGGAAAAGCTGTGGCAAGGCGAGTACATACCGTGCAGAAGAATAGTTGTGTGAAATCCTTCTTTGATCCCTTGGTTAAATGCTACATTTGCCAAAGGGTAATGCCTAGTAACACAACTGTCACTGTTCCCCTAAATGTCAGTGCTGCACTAAGTTTAAACTTCGGGTGTCCTGTTTGACTCAGAAAATAAACATTGAACTCAGCGCATGAATGAATGGTCTCCGGTAATGAAAGACGACATGTTGAGCAGGATGCCGAGGGAAGAGAATTAGGTTGGAAAGTTGCCTCCCCAATGTGCCTGGAAAAAAACCTGACAATCTACCTCGATTAGTTAGCACGCTCACATTTGCTGCTGCCGAGCTGTTGCCTCGGTCGGTTTTGCATCGATGAGCATAAGCGACGTCACAAATGGCACCAGTCATAATAGTACAATTGTTGGTCATTACCAAGATGACCGACTTGTCCTCATGTGACTGAGCATGACACCAAGACACACTGATTGCATTTAACAGTCTTTACATCATCTTAATTGTGGTCTGGCGTGACATACAGTGGCAGAACACTACAAACTTGTCGCGTTCTAACCTTGCCTTTTAATGGGCACACGCTCATGTCATGATGAATCAATTATGTGGACTGAAAGTTGTCCAGCCACTCTTTCCAGCTCTCTACTTGTTTCCTGTGGCACCTTGTAGGCCTTGTCTATGCAAATGTTGGTAGATTTATTTATTTTTTCCTGTTTGTCCAAACACAAAAGCCTTTTAAGAGACTCTTCATGTTTGCGTGTACTTTTTTTTGGAGGGGGGAGGGTCTCCTTTGTTAGTATCAAAGCTTGTGACTATTAAAAAAAAAAACACACGCAACTGAAGCTTACAAAACATTATCTTTGTTGAACGTTGCGTTCATGTTTTTATGAGTAAAGTAAGTCATTATATTTCGTTCATATCAAGGCTGTGCCAATTTGAATTTGAATTAATGGAATTGAATACAACTTTATTGTCAAATGTGCTGTACGTATGTGTAATATAAAGCACAGATGACATTTCTTCCCTCTCAACATAATACAAGCATTGAGCATGACTGTGTGTCACCAAGGAGAGTCATGGTATGATGGCAAACACTGAAAACATTCAATCAACCTTAACTCATTCACTCCCAAAGACGTTTTTAACCGTCTTTTCAGACTTGGTCCAGAATTGGCTGGTACTGAATGAGTTAATTCTGTGCCACTGTTTGAAATTGGAACATTTGAACTTTCTTTAAGAAGAACAAAACAATACAACAGAATCTCAAGAGGAAAAGAAACTCGAACTTGAGACCACCATCTCAACACAAGCTGGACTTTCTTTCCTCCTGATGTTTTGGTGTTTTTGTGACGCTGCCATAGAAGGGTTGCAGTGATGGAAAAGAGGAAGAGTGTGTAATGACAAATGTATGATCAGGAGAGGATCTGTGCTCTTTGCTCAGTGTAATATGAGAAATAGAGTTAATTGCAGCTGAAAGCATAATGGTTTATGATTAGCATGAGAATGACCAAAGGCGCTTTCCAACAAACACCACATGTTTACTGTCCATTAATCTCAATTATGTGTCTGTTCCTGATATTGAAAGAAGAAACTGAACCTACTACAATAAAGGAACACATTTACCCGCCCAGTACAATGTGAGCAACTCAATATCAATGTAATCCAGAAATTAACATAATTGAATTTACATGACCGATATTTTTTTTCCCACAATTTGGAACAGTTCACAGGTGTCTTAATAACATGTCTGTGGCATGCCTTTGCCAAAAATACTCCAAAGATTAAACATTCCAGACAAAATGTGACAGCATGACCGACCACCAGTGGGCTCAATTTCACCGGTGTGTACCGTTTGCCATTTAGCCATCTTCTAATCTTGGAGGTGGCCAACTGCTTTACTTCTGTTAAGCAGAAGCAGAGCCCCGAGTGTGGAAAACAAGCCGGTGCTCTCCGCTTCAAGACAATGAAAGCATTTTGACCTGCAGATGCAACAGTTACCTCTTTGTATGTGACGCGTTTTCACATTGGTAAACGCAAACTCTAGAACCTATACCAGCCAACTTTAGGTAAAAGGCGGACTAGGCCCTGGACGGGTCGCCAGCGAGTCGCAGGGCACATGGAGAGACAGGCAGCACTTTTTACTTGCATTTACACGGTCATAATAAGAAATGAACCCACAGGAAGATGTACTGTACTACAACACCATCAATGACTATACAAAGATCATTCATCACAGTTTCCAAATGTTCCCTTTAAAATACATGACACAAAACATCTGCATTCCATCTGCACAAAATGTCCCTAAACACATTCCAGTTTCGTCATGTGCTATAGCCAAGCATTTTCAAAGGGTGAGCATTTTTCGTTTGTTGTTGGTTGTTTTGGTTCATACAAGTTAGTGGTGACTCCTCTATACTTGTGATATACACAAATATATACTGCTACGTTTTTTAGCGGCAACACTTTGAGGCTGGAGTCAATTAACATTATATCACAAACATGATTTCATATTTGGAAGAAAATGTGGAAGTCAACCAGCATAATGGAAAAGATTGTGGTTGACATTGGAGATTCCGCTGAATATTTTGCCATCAATTAAGCAGTATTTAAAATCATCCCTTGCATTTGCATATTTGACTATTTACTGTCCCGAGATCAGCTGTGTTAAACTCATTTTTGTTGCCGGCCCCATCATAGTTACGACTTCCTTCAACGGACCGTTACGACTGAACCCAAATAAATGTATGATCGTCTCGTATTACATTCACACAACACATTGATAAATGATTAGTTTTTAAATCAGAGGCTTGTAAAAACTGTTTGTTCGAATATTATTGCATTGATTTTACAAGGGGGGATTCGTCATATAATTTGCTTTCATGGGCCGCAAGTGACCGGCCAAATCTGGCCCCTGGGCCTTGAGTTTGACACCAGTGCCCTAGATGAAGACATACTTACAGAAACATATACACATTTATTGCCTTCATTTAAAAGACTTGCGTGATTACAGTGTACTTAACGGTGGCAGAAGTGGTAGTTGTCCGCCTTTGGCATGCCTTTTAGGTTGTAGCATCACCAGAGTTGTGGGTGGGCTTGCAAGATTGTCACGTTTGGCAGATGGCAATTTGTGGCAGTCTGTGGTTAGTATTGGGGTAAGCATCAGCATAGTTATGACTGGTGTTGGTTTAACTTGGCGGAAGCCAGTGGAAGCTTCTGTCCTTTCTCTAACTGTCTGCTATAGAAGGTACCACTGTTTCTTCTTCCGTCCTATTGCTCTTTTTAAAATTGTTTTACTCTGTGAAGCAGCAATATGTGGAGGAAGACTGAAAATTGGGTTGAGAGGCACAGCGATGGAGAGTGACGAGATAATGTTGAAAAGGCAGTTACTGGGCTAAAACAGACATTGAACCCACATTTATTGCAGTGGTTAAACTTCAGACCAATCAAAAAAGATATATAGCATGAACGACAATTAAACCGAAGACACTTAAACCAATATAAAAATATTTGAATACAAAAGTGAAAAATTGAAAGCATAAAATGCATGGAAAATAATGTGTCTGTGTGTAGATATACGACGGGGGGTTTCAGAGGCGGGACGTGGTGGGGATGGCATTTGACGTCGGCAAGGCTGGATATGAATGAGCGTGAACGGTGGTTGACAGCAGCTACTGCATGAGTGTGCTCTCAGTGATTTAAAAAAATGTTTTAACCGTTCTTCTGGCCTTCAGTAAAGGGCAGCAAAGTGTGTCGGCCATTGTGGTCCACCTTTTGCACATGCGGGGGCATTGTCGGAAGGAGGTAGGCTGCTGCATACTAAAAATCCATCCCCCCCCAAAATAATTTCATGAAAAATCACCAGAATAGCGGGGCCAAGTGGCAAAATTCATAGCCACAACTTTGAAAGGTATAGCTTATCATGTCATTGAGAAATTTGGTGTGGGGGGCTGACTGTCATGATACTAGACAGTGAGGCAGAAGAAGTACAAATGGCTTGACATTTTCAAATATTGGTCGTTTAGTTGCATAGTTGATGGGTGGGCAGGCACTCCAGAGATCCAACTTTTTTAAAGTCAATTTTACATATTAAAGTATGTTTGCACTTTCAAACAGATGTGGAGGCTGATACATGAGCACATGACTGATTTTGCGTGCAAACTAACACCCAAAGTGGTGCTAGCGTAGAGCAGGCAAAATATGAAGTGGTGGGAGAACTTTTTCTCATAAAAATTTGTTGAAATCCCAGGAAAGAAGAATTGGCGTGACAAATTGTCTGTTGAGCAATGACATTTTGGAGCTTCTGAATGATTTAAATGACGTGGAGCCAGTCACAAGGAGTCATGACCTGCAACCTATGACAAAATCACCAAACACGTGTGTTAAATTTGTCTTGAGGTGCGATAAAAAAAGGTTGGGCATTTAGCTGGAACTGGGGCTTTAAACAAGGTGGATGGAATTATGAGTAGTTGGAAATAGCAATTAGTGTTACTACAACCCTCAGGCTGGGGAAAATAAAAGCTAAAAAAAGCCTACAAGATCATTTGAACTTTATTGGGGTTTAATCTGTGGCACGTTCAGTAGTGGCAGGTATCTTCTGCCTGCCATTTTCTCATGTTTTATTGTTCTGCCTATTTGTTACATCATTATTGCTTTTTCTCCGCAGTTCCTTTCAGAAGCTCTGGTGGAACGCGCCCGCTGGCAATTTACTCAGATAAGTGCTCAGGTGCGACTTAAGTGGAAGGAAGGCGCTAAATTATGACGTTGCGCATCGCCGTAGTCGCTGTTTTGCCCATATTTTCCCTTCCAGAGATACTTACAGTACGGTTTGGTTTGTTTTCAACTAAGTACTTTGGTGATTTTTTATTTTTTTGCACTTGTACCTTGTATAGGTACTAGAGCTAGGTACCTTGTGTATAGGCATTTTTTTTAACATAGTTAATTTATAGTACGCCGAACTTTTGTTGTCCGTGTTTGTTCTCTGTATCATATGTAGAGACTGGTCTGTGATCCAACCTTCGGCCGATTATCCACCATTACATATTCATCACTTGAGTTGTACAAAGTTATAGATGAAAGATTAAACAGATTAAAGATGGAAACAACTTTTAAACCTATCTTATCTTAGCTCATAGGCTTTAGCTTGGCCTAATTTGTTTTTCCATCACAAAAACTTGGAATTTGAACGGGGATGTGACTTTATATCCACCGAGATTGATGTGCTAACAAATAAATGCTGTCTTAAAGTCATTTTGTATGTTTAAAAATATTCTTGGTGCTTTTAAGGAATGCCATTAGATTGTCAGTCATGTTCCCAATGGGAAAAACCCACAACCACGTTGACAAAATTCAGCCAATAAAATCGTTTGCAGCATGGTAAACCGAGAGATTAGATCCAGATTTAGACCAGAAACAGAAGAATGACACCAGATGAAGTCTTGGTGCACAAAATGACCAAGAGGTTAGTACGTAATAGGTGATTTAAGCATGATGGACAAAAACAAGACTCCTGACAAGGAGCTGAAGGCAATGATGGATGTGAATACTGACTGCATTGTGTTTCAAGACCTTGGGATGATTACTGACATCCATGTCAATATTCTAATAGGGCTTTACAATGTGAGAATGGCAGGATGGGAGCACAAAGTGTGATGACCAAGTATCAGGCCACCTGCCAGGCAGCCCTGCCCTTCCCCCCTTTACAGTTCTATATTGTCTGGGATCTGTTACAGTCTTCATGCATTTTGGAGGACATTCAAACTTTGGAGCTTGTACTTGACAGTTTGCTCAAGAGGAAAATCCTTTCTCCAAGCCACATGTGCTGGGGTGGACGCGCATGTTTAATTGCCGTAACACTGCAGCAAGGATGATGTGTTTTTGGTAGTACATGCACGGGTGTATTTCACTCTCATCACTGCCCTGTGTCTGTTAAAACAAGAAAAAAAATTCCCTTTGTTTCAAAGCTTCACACGTGCAATGACTCAGATTGGAGGAGGTGACGGATGTGTGTTAAGTAATGACAAAGCTCAGCTCATTCACACATTCCGACTCATAACCTGAATATTTAACTGTCATGGGTACGTATCTATGAACACAGACATTTTCTTTGGCAGCGGGCTACCGATAATGCATTTGTCTCACTGTAATCTCATCTGATTTGTGTGATTCAAGACTCCTGTCTGATTTTCGGGTTCAGTGCTAGTTCCCGAATATTCTGAAACAGTATCAATCAGATACACAGATTTTGATACATGGATGTCTGTCTGTGCCCTGCGATTGGCTGGCGGCCAGTTCAGGGTGTACTACTACTGTGTATATATATATATATATATATATATATATATATATATATATATATATATATATATATATATATATATATACACATATATATATATATATATATATATATATATATATATATATATATATATATACAGTAGTAGTACACCCTGAACTGGCCGCCAGCCAATCGCAGGGCACAGACAGACATATATATATATATATATATGTGATACAGATATGGTTTTAAAATTCCCATTTTCAGTTTCTAAATGGTTTCATCCAATTTTTTGTGGTCGACTTAACCTAACCGAGTTAGCTGGGTTTTTTTTTTGTCCCCAGTCCTAAATGTATGTGTGTGTGTGTGTGTGTGTGTGTGTGTGTGTATGTGTGTATGAAGTATGATCACATTGAAAGCATTTTCAAAAGTATGTTGCTATGTGTTTATCGGTCAATGGGTTCATTTAGGCAACTCAAACCAAACTTCAGTTATTATACCATGTAGTAATACTATACACTAGCCCCAATGCTGTGTCACATCAACTTGGAAATAAAACATGTACTGTAACTGAAGTGGACAGATACAGCCACACCATGACGTGAATTTGCATCCGCAGTTTTAGACTACTTTATGTGGTTGTAAAGTTTCCAACAGAGACAAACAAGTGGGTGCTTTCAAAGCCGCATGGTTTAATTCGGTAGAACTGGACTGTGTGTCAACTCTGCCTTGCTACAATTTGTTTGGGCAAGTGTGATCACAGCAGTCGCACTGTAGTGGGGACCAAGACTGTTTGGAGGAAATGGTCTTGGTCTGGTCAACAAAGAATCTTTGTGTTTTTTTGGGGGTTTTTTTTGGGCAGGAGCGTGATCCGACCTGCATTTGACCCAACCAGTAGATGCACTTTGAAAACGGCTACCATAACATACTTGTTTGCTCGGACCAACACATTTTTCATTCTAGAAATTTCGACACTAAGGTCTTCCTTTTTCAATGTCCTCATGTCAAATGGGGAAAACAATGTCTTGGCAAGGCCCTCGCATGTCTTTTATTGATGTATTTTGGTGTGTTTAAATTTTGCCATTGCTGCAAGAAATTGAAGCAAGGGGAAATTGTTCATATTTTCCAACTCGTTCATGTCAGACAAAAACATAAATCACGAGAACACCTTGAGTCTATTAGTCCACACGGGGTGCTAATGCAACATGCATCCGTCGGTCAGACGGTTCTGAGTAATTTGGTGGTTGAGTTGGAGGATAGCAGGAACATTCCTCATGAGTCAACCATGTGGCTGTATGGGGATGAAAAACTCTAGTTGATAATGATTCACTGGTGAGAGAAACAAAAAACTTGTTGTTCTTTACCTCAGTCAGTAGTACTGTACTGTATGATCTATTTTTATTTAAGATAAAGGATCTGATCAACTTAGATTGTGAAGCGGGGGTTAAAAAAAACCTCATTCACCCTAAAAGATTATATCCATGCTGGCAAAGGGTATAAAAGTGGTTATTGAAAAATGGGGGTCTTGTGCACTTAGCTTCAATGATTTTCACCATGAAATATTTTAGGCGGGCGCCAAAAGCAAAAAATGGGAAGTTTTGTGCTTTTTGGTGGAGAAACAATCTTTCTGATTTCCAGAAAATAAATAGGGTCGATAATTGTGGGTAAGCCATGTTTTGTTTAATTTAGCTCGCCTCAAGTGTGTAGCAATAGACCCATTTTTGTTCTAAGTCAGTAAAAACTGCGCACGCATCGCTGGCTCAGACTGACGGGAGGCATATGAGTGGGGCTGTGAATATTTGTTTTTTAGCGTGGACTTTCAAACAATAGTTTGCCTTGCTGTTGTGTGAATGGTTGTACGAATTGTAGTTGAAAAGGGTTCAAATGTTTTTCAATTCCAAGAGGTAACAGACCATTTCTAGTGATGGGCATCGTCAATCCGTCAGTGAGCTGCCATGAGCATTTCAGGCCAGCCCAGTCCGACCGAGTCGTCAGCGGCAGCCAAATAGCATCAAGAAGCGATTTATTGATACTATGTCAGAAGCAGGTGCTGCACACCTGGCATGCAGCCAAATAGAGAAAAAAAATAACAAATAAAATAGGGATGTGTAACTTTCAACCCCACAGACCTCAATGACATGCGGCAGACCTTGGTTTTATTTCACCAATTACAATGCTATGCGTGTATGTGTGTGGCTGTTTTTTTTAATTTTTATTTTATTTTTGTGTATTTGGCTTGTCCGACAGGCGGCCTCATGGTCGAGTGTTTAGCGCGTCGACCTCACAGTGCAGAGGTCATGGGTCCGATCCCGGCTTCAGCCTTCCTGTGTGGAGTTTGTATGTTCTCCCTGCGACTGTGTGGGTTTTCTCCAGGTACTCCGGTTTCCTCCCACATTCCAAAAACATGCATGGCAGGCTGATTGAACACTCTAAATGGTCCATAGATGTGAGTGTGAGCGCGGACGGTTGTTCGTCTGATTGTGCCCTGCGATTGGCTTGGCTTGGATGGATGGCTTGTCCGATGCTTTTGTGTGATGTGGAAATTACCGATTGGCTGTCTCCGAAGAAGGCCTGAAATACTGACAGAAATAGTCATGGAATTATGGACCTTGCTGAGGTCGGCTCAGAGGTGGTTTTAAAATACATCTTAAAGGTGATGATAATATTAAGAATAGTAATTATCATAAGGGGCTCCGAATGCATGCTGATGTCATACTTTTGAATGAAATACGATGACATCCACCACACATATCATCGACGCACATATATGAGCCTGCTCCTAGATCAAATCCACCAAAATTCTTTATACCCTCTGCACCACAGCGTAGACGTGGCTTCACCTGGTCTAAAGTCTAGTCTACTTTCTGTCACTAAATTCTCAGGTGTGCCCTGGACGTGTAATAAAACAATTCCCCGGATCAACCAGCAAGGAGTAGCCCTATATGCCAAATTCCCAAACATGGTAATCTAAGCTTTTCCCAACATGAACATGAAGATGTGCCAGTTTCTATGCCGAGTGCACGTGTGCCTGTCGACGAAAATTACAATGCAAACCTAAATGTTCAAGTTCAAGACCAACAGCTGCCATATATTAATTAAGGTGATATTAAATCATTTATAAACCTGCTTCTGGTTGTTGCAGTTCAAAGCAGACACCACCAAAAAAGACATTTTCAAATTCCTTGTGATGGATATGAGATTTAAAGAAGAACACACTTTAATAATAAATAAACTTTACACAGATGAAAAAAATAAAATTCAACAGTTATCAACTTTGACCGACATTGAGGTCTTACATTGTTTTTTTTCATTGTTTGAAACAGTTTGTATTAGTGTACAATTGAATTGCAACAGTCAGTTGATTTTGCTACCTTAGAAAAGCCAACCAAAGTATTGATGTCATTCCTCTCTAAGACCCTTAATTTAAAATCACCATAGTTTTGATAGATCTCTTTTTTTTCCATGGTGACACACGCACACAGTCAAAGACAAATGCTACGCGCCGGTAAAAGAGAAGGGAGAAAAGAGACTGTGCACTGGTGTCATGCCTAATAGCTATTTGGCTATGCTTTGCTCCACCTGGCAATCCCTGAACAATTCCTTTTAGTTACGAGACCGAGTGCCAATTTCCCAATTTAATTTGCTTGAACGCAGCCACTTTAGCAATAAGTACAGTAAGTAATAGGATTGTCTCACTTGGCCCTTCCGACATAAACAATCAGTCATTAAGTGAGTGAAACATCATGACTTTTATCTGTATCCGATCTATAAATGATGGCGGTTCAGGGTGAAAGTGTATTATGGGCGGCCACCAACTTTATGTCAATGATTTAGCAGTATGCTGTAACTGATAAGACTGTCCTCATTCAAGTAGGGTATTCTCACTCCTCAATGCATTCATCCATTCTCCACACTGTTCAAGGTTGCGGGGTGCTGGGGCCTGTCCCTAATGACTCTGGGCGAAAGGCGGGTCAGTCGCACATACGGCGTACCACATGTGTCAAACTCAAGGCCCGGGGGCCAGATTTGGCCCGCCACATCAGTTTATGTGGCCCGCGAAAGCAAATCAAAGATGGCAACTTTCATGATGCTTGCTAAAATCGCTATCCAAATTTCAAATTCTCATTTGTATTGAATAAGAGTGATACTGGAAGCATTTTCTTGTTACCAAACCCCTTATTATGGGAGCTTATTAAACAATTGGTGAATAAACATTTATTCTTCACTTCTTTATCTGGTTTCAGTCTTAACGGCTCTGCAAGGAAAACGGAAACTAAAATGTGACCCACGACAAAAATAAGTTTGACACCCCTGCTGTATAGAGACAAGCATCCATTCAAAATCACATTCACAACATCACTGAGTGGGAACTGAGTTCACGATAGCTGCACACAAGTCAGGTGATTGTATCTCTACACCTTCCACGTCAGTGACTAATTTCAGTCATTCATACATTCTATCTAACAGGCAAATACCCTTTCCCTCATTGCATTGCAGGTCTGCACCTAAATCAGAATTCTAAGCCTAAAAGTTCCCCAAAAACCAAAGCACCAAACAAACTGCGGATGTGTTTATGGTTTAACAAGCCAGACAAGTACCAAAGAGGAGCGGAGTAGAATTTCTGGAGGAAAAAAAACGAGTAAGGTTGCTTTTCAACACTAAGTCGTGGAATTTTAACTCGCCAGGACTCATAACTAATAAAGTGAGATGTTATGATAAGGAAGCATAATTCTTTGACATGCTCACAAATCATGCAACAGTAAAGCTTAGCTATGGGACAGTTATTTTCAGTTTTTCCACCCAAAAATATTTTAAAAGAGCCAACAGTCGGTCTTAATCAATCTCGACACTATTTACCCTTAGCTTAGTGAACACACTAAAAGCAATCAAGTAGGTAGAGACGACGTACCTATCGATTAGCCCAGGGGTTTCCAACCTTCTCTGACCGAAGATCTACTTTCCACTGTCAACCTCCCGTGATTGACCCGTTTGAAACTATTGTACGTACGTGTACCGTTTTAAAGATGCCCTTTCTTTGACCGTGCCCTCGGTGAATTGTACATGTAACAAACTTTGAATTCTATTCATAATCATAATAAAATATCGCAAAAGCTCTGATCGCAGGCTGCTGTTGCAGACTGCTGACTGCTAACAAATTCTGGTGATGGAGGTCACGCGCCAATGTATGTTAAATTTTCTTTTTTAAACACTATTTTGGTGAAGGTGAAACTGATAGGATGCTGAGGGTCCAGTGTGCAGTAACACAAAATATATAATACTAATAACGCGCACACAGCCACACAAATCTTTTGTTTATCTCTTTACCCCTGGCGATCAACTTGGGACCACTCCACGGGCTACCGATCGCGATTGACGTATTGAGCACACCTGCATTAGCCTACATACTTTTAAAGTACTATTAAATGTTTTTGTTTTCTAATTTAGTTTTTGGTTATTTAGAATTTTAAGCCAAAGGCAGAGTGTGATTTTCTGAACAAGATTTCTATTTTGCTACAGCTTTGTTGATGTTACCTGTTGACAGAGCAAATGGTGGTCTATGATGCTAAACAAAAGTGCAAAACATTAACAGCTTGATAGTAACCAGGTGAGTTGCACAATATACATGTTGTCCTTGAAACCTTGAAGATCGAGGTGCACACATCCAAACTACTCATTAAACCCATTATTTTCTGTCTTTGTAATACGAAGAAATACATGTATTTATTCTGACAGTTTCACAAATTCGTACATACCTCAGAAACGAGATTTGATTCCGATGCCGGCCTTCCAGTGTTGACTTTGCATGTTCTCCCCGTGCCTGTGCAGGTTTTCTCCGGGTACTCCGGTTTCCTCCCACATTCCAAAAACATGCATGGCAGGCTGATTGAACACTCTAAATTGTCCCTCAATGTGAGTGTGAGCACTGATGGTTGTTCGTCTATGTGTGCCCTGCGATTGGCTGGCAACCGGTTCAGGGTGTCCCCCGCCTACTGCCTGAAGACAGCTGGGATAGGTTCCAGCACCCCTTCACAAGGGGCTTAAATGGATGGATAGATGGATCTACAGGCAGAAGTATGCTTTTGAGCATTCATGTTCATCCATTTAGCCTTCAAATGCTTCAGAGTCATTTTTAATAGCATGCTGCCTGTGTTATACATAAGGGCAGCACATATTTTTTGAAAAATGGTCCTGTCTGGTTGTGGTGGAAAAGCGTCATGTTGAAACCCTTAACGTGTGAAACATAAAATATAGATTTATTATTCCTGCTATATATTTTAATCCATGTCTGTGCTGCTTGGCAGAGTATCAAAATAATCTTTTGCATTCGACGAGCAGTGGAAAACACAAGAATGTGTTACAAAACAGACTTCTCTTCATGTTATTTCTTTCTCTGTGTGTTGAACCTGACCTCTTTGAGTCCCGTGGTCCACACATTGACTGACTGAGCAAAGCTCTATTTGGCCTTCACAATGCGGCCGCACTCCAGCAGGGCTTTTCCCTGCCGAATCCTTTCTGAAATGTTTATCCTAGCACTCATGCCGGGGTGGTCTCAGAGCACGAGGTTAATGGGCATACGATGCAGGAGCTCAGCTGCGCGGCCACTCACATGTAAACTCAAAACAAGTATGACATCACATTCATATCCTGTACATTGTGCTCATGGGAAAAAAACAAGGTTACATACTGCAGCTGCATTTGACATTTTGGTCAGGCTGTTGGTGTGTGCTGTTTACTTGCCACAGGCAATATTAAACCAAACGAGGCTGAAATAGAAATGGAAATGGAACCAACACTATTTGGGCTTCCCCTCTATCCCCTTCCTTTTGTGTTTGAGACGAGTGCTTTGGAGGAACTTCATAATGAGTCACTGTTTTTGGAATTGAAGTGTATTGCTTTCCTTTGAAGCCTGGATGTTTTTTCTCCAACGATTTAATAAGGTAACTGTTAGTGGATGAGCCATTCTAATTCTCACAGGGGGATGTGTGTTACTAGAATCAGCAAGGCATACACAGGTCCTATTTCACCTGCATCTGGTCAGCCCTGAAATGTGCATTATATTATCATCACAAACACATTGAGTCACACGGCGCTGGTAAAAATAAGCAGTCTTGGATGTTTTTCAGACTCGACACATATCTTTAGATTACTCATCGTCATCTCCTCCAATGACTACTTTTTAATTCTTTTTAACTGGTCACATTGAGGCCACTTGTGCTCTGGTGTGGCTTCAGGTCTGTGTTAGATTAAGCACGTCTGGCTGCTTGAATCCGACTAAAACCAACATTTTCTGTTCTTTTAGATCTGAATGATATAATGCAATTCGATTTTCAGTTTTGTGTATCAGTTTTGGGTATTTTGTTGGGTAGCGGGAAGCACGAGATGTGATGTGTTTTCCAAATGTTGTACCAAAAATTATATTTGTAATACCTGTGTTTAAAGTCACTGTCAATACACACTGCTTATCCAAGCTGCAAGTTATTTGGTCTGATTATGCCACACATTGGACAACCTATTCTGTTTTGTGTTTTGGGAGTTTTGCGCTGTTTTTAAATATGGTAAATCCATCATTCGCATAGATCTCATAATATGCACATTCCATCCAAAACATCCATGATCTGAACCACTTTATCCTCAGGAGGGTCACGGGCGTGCTGAAATCTATCCTAGCTGACTTCGGGCAGTTGGCAGGGTATATCCTGAACCGGTTGCCCGTCAGTCACAGGGCACACAGAGACAAACAACCATTCACACCTACGGACAATTTAGAGTGATCAATTAAGCTACTGTGCATGTTTTTGGCATACGGGAGGAAACCCACAGTCGAGCCCTCTGCAATGTGAGGTGGACATGCTAACCAGTCGCGCCGCCCTATGCTCATTCCATTTTACTGTAATTTGACCCTTCTGAAACATCCAGACTAACATTTTACCTCTGACAACTCTGTCATAGTAACACTCCTCTCAGCTTCAAGTTGAGGAGCTTTGAACAGCAACAATTGTTTTCCAACGCCTTTGACATGCAGTGTAAAAGGAGCTAATGCGGCCACAATCCAATGAGAACAGCTCGTTAAACCTGGAACAAGAGCTAATCACTTGTATGTCTTTCTATAGTTTTGCTTAAATTTGATTTGCAGCATATAGATCTTTTTGTTTACTATCCACATACTTGATGGCCTGCAAAGGTATTTTTTTTAAATTCATGCCCTGTCATGATTTTTAATGTATCTTCTTTTTTTGTTTCTAGGAGTAAAGGCTTCCATGAGACTACATACTCGGTATGTCCACCATTCACCTCATCTCAGCCTACACTTCAGCCCATAATGATTCATACTGCCAAGTTTTGAGTTAGTGTTTTATTCTCATTTTTAAATGGACATCTTTTGACAAGTAATAATGCAAGAAAGTGGCTAGTACATTGTCAATTTTTTGGGAATCCTTCCAAAGGATTTTGACATTTTCTATTAGAGCAAGTTAGAGTAAACTGTACATTTAGAACAGATAAATACGCCTTTACATTTAACAAGTAAGGCGTTTTCCTCTGTCTTTTCAGATGCAAGATTATTTGGCAAATAAAAATGTACTGTTATAAATAGCTTTAGGAATAACTCCACATGGCAATTGATGCCTCCGATTGAAATTTTTTTGTGACATTCATTCTTCCAAAGCAGGAACACATTTTTATACTTCTTTTCTAGTGTTCAAATGTTTCCATGTTTGGCACAACTTGTCTCCCATGGGTTCAAATGCATCCCCATCTCCCGTCTCCCTCTTTCACACGTAAACGCCCGTCCCTGACCACAGCCGATGGGGGATAATGCATGGTTGATGCTTTGCCCCTCCCTTTCAGACGTAACTTTTGTGTTTCCCTGCTGACCACCTCACTCCCAAGAAAAGACAACAGTCTTCCAAATAACACGGTTGTAGGCTTCCGATTACAACCCTCTCACTAACTCCACTGACGTGAAACACATGATGGACAAGGAGAAGGAGTGAAGACAGGAGAGCTTTGGTTTGTATTTGTCACCAGACGTCGGGGCCACTGTTTAGTATGCTCAACAGACCACATCAAAAATAACATCATGCCATCATTTGCGCTGTCTCATGACACACTTGTTTCAGTCCTCAAGAGGCTAATTGGACTTTAAACGGTCAACATAATTCATCATCGTGAGATGAACCAAGTTTTGTTTTTCAGTTGAAATGCAGAAGTCAGAACACAAGTAGATGACATTATGTGAAATATTATGACCCCTTGGTAAGCTCTGTCGCATTTTCAAGTTGTCAAATGATACGTTATTCACATTTGGCCATGCAGATGACAATTACAATAGTTTGAGCCACTGCATCTCGGTGATCCTGTGGCCTGAAGAAGACAGTCCAAGTGCTGGCTTCAGCTTGGCCTCCTGACCAAAAGTGTGATAATTTTAGACTGAAGTCTCTCACATGGTCTGGAGCAAGGACAGGCTTTGGAAATAAACTTGGAATTTAGCTTAATTGCAGTTTACAGATTTAGGAGGGGCACTGTTCTCTTCTTTATTTTCTGGCATAAATAGAGAGTGACTTGAGGCCACAGATATGAGGTTTCGAAACCACAAAAGAGGTTCAAGAACGTCACAGGCAATAAGGCGACTTCTGAGTCCAGTTTTTCGCTCTGTCGCATGTCTGACCAGGCTAATTCCACTAATGGGAGATCCTTCTCTTCGGTCACGAAATCCAACCCTTTTACAATTCCACTAAAGCTCTCTGGTCCCCCCAATAAAATGTGAGTGTTGCTTTTTAAATGCACAGCCAAGTTACAATGTTGTTGTTTTTTTCAGATGCTAATTTCTGTCGGAGGTTGAATAAGTTGGTCAAGGTTTTTGAAGTGGGAATTTTCCCTATTTCATTCAGCTGGATCTCATGAATCTTCCTCTGAGGTTGCCAAAATCTTGACAGCCTCTCTGCATACTCTGTTTGTTCCAGATACTTCCCATTACCTCATTGCCATTAATAGTAATATGCTCCTTGTCCTTTGCTATTTTAAGTTATAATATTATCTCATCTGTTCCATTTCACCAAATTAATACATTTCAGTCCGTGTACAACTGGTGTCACAGTTTGATCTGCTTGCCAAGACTCACTTTGTTCCGTGAAGGTTGAACTCTACCAAGGCAGACCATTGTCACTGATTCTTTTTTTGAGGGGGAGGGATGAGATCCTACCCCAAGTCGAGGAGAACAAGTATCTTCCAGTCTTGTTCACAAGTGAGAGCCGAATGAAGCAATGTAGCGGGAAATCGTCCGGCAGATCAGTGCAGCGTCCGCAGTCATGCAGACTCCGCATATTCCTGCTGTGATGAAAGCAGATTTACCGATACTCGTTGATATGCTGTTTCCTTCACCTAAGCTCGGATAAGCAGGAGAATAGATCAAAGAGTGCTTGTGAGTGAAAAGCCAAGCCAAAAATTAAATACTGATGTGGACTGGATACAAAAGCACGGTGAGATACTCGGCCACTTGCCGCTCAGCTCCCCTCAATCGATGATGTTTCTACCTTGATGCTGACCTGCCCCATCACGTCAAGAAAGCTCAGGATAAGGGCATCAATACTTACACACATGCTCGCAGTGGCATTATTGTGATGAACCGATGACAGTGTCTTTGTAGCTTTTAACTCGGAAGAAGAGTGTCTCCCAGTGTCAGTTGCCTCTATTTGCCTCTATCCAAAAATCATTTTCAGAACTCCATGCCTCACAGGCAAGAACATGAGCAGCATCAGTTCACAATCACGCCACTTTCACTCTCATTTTCACATTGACAATGGTTCACATTATTTATGGACCGTACCGTATATTTCAAACATATGGTTGACTTAGATTGAAATAGAAGGATACAAAATAACATCCAACAAAAGCTATTGTGGTTGCCTGCAATGCAGTGGCGGAAACAATAGACTTACTGAACAATACAAGACACCAACCACAAAAACTAACTTCATAACATGAAACAAAGCCAAATACAATCGAAACAAACACGTGGATCATGACACCTACAGTATTACCCGTTTGGTGTCCTGATGGCAATTTAGTGCCCTGCACGCATGTGCTAGTGATTACGAAAATAAAACAGCATGAAAGATCACTGCAAGACTGTGTTTTATTGACAAATATTTATGTAATACCAACTGTGGGTCCAGCAATATAAACAATGAGCTTAAACATTTAGAAATGAGGGACAGCGGGGTGGCAATGCTACATACCCGTAAAAAAAAAAAATTGGGTTTGGTCAAGAAAGGCAGTTAAAGTTACGTGTTTTTCTTGTCTCCAAATGCTTTATATTACGGCCTCTATTCAACATAGGATTAATGCACGTGGCCGTGTACATGTGAGTGCATGCTGGGAAGAGGGTCTTTTCACCGCTCTAAGATGAAAGATCAAGTGTTTCTTAGAGATGAGGAAAAATATCTCGGAACAGTTTGCTCTAGTAGAGAGTATGTTCTCCAAATACTGTGTGTCTACATTAGTAAGAGTCTATCCTTGCCTCAGACCTGGGAAAATAGTCACTTCAAAGACAAAGTAGATCAAACACAAGCCTCCAAGACTTTAACATGACACATACTTGTATATCATACTGGGATTCCCTGGTCTGAGGATAGAGGGTAGGTGACGTTGATAGAATGTGAGCAATGAAGGTCACATTTTGCAATACTTTTGTCCACATAATCTGTCAATAATTTGTATTGTGCCAGTGTTCCGTTCAGCAATTTTGTGCCAGGGTGTCAAATTAAGAATAGCAGAGTAGTCACTTCCATTAATGAGAGAGCTTTAGTCCTAGTGAGAGTGGTGGCGCGAGGGAAAAAATATCACGATGCTGCAGATTGAAAATATTATTTTGTAGGGCCCCTGACTTTCAAAGGCCCTTAGAATCATCATCATCCTCCCCTAGCTTTCAGCAGCGATGACTACAGACACATTTTCAGCAAAGCCTGGTATTTAAATTCAATTGATATTTTTAAAAGTTGGAAAGGAAAAATATCACCATGTGTGTTGTTGCTTTTTTAGTTTGCGGCATACTCAAAATGATAACGCGGCACACCATAAATACACATCTCTTCCTGAACTAAAAATCAACATTCCGCTGCTGCTCCTCTATTTATGAAGTCAGGTAGCAGTATGAGCTTCAGGTTGCTTCCTCATTGATGAGTGTTCCGTTTCATGTCACAATCTTGACATGACTTGGCTGATCTCAGTGTTGACCACACACACACACACACACACACACTTCCCATTTTAGAGAGCGTGCATACCGGTGCAACCGCATTATTTCAGTTGTTTTTACTTACCTCTCCAAAAATATTGGAAGAGTTCCCTTAGTCTCGTTTATTTATTTTTTATTTCCGTGGCAGCGGAACAGCTTGCTAAAATCTCTACCAAAATGTACAATTCTCCTATGTAATAAATAAGAGACATAATGTAACCATTTTATTGTAACCAAACCCCTCATTACAGTAACAATAGTTGATTAAACTGTTATGATTGACTTTTTTGTATTTGGTTTCAGTCATAACGGCCCTCCAAGGGAACTCCAAAGCTAACTAAAATGTGGCCCACGACGAAAATGAGTTTGACACCCCTGATATATGCGGATAAGGAGCAAAGGGGCACAGGGTGTCAGGATGTCTTGCTCGCCTGGTTCTGCTACCTTTGAGTATTTATATCCCAAAAACCAGGCATGTAGACTTTTTTTTTAATCCACTGTATTTCTAATGAACATCCGTCTATTTTCTGATTTGCTTTATCCTCACAAGGGTTGCGCGGCATGCTGGAGCCTACCCCAACCGTCTTCAGGCAGTAGGCAGGGCACACCCTGAACCGGTTGCCAGCCAATTGCAGGTTTCTTATTAACATGATGAATACAATTTACATGAGAAAATACAACATTTTAATGAAAAGAAGGATTTTTGACCGTGAATATTAACAATAAGAATTTATGCTAGCTCAGTTGTATTATGTGGGTGTTGACCCCTGTTTTGCACACAAACTTCAAAACCGGATTAAAGTTCCACTTCAATCAAGTTTCTGATGAAAAACTCTTTCAGGTGAGCAGAGCAGTGTCAGAATATAATTTTGCTCAATGAAGGTAAGACAACTACAGCATACTGCTGTCATTTGTTCCCACTGTTATCCTTGTTACCCACTGTCCTTTTTATGACAGAGGTGATGCAGTTCAAGCGTGAGCTGTCGTTCTAGTGTTTGTTTGGTTGAGGAGAAGCATCAGAGTGGCATGTGTTTAACATGCCATGTGGAATGGATGATAACACCTCAAAGAAGGATTAGTATGAGTTTGGAGCTGTTTGTTCTTCCTTTACCCTAACCCTCCCTTTCTAGAGAGCTTAAGGGGTGATTGACAGGCAGGAGTGATTCTGGGGGTCACAGGGCGTGCAGACCTGCAGGGTTGGACCTACTTACATGACCCAACACGCAGGCTCACACTAGACTCCAGTTTTCTAATGACAGACAAGTGGTTTATTAGTGCAAGAAGGGTGTGGTTTTCTAAGATGGATCACATCATGGACACCAGAAATAACCTACGGTCACATATGTTGTTCTTCGCTGAGGATTGGGAAAAAAGGAGATATTTAATCATCGTTCTTAAAAATATTGGATAATAAGTGTGTACATCTGTCGGGGAAGAGAAATCTAGTATTCAATGACACTTCCATTGCCCTCAGTCTGCAAGCTATTCCATCGACATCAGACAACGGTTGTCACTTCCCAAAAATTAGTTCTCTGCGAAAGGAATCTGTTATCTACATGGTGCATCTTTACTTTGACCCTTGAGTTTCCTTTGCTGGAATCTTACGGCATTCATCCAGGAAATGTGACAGTTGACTGAGTAGTGCACTATAGTTTGAGTGTTGTCTCTCATGTATATATATCTATAAATAGAGATTTAATTTTATTTTTACAGTACATATTTTAGTTGCGGTGACCCCCTTCAACTCTGCAGTCAACCTCAAGCTCTTTTTGACCAACAACAATGTTCAAAACAATTCCACCGCAGAGTCACTTTCAGTCATACGTAGCTTTTAGGCCAAGGGTCATCCTTTAGCTGAAAAGCCAGGTAAATTACAATGTATGGCACCAAATTACAGCCCTCTTGCAGCTTTGATTGTATGGACTCAATGTCAGAAGGCTAATGAAAATCAATACAGTGAAAGCTGATTGTGGATTGTTACACAGTGAGGGAGGCAGGTTCTAGATATGGCAAAAGGAATTGGGGGTTAACGCCCCACTTTGAAGTCCTCTCAGCTTTGCAGCTGAATACTCAAGGGTTATCTGAACCAGTGGTTCCACACATTTATTCAGCCAAGGTGCATATTTTACATTATCACAGTGTCACAGCACACCACTAAACTAAAATGCCCCAAAAAGGATGAATACTAAAATATTCATGGTCTGATGTCAATTTACTCACAAATTTATTGACTCAATGTGATATTTGATACAGTATACTCACAAAATAACAACCATGGCTTTTCGGACCAATGAAGTGAAACTGGAACCGTGAATCTGTCATGGCACACCAGTGAGGCGTGACATATAGTAGTTGGCAATAACTGATCTCAACTGATGCACCATTTTTATTTCTAAGATTAATTGCCTATTCAGACAATTCCTGGGGATCTTCAGTTTATAATTGAGTTCCATTCATGTGAGCTCACCTCAATTTGTACATAAATTGGAACGTGCCATGGACTCTCTCACCACTCCTAACAACAACGTTAAGTCATCCTGTAATTATGGGTACATTAAAATGTTGAAATAAAAAAATACTATTTTGGCCATGAAATGAAAAACAGCAAATTGAGACATGAAACGGAGCCTGCATATTGTTATTATTATTATTATTGTGATTGTGATGTGTATTTTATTTCATTTTTTTTGCTGAATGACGACACAAACGAGTTTATTTCGTGCCGTGTCAGAGCCTCAAAACCAAAGCGTGTTTGGAAATAAGTGAGGGTTTGTTTGTGAGCTTGACATCTCTGACTAAATAGTCTTCAGTGAAATTGAGAAAGTGCTCATGCGCTACACTGATGAGTAAGGCAACACCCTCGTGCGTATTCTAACGACATCGTAAATTCACAACAGAAAGAGGTTTTAACTTTGGTTTTCTGTTTGTCTATAATCACAGCATGAATTATTAGACTGTATTTTGAAAGCTGACCAAATCTTTCCAGCACTTCTGTGACTCTTTCCTGTAAGTGTTTTCTAACACTTGTACGTCCTAATAAATTAGGCCACATTCTATCCATACTGTAGTCACAGAAATGACATTTAGCAATGCAAACATTTTCAAAATGCGTTATGAGTCTTACGCTCACACAAAATTAATTTCATGTTTTTCTAATATGCAGACCATCCATGTGACGATTATAGCCCACCCAAAGGATGGGCAGTCTTGATAAGAGATTGCCCAAGCTAAATATTCATGCAATTTAACATTTGATATTTGGCAGTCGTCATGAATTAAAAGGTGTTTGTTGCAACAAAGTAATTCTGCCATTTGTAACTGGAAATTGTGTACGTATAACATTTGAATATTTGGATAATGGCTTTATCCTATGAAATATATTGTCAAACAGTCTGCTTTCCAAAGGACTCATTTTTCTTGACTTCTAACAGCTTTGCTTTCAGTTATTTAATAATTGTTTTAAGTCAATGACAGCTTTGCAAATAAATCAAAAGTTATAACAAGAGTCATTTTAATTACAAGTTTTTTAAAAAGGAGGAGGACATCTGCCATTTATTTAGTTTGAGAGCCCCATATTTAGTGCCATGGTTTAGAAGGTCAAAATATTAAGTTCCAGCTTTGGTGCATACACACATCAAAGTCAATTAAGATATAGTGCTCTATTTTTGTCTTTGTTTTCTTTAAAAAAAAAAAAAAAAGATACAAACACACAATTGTGGTGTCAAGCTTTGGGATGTGATGGACGAAATTCCATTATTGTTCTGCCAGGATGGATTTATCTTATCGTATGCGCTAGTCTGAAAAATGCCACTTCTGGGGATCAGGACAGACAGCTGGATTTCCTGCACGTGCCAATGAAATACTCCAAAGTGAACCAATCAACTCGATTGAAACGAGCACAGTTCTAAAGGACCGATTGTTTGACTGTAAGGGCCATGCAAAAAACAAACAAACTATTGGCAATACAGTAGTTAAAAAAATGATGAATAAAATAATAGACCTACCTGATCCTTATTTATTTTGGCACATCGTCGTCACTCTGAGCACTTGTGTAGTTGAACATGAGAGCCATTGACTGTTTGTCCCTGATGTTTCAGTTTTGGGTCCGGTTTATTCATCATCCAGCTCTCCTATGCAGCCTGCCGATGTTACACCACCACTTTGGCTGACAAAAGACTTCAACATCCACATATTGCAAATCTGCCCGATTTGTCGACGGAATACTCGAAAGGATAATCTATTCTAAAAAGATTTAAAAGTGACTATAAGTAACAAATAGATTAAATATAGTGAAAAATCTTGGTCATGAATAAGTGGAGAGCAGGGAGAGTTCAGGTCACTGGGAGATGCAGAGGCAAACATGCTTCAGCACAATTCAGGGCAGTTGGTCCAGAAGTGTGACAGATTGTTTTATCAATTTAGCTTGCTTGGAGGAGTCAGACTGAATCGCCTTTATAGGCCAAGTATGTTAAAACACTCGAGGAATTAGTCACCAGTAGATGGTGTCTCTCTATTACTCTCGTAACAAAAACTAAACACCATGACAGAATATACACTTTGGATATACAGTTTACACAAACATGCAAAGCTCAGTCATGAAGAAATACAAAGTGCACAAGATGAGGTAAATACTGATCAATAGCAGCAAGGGTGCAAATGATGCCAGTTGACAGCCATAATGAAGAAGACATGGCTTGAAAATAGAGGAAATAGGTAAATCTACTAAATAGACGAATAGAACAGAATACAAATATACACAACTGAGTGCCATTGGTAGAGCAGCTCGTGCTGAAAATAACATGCAGTGTATAGCATAAAAAGCATTTTTGCTTCAAATAATGCTATGAAAACCCGGTGTGAATGTATGAGTCACTTTTTTATTTTCTATTTTTTCAATGTAGAAATTCAAATACCACTAAATGTTCCATGGTACAGTTAATCTAAGTCGAAATCCTAAACCATTTTATCCAGGGGAGTGGATTTCTGGACATGGATTATATTGATAATAACTACCTATGAAGCAAACATGATGGCGAAACTTTGTTTGACGACGACTTTGAGGTTTTTAGTGTCACTTTTATGAAGGCTAAGAGATTTATGGCCACCGACCACAACAGCCGTCCACATGGATACTTTGAAGGATCCCGCCTGATTGCTTGCCTCCCTCAGCTTTTATTTCTAAATTTGCATGTAGTTAAATATTTTGTTTCACCCAAAACATTTAGATATACGATTTAGATTTACATTTATTATTTAAATGTGTGACAGTTAATATTTGCATGTAACTATTTAATATATCTCGAAATTGATATTATTGTATCAATGCAAAAAAAGAGGCTCTCAAAAATCCACACTAGTTTTTTCAACATTGAAGCTAAATGTGACAAAATGTTGCTGTTGAGGCCTTTTACCACTGTCCTTTGTTGAGCGCAGTCCCTTCATTGGTTATGTGGTGCCATGAAGAGATGATGAAACGCCATGGCGCATCGCATGGACGCGCTCAAGGTGCGCCACGGCTCTGTGGTGGTGCATCAAATTGGGGAGGTGGTGGTGGAGTGATTTCAGAGTGACAATGGCAAGAGATTTTGGCAGAGTTGTACAGAAAATGACATGGACCACATTGAATAAACCAGATTGGTTGAAAGTGGTGCTGTTCGAAAACCGAAATTGTTCGAAAACCAACACACGCTCTTTTTAAAATAAAAATGTTTATTGAACACGTCTGCTCACAATGGAAAGCAACACGAGGAAGCGTCACTTCCTCGTCTACCCGAGGAAGCATCACTTCCTCGTGTAAGGAAGGCGAGAGGAGTCAAATGGTGCATTCAAGTGCGCTCAGTTTGTTCGAGAACCGAAATGTGTTTGTCATCCGAGGCATAAAAAACTCTGAGACGTTCGAAAACCGAGGTTTGACTGTATATATATATATATATATATATATATATATATATATATATATATATATATATATATATATATATATATATATGTGTGTGTGTGTGCAGCATAGCCATAACACTTGAATTATGCCTCCTCTCCTTCTCCTTTTTGTAAAGTCTTCATTGTAGCTAAGCAACCATTGCAAAATACGGGCATACTTGCGCCGTACTATTCCCTGCCATGGGCAGTGTGAAAAAGGCTTTTTTTGACATAAGGCACTTTACAAGCGACAGCCTATAGAACTTATGAGTCAACGGATTAAAAAAAAAAAAAGTTAATGGCTGAGAGAAAAAGTTGTTTGGATGTCTGGTGGTTTTGGTGTCCAGCGCTCGATCGAGGAAATTAATTGGAGGAGGGATTTATGAGGCATCCTGCAGCCAAAGCAGGTTATGTTGAGCGATGTGCCATTCGTGTTGTGCTCTAGTTACTGCTTCTTTTCTGGTGACAAGTGATATGTAGCTGGACACTGCAATATCAATACCTCCTCAGCTTTTCATTCTTTTAACTGAGCACTCAACTGTATGCTTCTCAAATCAAAATATCACCGGATGGAAAATGTTGAGATCTTGTTTAAAATGATACGCTGTTGATGAGAATGACTTTTTTTCTTTCACTTGAGTACCGCAAGTGCATAATGTGTCTGCGTGGCAGCACACCACGCTGCTCATGCAGTCTAAGTCGAATTCGCAGTCTGTCGTTATGGCAGCATGTGCTGAACTACAGTATTTCAGTTGCAAACCAGAGAATTGACGTTGTTATTGCAACGCAACGCACCTTGTGGAACACCTCAGGTTTTACCACAACATTGAATACGAGGCATTTCTGATACGGTGGATTTGCAGACAGAAGAGGAAGAGGACGGTGTAATTCTTTGAGTGCTTCAGGTAATCACTATCCAGGTATATAGATGGAGAAAATGCAGAGCTTCAAGCAGGAACAAGTACAGTTACTGTTGGAGTTGTTCAAATACTGTAGATAAATTACACTAAAGAAACAAGAACCAAAATAAACACATGACTCAACAAATGAATGAGTTCAGTATGTGTATCGCTGAGATTATCTCACGCTGGCAAAACAGCATTGATTTATTGAGGTAAGGTTCAATTTAAGTGGATTGAATTCCACAGCAAAATTGCGATACGCATGGGGTACTTTGAGAAATATGTACGAGAAAAGATGGATAAAAATAACATTTTTCCCTAGAAAATAAATCATAAAAATTCAGTTAATAATTAGAATCAATCTTCATTTCATTTCGCTGTTATATAAATATTTTAAATTTAAGTACAGTCAAACCTCGGTTTCCGACCATAATCCGTTCCAGAAGGCTGTTCAAAAACCGAATTGTTCGAAAACCGAAACCACACTCTTTTTAATAAAAACATCTTTATTGAACACGTCTGGTCACAATGGAACGCTACACGAGGAAGAGTCACTTCCTCATGTAAGGAAGGCGAGAGGAGTCAAGCGACGCATTCAAGTGCGCTCAGTTTGCTTGAGAACCGAAATTCGGTCGTCATCTAAGGCATAAAAAACTCGAAATTTTTGGTCAAAAACCGATTTGGTCGAGAACAGAGACGTTCGAAAACCGAGGTTTGACTGTACTGAAAAACCCACGTGCAATATTATTGTGGCATTTATTGACCGGATGCTCAATAATATATATTTTTTTTATTTGAAAAAAAACAAAAACAACTTAAGTTGGTCATATGCGAGAACATAAGAATTGGTGACAATTTGGCACATTGTATTCACGTTTACTGGTACCTAAAGGTAGTGAAAAATGTGTACTTTCATTCCAATATTATATTTAAATGTCTAATGTTTCAAATTCATGTACAACATTTGATGCCAAAGAAATGGAGGCGTATCGCTAAACACTTAACTGAAATGACACAAGGCTCAAAGGAACAACAAGGAAGTCCTTAAAAAACACACGTGTAACCCAATAACCGTTCTTTAGTGCCATGGGGGAATTACGTCAAAACCACCAAAAGAACATAATTTTGGCAGCTCAGCAAAAATCTTGGGGTCACATTTGTTTCAGAACGTGCAAAGAACAAGGAAACAACCGGAAGTAAAAACAAACATGTCTTAGCCAGTGTCTTATTTCGCTTACAAGTGGGCTGCCCAGATACAATACAATACAATACATCCTGATTTATATCATGCTTTCACAACAGCAGCAGCTGTAAAAAAGCGCTTAACAAAATGTCAAGAAGTATTTTTCCCCCGACATTACCATTACCAGTCAACATTGACACATATCTGCATATGTTGCTCTTTGGTTTTGGGAGATCACGTGATCACGTGAGAGGCCTTCATGTGTTGACAGCTGAAACTTATAGCAAGTAAGAGAACTTTTCTTTATTCACTAAAATACATGTCCGAACACAAGAAATCCCGATGCATCAAATTATTATGTGGATCGTTTTTGAGCATGGATACCAGCAAAGCATAATAGATGAATACAAAGGAAAGGTGTTCTTTCACTACGATTGGCTGGCGTTCAGAGTGTTCCCCGCCTTCTTGCACAGCCATGAGCCTTGTGAGGATGGGCGGTGCAGAGAATGGGTGCAATTCAACCTTTACTGCCCCCCGTCGCAACCTCCCCCAAAAAATCAGATTGCTAGATCATTATGCTTCTGAGTTTAAATAAACGAATAACCCTGATGTCTCATAGTCTTTATGAAGCTCTAATTTGAAATACAGCCAAATCTCGGTTTTCGTCCATAATCCGTTCCAGAAGGCTGTTCAAAAACCGAAATTGTTCGAAAACCGAAACCACGCTCTTTTAAAAAAAAAAATGTTTACTGAACACGTCTGCTCACAAAGGAAAGCAACACGAGGAAGCATCACTTCCTCGTCTACCCGAGGAAGCGTCACTTCCTCGTGTAAGGAAGGCGAGAGGAGTCAAATGGTGCATTCAAGTGCGCTCAGTTTTTTCGAGAGCCGAAATTTGTTCGTCATCCGAGGCATAAAAAAATCGAAATTTTTGGTTGAAAACCGAATTGAACGAGAACCGAGACGTTCGAAAACCGAGGTTTGACTGTACGCACTTTTTAAAAAAAAGTTTTACCAGACACAAGTGTATTTGCCCGAGGTATCAGATCGGTATTGCCAACACCACCTTGAATTTGACCCCATATAGGCAAGCAAATCAGTTCTGTCAAATATCACTCGTGTTGGCAAAAGCTCATTTTCTAATCACATCAAAATGACATGCTATTTTGAAAACTAATGTGAATATCATGAGCATCTTGCTGCAGCCCAGGGCCTTTGTTATTTTATGCTACTAAAAACCAATCAATGATTTATGATCAGTCAACAAACATGATACAGAGTGATTCTCAAGAGCTGAATGTTCCTGGTCTAGATTTAAGCCTAATGATACGTTTATTTCTTCCTCCCTTTACCTCTTGTGTTTGGTCGTCTGATTGTCTTCACTGTGTCAAATCTCTTCTTGAAGTGAATATCGGGAGATCATGGGCACTTGAGCAGTACCTTTTTTTCCCCCAACATATTTAAAAGAGGTTTACGATGACAGGTGTTTGACCGGCTAGGTCATTTTGGTTGTAATTAAACATTATTATTTCAGGATGTGTTGCTGACTGTATGTTTACATAAACATTGTTTCCACCCCCTGCAACTATGTCGTTACCATGGCACGACATAATGTCATCGACACCAAGCTCGGGCTTGTTGAGGTATCTGCAAAAAGCACATGGATATTAAACAAAGCCTTCACTTGTCTCACTCTTACTAAACCCTTTCTTTGAATATATCCATACGCACTGAGATGACAAACCCAGGAGTATGGCAAATGATTGTTGAAAGGCATCACTGAGACCTACCCTACTGAACAAATCCAAACTCAAATCCTTGTTGTCATGGTGATGTCAGGAAGAAAAGTCATGGCATGTGCAGAGTCAATGAACCCAATAGTTTCTGCAAAGGCAGTATTGTGGTTGGTTATTTCCAGGGGTTGGTATCCGAGTGTAATACTTTTTGCATATTTTGCTTTGTTCTTTCCATGCTTGTGTAGGCTCTCCCCAGGTTCATGAGACACTCTAAATTGCTCGCACGTTTGAATGGTCTATCTCGATACGTCAGCCTGTGATTAACCGGTGATCAGTCAAGGGTATGCCCTGTCTCTCTCCATGAGTCAGGTGGCATCTGCTCCAGTTTACCGATGGCCCTGAAAAAGGCAAGGACCTTAGAAAATGGATGAAGTCTTGTGGTGGCGAATAGTTGACATTACGGACATCTTCACCAACATGGTGCATGAGTGCCACTTTAAAAGCCAGGTACTTGGCTTTTCCTACTCACTACACATGCGTTTTGAAACCTAAAATGATTTGTTTGCGGTTTGAGGTTTTGAGGGTTGTTTTTTTTTTTTTACTCCAGGTGGTTCTGTTGAACCTCTGCTTATTGTTAACATGTTCATCAGTCCACGCATACACGCACGCACACACAACCACACCAAATATCCAAGCTCTGGACTTTGATCTCTTCCCCCTTTGAACACCTCAAAATAAGGTATCCAACTCAAGCAGATTCAGTGACTCTCGCTCTCTGCTGCATTTCTGATAAGTGATGAAACAGCAATTATTCTCCCTGAATATACAAACTATGCACTGTATTATTAGCCCGAGGGTGAAAAATTACCTTGCAAGTTGCTCATTCAAGTAATTTTTCCATCTGTCGACAGCCCAAACTGAAGAATACCGCAGGTTGACCTCTACGTTTTCCTTGTCATCTAGAAATTCACACTACAGATAGAGCATCTTTTTTTAGTCCACACAATTTCAGATGTTGAGCAGTTTTCCAGCTGCTTGACTGTTAAACTGCGGGAGGCCTATATTATGGTTCAGTGGTGAAATGCATTTAGTTTTGGCAATTAATTTGTACAAGATGTACTTGCCTCACATATGGAATGGATTATTGCTTGTAAATCTTGAACATAAACACAGTATCATTCCACACGTCAGCATAATCTTATTTGCATACATACAGTACCTTGCAAAAATCTTGCTCAAATGCTTGCTTAAAATCCGGAAACATATTTTGTGAAGTTTCATGTAAATTTGGATTGGCTGTAATCTCCGATGTTTCCACATTGTTCAACTGCAAGTCAAATTATGAATTGGCCAAGTCTTGTAGCCCAGTGGTTAGCACGTCGGCTTCACCAGAGGACCGGGTTCGATCCCAGCTTCCCACATGTTCCCCCGGGCTTGCGTGGGTTTTCTCCGGGTTCCGGTTGCAACTGCTAAATTGTCAAATTATGAAGGGTGTCCCCCGCCTACTGCCCGAAGACTGCTGGGATAAACCCAGGATGAAGCGGTTCAAGTCTTGGCCACTCATGAGAAGGATTTGCCGAACCCTGCATACTATGCGAGAGAATTGAGCCAGGTTTGAAGAGACTTTTTTGCTCAATTCTGTTTCTCAGGTGCTTTAACGTCTTTTCATTTTAAGGTTTTTGTCATTTTTACCTGCTGGTCTTGTCCTTGGGTACCCTCTTTGAGCATCATGATGTTTCCTCTGAATATATTTGTATTGGGAGATTTTCTTTGATATCTGACTGTGATTCATGGGGGAAAAAAGAATAGGAACGTATTTCGTTGTTAGTTGTTGTGACTTTCAGTGAGGAGCTTGGCCCGACTCTCTTGTTTTGGATAATTGTATATTGCAGAGGATTGTGGTGCCTTTCTCTGTCTCCCCATGGCCTTGGCTGCGAGAACCATATTTAGCTTGTATGTCATCTTCATCATAAGCTGGCTCATCTTTATGCTGTCTAACACACCCCCACAGTGTTGATGGTGGCAGACAGTGGGACTACTAGCTTTCATGAGAAGATGTGCTATGCTTCACTCTTTAGTTACATTCATATCACACTTTGATTCGCTCCTCTTTCATCTATTACGGCTTCAAACAACAAAGTGTATGCAGGAAAGTGGTTAAGATTGCACAATTGTCTGTGTTTCAGGTGTTGTCTTGTATTATTTTGGTCAACTTTTCTTTTGATGGCGGCGCGGACACCCGCAGCGGCTCCTCTTGTTTTATATTGAGGGGGAAGAAATTTCATCTGTGCTGTATGTTACACATACGTACAGCACATTTGACAATAAAGTTGTATTCAATTCAATATGGAAAAAGGCTTATCGTTTGAATAGTTTGAGTGTTTGAAAGAATATGTGTGCTCAAACATCCATCCATCCATTTTCTGATCCGCTTTATCCTCACAAGGTGCATGTTGGAGCCTATCCAACCTGTCTTTGGGGAGTAGGCGGGGGACACCCTGAACCATTTGCCAGCCAATCGCAGTGCACACAGAGTCGAACAACCGTCCGCGCTCACACTCAGACCTAGGGACAATTTTGGGTGTTCAATCAGCCTGCCGTGCATGTTTTTGGAATGTGGGAGGAAACCGGAGTACCCGGAGAAAACCCACGCAGGCCCGGGTTGAACATCAAAATGAACAGTTGTAGTGATCAATAATATAGTACATAATAAAACTCGAACTATAACTCAAGCTATATGTTGCTTTAGTCATTGCCTCAATTAAAACAGGAGTTGCAATGAAAATTGCTCTAAACAGCATATTTAATCCGGAAATACCAACATTAGCAGATGAGATCAGCTCTGAATTTGGATGGACACTACTGTGGGATTCCTATTTTATGAGTCATATGGTCATGTAGCTAAATTGCCACGTCGGTCCCCAATAATAAATACACTTTTACTGCATGGTCGAAGTCTGCTGCTCTAATAAGCATATTTAACTATCATGTGAGCACAATGTATATGACATAATATAGGGGTGAAATTCTGATTGATATGCACTGTATATTATTCTAAAACATCAAAGGGGGCAGCCCGGTGATGGTCCAGTGGTTAGTGCATCAACCTCATGGTGCAGAGCCACCAGGTTCGATTCGGCCTTCCGGTGTGGGGTTTGCATATTCTCCCCGGGCCTGTGTGGGTTTTCTGCGGGTACTCCGGTTTCCTCCCACATTCCAAAAACATGCATGACAGGCTGATTGAACACCCAAAATTGTCCCTAGGTCTGAGTGTGAGCGTGGATGGTTGCTCATCTCTGTGTGCCCTGCGATTGGCTGGCAACCGGTTCCGGGTGTCCCCCGCCAACTGCCCGTGGACAGCTGGGATAGGCTCCAGCACACCCTGCGACCATTGTGAGTGTAAAGCGGATAAGAAAACGGATGGATGGATACAACATCAAAGGCCTTGGCAACCAACCTTTAAACATTGTGGATATTTTTTTTGTTTTGTTTTTTTGTGGGTGCATTGGAATATTGTGATATTCAAACAGTCTGGTGTTATGACAGCCCGTCCTGCTTTTGTTCATAAATCGCCCAAAAAGTCACAGAAGGTCTATTGCGTTTGTCAAAAATGGGCAGAGTAAAGTGAAGTATTCAATGAATTGTGCAACTGCTAGCGTAGACTGGCACGATTTACGGTTTGAAATACTGAACCAGTTTAACATTTCTCCTTCAATTTTAACCCCAACTGTTTTACAAGTAGATTGGAAGAAAGAAACACTCTTAACAGCGCAGGATAATTGCTTGCGACTTTGAATCGGAAAGGAGGAAAAATGCAGAAATTTGTCCCAGTTTGCAGTGTGTGTGTAAAGTGAATGTTTGCTAAGGACGTTTGGAAAATTGCAACCTGTAAATTCCCTTTATTTTTTGACGCGTTTGTCTTTGCATTAAGATAAGTCTTTATGACAGACTGTATGGGGTGTAGGTTAAACTCAAATGCTTGTACATAATATCTATACATTCTTATGACATAGTGTGTTATCATTGCCTGCATCAACTTGTAAGCTTGGCACCTGCGGCAAACGAAAGTAGAAGCAGGTGTTGGTGTGAATATTAGACTGAACGGGCATATCTTGCGTTCTCTTCCCTTCCCTTCTCTCCTGTCTGTCTTTCTGTTACATCTTCCCTCCTTCACGCTTACATATTCACTTGGACATAAACCCTCCTTCAACTTCAATTTTCTTTTGTGAAGCAGGAAAGAATTTGCAGCTGCTGGGTGTGAATTCCAATCATTATCTGATTAAATCACCCATACAATGCACATGCATGTTTTATGCTTAGGCCTTTAAGTTCCTCTTATTTACTGTACTATACGAAACACAAGACATCAATACTGTACTGTGCCTTAATTAAAACAATGATTGCTGTTGTGAGGTTCCGTATTATTGGGCAATCACTATATGGTTTAATTATGAACCCCCCGCGAGTGAGCTGTGTTTTTGATTGTGAGGAATGACACGGCAAGTGAGAGGGAGGCAATCTTTCTGGCAGGTACACATTTGCTGTTCTCTATGGTACATCGCACTTTCTAGACAGCCTCACATACACTCCATGGCCACAGCGTGAATCTCACTTGCGAAATGTATTGCGATCCAGAGCAAAAGTGATGTGTGATAATCCTCAATTTTTTTCGATAAAATGGCGCCCCTGCGCTGTAGCTTGTATTGAGCCAATAAAACATTTGAAAAACTTCAGTGCAAGTACAGCCACGGGTATGAAGTGAATTCCTCACCATCAAATCCACAATATGGCTTGTATCACTTGTTTTGTGAATGTAAAGTTTTGAATGTCATCATTTGATCAGGGCTCGCTTTTGTTGTGACTGGTCTACAAGAAACTACAATATATACCATATTATGTGAGCTTGGAAGAGTCTGTCTGAGGGAAAACACCAAAAGTCCCTGTCTGAAATGTGAAGCAGCTGGGGGGGATTTGGGTTCAATCCTACACGTGAATCCACTGTTTTCTTTCTTATCACCAGTACTGAATGAATTTTTAGTTTTAGCACTGTGGTTAGCTACCAAGTGTAATGCTGTCAAGGCACTTCGATTTGGTGGTGAATCAGTTCTGAAGGCTTCATGGACTCATTGGAGAGCCCTCTCAATATATTGTGCAGAGCGGGCTAAGTTTGAGACACTCACCTGTCGAGATAAATTCATATTTCAAGGAGGTCTCCTGGTGTTTTCTCTGAAATGCACCTTGCTTTGTCTTCTTGGGCATAGGATCTTGTGTGGAATCCTCACTGGGCATTTTCCCCATTGCAAAGAAACTTTCCAAATACGTCTGCATTTTCAACTCATTTTGCCAGCTTTTGGGTTTTATATTCGGGTTAGGCGATTGAGACAGCATCGTGAAATGCGTCGAGTCAGTCATAGATACATGTAAGAGAGAAAATCCTGTCACTTTTCCATAACAAAATAGTTTTCAGCCACAGATGACAAATAAACTAGAAATATAGTACATTTGGGGGGTTTTTTGTTTGTTTTTTACTGTCATCTGTGCGGCCTGGCATGGCCCGGCGGTGCATGGGGACTGCTGCTTCTTTACAAGTTTTAGATCCATTTTACTGATGATGAATACAATTGTGAACGTTTCTAATCCTCAAGCGGGTAATGAAACCTGCAATTGTGTTGATTTTCCAGCCGCCCCCAGCATCCTTTCTACCCCCTGTGGATGATGGCAATTCCTCTTGACTGGAATTGGGATGAACAATTTCCAGTGAGTGAGCGCATTGCGACATCTCTCCGCAATTCCACTCCTTATACCCAATACACTTGCAATTTGCACTTTCTTGTGGGTTTGCAAGTATGCAGCAAACACAAGCGGACATAAAAAACAAAATCAGCAACAAAAAAAAAACTGCAGACAGACATATGTGACCCAAACTGGAATCAGTCTTATCATCTTGAGCACATTAGTACTGTGCATGACAGAACTGCACCAAGGGTGTTTCAGACTACACAAAAAGGACTTGGGAAGATTCTGGGGGAGTGAGGCATGACCGCCCCTTTGAACATGGAAGCTGTGCCAAATTCCCAAAGTCTACATTATGACTCAGAGTTCAAGGCTTGTTACTTGTAAACAGCATCGTTCACACGGTGTTTAGTCCAAAACATGCATGTATGTTACTCATGAAGACCTGCTTATTCAACCGAATCTTAATTATTTGGATTCAAGAGGGTCATGGGGAAAATATGAGCAGAAATCCATCCATCCATCCATTTTCCGAACCGCTTGATCCTCACGAGGGTCGCGGGGGGTGCTGGAGCCTATCCCAGCTGTCTTCGGGCAGTAGGCGGGGGACACCCTGAATCAGTTGCCAGCCAATCGCAGGGCACACAGAGACGAACACCCATCCACGCCCACACTCACACCTAGGGACAATTTAGAGTGTTCAAACAGCCTGCCATGCATGTTTTTGGAATGTGGGAGGAAACCGGAGCACCCGGAGAAAACCCACGCAGGCCCGGGGAGAACATGCAAACTCCACACAGGGAGGCCGGAGCTGGAATCGAACCCGGTACCTCTGCACTGTGAAGCCGACGTGCTAACCACTGGACTACCCGGGCCGCCCTATGGGCAGAAATAATACATCTTATTTGTTTAGAGTCAGCACAAATATAAGATCAAGATTTGATGAGGATGCCACCTCTCATCTGGGCACAATTCCACGGGGGTTGGTAAAACTGCAGACAGTTCATTGATTTATGGTTGTAATTTGGTTTTCCAGCATAAAACTGCACCAATGGTTTGTGTCACGGTTCGGGGTGGGGTGGGGGTCAGCATTGCATCAGGTCATAGCATCACTACAAATATCAACTGGATATAGTCACATCCTTGTGAGCCATCTTGTCATTTTTTGCCCCCCCCCAACGTGTTTCACTTATTGAAGTGCAATAGAACAGACTCACAGAAAATAATACCATTCTTGTCTATAAATCATTTCCGATGCCTTGCTTTGAACTACAGTCAAACCTCGGTTTTCGAACATCTCCGTTCTCGACCAATTCGGTTTTCGACCCAAAATTTCGAGATGACGAACAAATTTCGGTTCTCGAACAAACTGAGCGCACTTGAATGCACCATTTGACTCCTCTCGCCTTCCTTACACGAGGAAGTGACGCTTCCTCGTGTTGCTTTCCAATGTGAGCAGACGTGTTCAGTAAACATTTTTATTTTAAAAAGAGCGTGGTTTCGGTTTTCGAACAATTTCGGTTTTCAAACAGCCTTCTGGAACGGATTATGGACGAAAACTGAGGTTTGACTGTACTTATTTTCTGTCAAAACCTCACGGAGACTCCCACTAGGTTTGCCTTCAAATGGACACATTCGCCACTGACCTAACACCGTGCATTCCTCACATTCTGGACAGAAAGTGCCAGGCTCTTTTAAGCCTTCAATTTAAAAGTCTGTGTTATGTGTGAGAGAAAGTTGCTCCTGCGAGAACTATATTACATGTGCAGTGCTTTGGAACCAAAGAGTAGACCAGTGCATTTCTCTGCAGCGTCCATCACACGGGAGCGAGTCCTAGTCTACAGATTAAGGGATGCATATACTGTAGTGTGGTCAGTCAACCTCTATAGCCTTCCAGTGCATGCAGCACTAGTGTGTCCCTCATTTTCAGACAGATTAGAGCATATAGAGTCTCACACTGCAACAATGCTATATATTAGTGTGTCTGTGGGTGTGTGTGGGCGGGTGTGTGTGTGTGTGGGCATGTTTGGATAAAACAGCAGCAGGGTGCAAAGCAGGAAAATATTTGTGGAGGGGCAAGAAAACAAAACACGGAATTTAAAAAAAAAAGAATTTGGGTAGCTCTTTTTTTTCAAAAGTAGTTTGAAGGAAATTTTGGCAGCAGAGTGAAGGCAATAAAAGAGGCAAGTGCCTTTTAAAAATAAATGAATGTGTAGTGGCGAGATGGTGAATTTTGTAGTTGTAGTACTGTCTTTTTTTTCTCCCGAGGGTGTTTTTGGATGCCTTTCTCATCAGTCTGGGCAGGACCTACGTGCACACCCCCCACCTCCTACCCCTTCCCTTTTCCCTGCCTCATTTCTCTGAAGTGGAGAACGTAACGAGAGCCATGCGTTGACTTCAGTTTGAGAAGTGTGTGAGGGAAAGAGAGGCAGAGAAAAGGAGAGAAGAGACTCACAGGCACCTCACATGTTGGGAATTGGAGTCACTGTGCAGCCCACAGAGTTGAGGTGAGGGGTGAATATTTTGACACGTTATCAACTTTCCTAGTGCATGAGGGTGTGAATCTGTGTGTTTGTTTGCAAACAAATCTTTTGCTTAGAGTCCAGTCAAGATTTTGCCCATATTGCTGGAAGGAAATGCAGTCAAAAGCCGAGATCCCAAATGAACTTATGTGTGAACACCCTCTTTCCATGTCAGTGATCAGACTTTAACGCACGTGTGACAGGTTTACTGTTCCAATATTACAGTGGGGTGTGTGACTCAGTCTGTGAAGTGGAGAAAAAGAGTCATTGTTAGAGACTGCAGACACCATGCACCAATATTTATCTGCATGTGCATGTTGAGTCTCAGTGATTCATTGTTTGATTCAGCGTCTCCGATATTTGTAGAAAACAAGGTTTTGTTTCAGCTGTGGTCTGCAGTGGACACCAAATGAGGGGCAGACCTCGGAGAATCAAGATCTCATCTGGCCACAATATGGACTGCCTGCACATTTCGCTGTCACGTTAAAATGTTGGATTCTTTTAGTGCAAGATTTATGTTTGCAACAGACCTCAGATGTTATAAAAGTGATGAGAAGCGGTAAGCAGATGTGGTGAGTTGCCACAAGGATGGCTTTGGAGACCGCAAAAAAAAAAAAATGCATCAACTTGTACGTCACACAGGTGTGTGATAACATGTTGCCTCCGATGAATCTTGCCTCGAACTGCACTGGCCACGCGAGAAAGATTGCCATGTGATTGTGGTTGTCCCCCTCTGGTCACACCCCCAGGGTGTTGTTGTGAGATGTCAGGGTGGGGCAAAGGTACGCAGCGGACGTCTGTGTCCCAACCACACCTGTGATGCCGGGTGAAACCTGCTCGGTCATGCCAGTTTGCCACACTTGTTTTAAAAGGTGGAAAATCTTCCTCAGCCTTGCCGGGGTTGGCATTCCCCATGTGAGTGTCATGTTGCAATTTGCAACATTATACACCCGCACAGCTGGGCGCCGTGTGTATTTGTCTGAGTTGTCCAGATTAGTTTCTCAACATTTAGAGTGCTGCAACATCCATAAAAGCGTCATTTGACAAATAAAATTTGACAAAATTTGTCAGCATATAACCAATTCAGTCACTTCTCAAACAGTGCACTCCTTATAATTAAGGTTCTCATTTCATAGAATTATTTTGGTCCGTGAAGTCAGCAGTACAAGATGGAAGTGCCAAATGCTGCACAACTTTACGATAGACTCGTGATCTTAGACAAAAATGATTGTTTGCTTAAAATGCTCGGGGAAAAAAAAACCAGAAAGCGCTGTCATCTAAGCTAAAGAAGTAAAACCTCTGGCTATAAGTAAAAGCGTTTCAACAGATGGAAAGATGAGGGTGTGACAGAAAAAGACGTACAGAGAGGTAAGAGGGAGTGTATGACGACTGTCTACTCAGTAAATGCTGCTGGAATGACATTTTTTTTTTTTTTTTTTTACCGTATACTAAACTCTCCTCTTCCTGCCCCTCCCTCCATTTTGGCTGCTATAGTCTTCTTTCATAATTCTGTAGTTCCCATTTGTCATTTACAAGCTCTTCTGTTGAAACAACTCATTGTGTGAATGCTGAAATGAGTAGTGGGATTATATAGAGATTTTTTTTTTTTTAACTTTCATTCCAACACTCATTTAAACTGTATTCATATGATGCAACAGTGAGAATTCGTCATTTACGACCTTCGAGTCTGAAAATGTGAAGAACTACCCAAAGTCCGAGTTCATATGTACAAACGCGGGACAGGTCAGGGTTTCAGGCTTCGTTTTGGATCGTCACGAAGGGGGACTTTTGCAAATGTTACTTTGTAGTGAGGAAGTCTCAGTAAGGAGGCCGTCAAGGGTGGAGAGGTCGGATAAACAGCAGACTTTGCCATGGGAGACCGCTGTTCAGTTCCTGTATCCAACTGTGAGTCCCAAACGTACAATTAAATTCCAAGTAGTGCACGTCGGCTTGGCCATTTGCTGCACTGCATGTTAGTAATGTGTATGCAGAATATAAGCAAGCAATTACATATTTTGTTTTGCACTGTGTTTATGGTTGTGAATATGGAATGACCTGCAAGGGCAGCAGCGTGCCACAGACCAACTTTTGTAGAAGCAGCCGACGGCAGATTGTTGTTGCTGGATGGCACTTTGCAGCTTCACTGGTGGCGCATCTCACGCTCAGACTGAGGTTTATATATCGTGCTTCAACGCTTCCTCCCCGCTTTCCTATCAGATCACAAAGTTGAGTGGACCAAAGACGGTGCAAGTTGAATATCTTTCAGGAAGTCAACTCGCAGTTGAGCTCATAGCCCAATAACACAGTTGGAGTATTGCCAAATTGTCTGTAAACAGGACAGAAGCTCACCCAGACCACAGCTCATCATTTCTTATCCGATAAATGCTTGATATGATCCATCTTTGACCAGTTTTTGACCGGAGATATATATATATATATTTTTTTTTAATTTATGATATAACTGTCGTTGATGCAAAGATGCATTTTATTATATGTCTGTCTAGACGCTATTCTTTGTCTAATATGTCCATTTTAACCATTTCTAATCAAAAATGCTTTTATTCTGCAGATGACAGGTGAGCTGTCCATGTTACACCAAGTTTCTTGACCTCCTTAATGCTGCAGTTACATTGGGTAGACTATAAAAATAATTAATATCTGCGGTAAGTCAACAAGTTAAGAGTCTAATGCCCAGGCCAATACTGAGCACCCTGTCAAGAAAATATGGAAACATATAGCCCTAGCAAGTAGTGTGTTAATGTGCGTGTGTGTGTGTGTGTAATTAAGACTTATGAAAATATTGAACTATATTATGACAAAGCTGTGTATTTAGACACTTGAGTTTTTAAGCAACAGCCTGTAACCCGTCTTTGAATTTTCTCAGGGGCGCGAGGAGAAAAGCTCGGGTGGAGGGCGTGTTGAGATAATTTGTTCCTCACAATCATCAAGACTTTGAACTCGGGTGTAAGAATGATAACTCGGTTAATGAACCAGAATTCCTGCCCCAAGCTTTGCGCCAATCCCCTTTGTCGTGTTTATTTTTGTTGATTGTTCAAATATACAACGTGAAGCCGGTTTGGTGGGGTCTACAGGCTCCACTACGAGCTAGACCCCCCTTCTCCTGATTTCGATGCTGTCATTTTGAAATTATGAAGTCTTCCCAGCTGGGACGCAGGGCAGTATGCCAGACTGGGATGGGGCCAGTGTAACCAGACACCGTAATGTAGACCCTCTTTTACTGAGCATACTATCTAGAACTTAACTAAAATGAATTCATCACTCTGTATGAAAGCACCACTGCGAATATTAACCGCAAAATCATGTTTTACATTTTTTGACAGGGTCTGTTTGTTACTTGGGCTGCAGAAACGTGGCTTGTCAAAACTCATGTTGAAGGATGGTGCAAAAATGCAAATCTGGTGAAAATATGTTTTATCTCCATGTGTTTAGTCAGAGGAAGTTAACAGTCCCATACATCTAAAATCCAATCACAATTTCCTTCAATGAGGTCGGAGGTGAACGGGAACATATCCCAGATGACTTTGGGCGAAAGGCAGGGTACATCCTGCACAGGGGGCAGATCTACACAAACAATCATTCACTTATTTTCACAACTCCACAATTTCAAGGATTCAATGAACCCAAAATGCATGACTTGGGAAACCCCAAACCTCAGACTTGTGAGGCAAGCATGCTAACCACTGTAACACGGTGCTGCCTGCGGAAGATAACTGCAATTAGAGAAATATCTGTTGCCTTTTTATGCTCAAAGGACATTTTTATATTGCCAGACTGGTTAAAAACAGAGTAGGCCGGTTAAGAATACAAACATCCAATATGCTGTTACTGTCCCAATTTCATAAAACGGACTTTTCTGTTGTCATTTTCAAATGGTCGCGAGTGAGTCCAAATGGGCACATGACGCATGCACACGTGACGCTTCGCTCCCCAGCGACTAATGTGACGGCTGTTTCCTTCCGTGTGCATGGTCAAATGTGTGGGTGTTTGCATGTTTGGATTTGCGGTTGCAAGGCTCCGTCTGTGTGTCTGTGTATCAGTGCGTGCAGGCAAGTCTTTGACACAAGAAGCGGTCGCTGCTCTGCGGTCGCGTGGAGTAAATGAACTCAAAAGTCGCACAGACACGCTCACACACACACACACACACACACACACACACAGACTTCCCTCAGAACACCTAGAGGTGACTCCCTGTGGCAGGGTGCCCAGTGTGTCGCTAAAACCACACGGCAGCGCATTCCCAGACTCTGAGAGTGAGGCGAGATGAGCAAAGTGGAACAGACTCATCAGTTGACGGTGGTTCATTGTTTGTCGGATTGTGTTTGTGTGTTGATCTATGTCTGCACACAAACTTGGTGGGAGAAAAGCAAGGTGGGGGCATTGCTTGAGCTCTCAGCTGTGGCTGCTTTTTATTAGATGGTGTGAGTGTTCCCTGGTGAGCTCCCACGGGGAACCATTTTATGGCTGTGTAAATGACTCTGTGTTCCACATGGACATTTCAGCCAGCACATAATTTGATGTCTTAACACCGAATGACTTTATGGTTTGTTTTTTTGATTGGCAGACACGGCAAACGTGGCTCAAGGCTACCACATTTGCCATGAAAATATGGCATTCAAATCTACAGGCTTCAATCCGCAGTGGTATTTGTTTTAATTTCCTCTATTTTACGCACTAGACAGACCTTTGGGCACTGGCAACAGAATGAGGGTTAGGGGAAGTTAAAAAAGTCAAGAGGTTTCCTTTTGTTCATCTTGCAACCTGTTGTTGATCAACGTTGAGCTGATAGATGTTGTCAATAGAAACCAACTCACAATCGCTATCGCTTATGATAATTCTCATTCAAAGCACGGCAGAGCTGACGATCCACTATGATGAGAAACGGCTCGACATGCAGTTTGGGTTTTGATGAGAATTGAATATGTCTGGTACTTCCTCGTCATTCAGAGTTCACCAAAGGAATAGTCCGTTTGACTGTAGACGCATGTTGGCAAGTTTCTACAAAGGTTTCGCTACTTTATTTCCATTGCAAAATTGTGACCGCAGGCTGCTTTGGAGTCGGCGGGAGGTGAGTTATGCTTTTTGCATACTGTGGATTTTGGGTGAAGTATCAGTTTAGGTTCACCATGGAAAAAGAATAACAGGCTCCAATCTATTGCTCATTGTTCAAATAAATGTGGATTTCTGCATGCGTGTGCCAGTGCATATCAAGCATGTTTTGTTCTACGGTTTCACTTCAGATCGCAGTGGGTCTATATGGGAGATAAGTCTGGAGTTGATAACCGAGGCAGCGAACGCAACCCTATATAGTACAGTATATAAGGACGACGGCCGGCAAGTGGTTGATGTTAAATTTTACAGAAAACGGCGCAGCAAATCGAGTGTGGGTGCGGTGTTTGACAAAGAAGTGATGAGCCAAGAGAGAATAGATGAGCAGGATGCCACCATCTGTTAGCCACATGCATACCCCACAGCTGTCACATAAATCTCAGGCGAGCTCAGCAAGGCTGCATTCCGCCAGGCAAAACATTCATCGGGTCTCTACCTCATCGGTCCCACACCATGCATTCAATGTACGTAAGAATTAATTGAGGTAAAATCATATGCATTGGGCTTATAAAGACCGGTTGATTTACGGCGCATGAGAGGCTATTTGAACAGTGGGGAATTGTGACATAGAAAAATGGTATTGCAATGTGTCAGCATTTGAGGCCTTGGAGCAAATGTTACATAATCATTGCTATTTCACTTGAGCTCTATGAATTACTACCTCCAACTATTGGCAATAAATGATGTTGTAAAGTACTGCTGCTAGGCAACTGTTGACGACGAAGTCGCGTTCTCCTCGTGTGGTCTTTCAGCTCTCCACTCCATTAGGAACAGGGGATGTGAAAATAACCAACACGATGCAAACGCATACACACAGTTTAGGGTCACTCGGATCAGTCTCAATCTCAAGGAGGCAAATGGAGGCCTGTGGGTACAGATGTGCAAAGTCAATTCGTTTGTTCTCCGTTGCTGGGCTCTGTTGTGCGGGATATTTGCCTTGTCAATATTAAATCTCATTGAACTTCTTAATAGTGGTGCAATGGATATCGTAACTCACCAACCACTGAGGTTTGTTCAAATCAATAATCAAATCGATGGAAGGATCCTCGATGCAGCTCTTGGATGTCAGTAGATTGTGTCCAATCGTACAGTCCAAGTCAGTTGCTTGTACACGCCAATCAAGGCCTTTTATCTCTCTGCGTCAAAATAGCTGTCAGTAATCTGCAAAGTGTGTGACGGTGCCGTGTTTCTGTGTCACAGGTATGAATGTATTTTGGGATATCTATGCTCAGATTTTACTGGAACTTGATAATAACTGGGGTCATTGCTGTTAAAGAAATAATGTAATAACATAGCGGTCATGGATGAGTCATCACTAATTTGAAGTTCTCTTTCAAACCATATTCAGGCACTGCGGGTGACCAGAGCAGGGCTGATGAGAAAGCCCAGTCATTACATCACAGTCATGGAGTGTGGCAGATGAATGGGGGTGAATGTTTTCCGGGCAAAATATCAGAATAGGATTGAAGCAGATGTAATGCTCTATTATTCTTACTGCACTGATCAGCAGGAATGGCTTGAGAGAAGCGTCGAGCTTCGGGTCTGGCTTACGTGACAGGAACATTGGGACATTCTCTGGTTACCCTAAAATGACTGCAGTCCACGACTGTCAAGTAGCTGGGCAGTACATCAACGCGTCATTCGGCATGTTGCCCTCCTATGGTGTCACCTCATCTAATCCGCAACAAGCAGTGAAAGACAATGTGGAAATTGAACCACAGAGTTCATACGAGTGGTATGAATCAATGGCATGTTTGAGTGTTGACGGTCTGATTGCCGCACTGGCTGCATCGGTTTCATTGCATGACAACTTGTGGACGCCGCATAGCTTTGCCTCATCTGGACGAAGTGACTTGACAACAGCCAGTCCAATGCTCACTCCACAGCTGCACATCAGGGACAGCTGTGACTCTAAATCCCATCTTCTGTATCTGGGGGCCAAGTCCCACTAATCGCAACTGGATCAGTCGCTTTCCAATGAGATGCGTCTTCAATTATAAACACATTGTATGATGACTGGGAAAGAAATGTGTTCAAGATTTTTTCGAGTATGTTTGAACCAAATCTGCACAAATACTCGTCTCTCTTTGGGTATTTTGGGGTTTATAAGATATTACAAGTAGCGTCAATGCTTTCTCAGGGATGTATCGATCTCTAAACTTGGGCGTGGCCTCCCTCCAGCTCACATGCAGCTGAACAAAACAGAAAACTTGCGTATCTTTCTTCCTGTATTTTTGCTCTCCTTTTCTACATCATCCTTTCATTCTCAAGCCACATGTTTTGGACTTGAAAAAAAATGCAAGACAGAGAAGAAAAAAAGAGAAATAGACAGCTCCAAAGGAATATGGCTTGTATTAATCTGGAAACGTTCATTTTCATCTGAATTAAATTATTGGTTTGAACTCAGTGTCCTGAGAAAGCAGGCAATGCGTCACCAGCTTCCCATATGGGCAAGGAGTGGTCATTAGGTCTGTCACTGTTACCACAAAGCTGAGTTTGGTTGAGCTTTCTTGCAGTTTTTTTTGTTTTTTCCCCCCACATACATCACATCAAAAGTACACATTTGTTGTTGGCAGACCCTTTGTTTATTCTTGGGAAGTTGACATGAGATGGGAGTCGAGGTATTTCTTTCAATCATTGTGGCTTTGTGCCTCCGTGTTGATAAAAACACTCATACAGAAACACATTTGACGACAATTCTACGCTATACGAGAAGGATATTCTATTCTCTGAGACCTATTTCACATAAGACAAACAAGAACCAGTTAAAGTGTCACTGTACCATAAAAAAGTGTGACATATCAAACTTTTTTTCTGATGCCATAATTATTAGCGAAATACAGCAATAGACCAGCAATGTAAATCAATATTTTCATGGCCATCAATGCATGTTGTAGGCCCATGTTTTCAAATGTTGATATAGACTTACTCCATAAAATCTCTTTGTAAGGCACATGTGTCAAAGTCAATGCCCGGGGGCCAGATCTGGCCTGCCACATCATTTTATGTGGCCCGCGAAAGCAAATCAAGCATGCTTGCTAAAGTCTGAACCAAAATTTCTAATTGTCATATCCAATCCATAACAATATTTGAACAAGCCATTATTCTTGATTTCTGATTTCAAAACAATGTATCCATCAATTTGTTGTTCACTGTATATATAATATGTGGAGGTGGTTTAACATTGATATGGTTCAAAAAAATTCACAGTCAGAATGGCCCTCCAAGGGTAAACCGCAATGACAATGTAGCCTGCGACAATAATGAGTTTGACACCCCTTACAACGTAAGGGTTCTGGGCAAGGACAAATATGCATACAGAATAATGTATTTTTTATAAAAATGTTAGGATTCAGTGTTTGAATGGAATGCTTCAGAAACTCAAAACTCACACTGGATTAAAGCAATATAATGCAAAGGGGTTATGTGGAGTGCGGCCTGGTGCACTGGTTAGCACGTCGGCCTCACAGTGCAGAGGTTCGATCCCGGCTCTGGCCTTCCTGTGTGGAGTTTGCATGTTCTCCCCGTGCCTGCGTGGGTTTTGTCCAGGTATGCCGGTTTCCTTCTACATTCCAAAAACATGCATGGCAAGTTAGTGGGAGCGTGTTAAATTGTCCCTCGGTGTGATTGTGAGCGCAGATGGTTGTTTTTCTTTGTGAGCCATGCGATTGGCTGTCATGTAGTTTGTCTGATTTAATCACCATTGTTTGAAATGCACACCTGACCATTACATTCACACTCAGTCAATCTGAGTTCCCGCTCAGTCATAACTAAGCATAACTAACATGCAAACATTTTCTGGGAGTCCCTAAGACAAGACATGTGACGATTGCATAATGTCAGTGGCCAGTGGTACCAAGTCAGACAAAACTTCCTGCTTTGAGTGGAACCAGTTCTAACTCTCAGGAAAGGGCCCACTTTTTTATTAGGCTTTTTTTTTTTTTGTCCCTGTCAAAAGGTGGTGATCAGATGTGTAACAATACGGGCCTTCACAGGCAGACACAGCAGGGATTTGGTCTCAACTTGACATCAATCACTAGATCCACCAGACAGGAGAATCCTATGATTTAGAATTTACCTTTGTGGAAGAAAAACCCAAAACATAAATTTCCTTTACAGATGCCCTTTTGAAACCTTTTAACAAAAAACAGCACAAATGTTTGACATGAGCAGCCTCAGTAGCTGCAATGCCTCAGTCACGGTGATAACTACCAAAAACATAAAGTGCATAGCCTCTGAAATGTTCTGTACTTGCTGGCGGTCGGAATATAAAAAGCTAAGCACTATCATGCTGTGAAATTCCTGAAAGGAGTCTTGAGGAGAGGTTAGATATGTCTGCTTTTGATATTATCCAAGAAGACAATAAAACAACTGTAAAGAGCCGTTGAGGCTATGATTGTCTAGTTTGAGATGCTAAAATCCTTTCAGAGCCGCTAAATGAGGGTACACCCATACTGGTCTTTAACAACTGGGCGACTCCTTAAATGACAGAAATAGCTAATTTATGTAAGCAGAATTAAAAAAAAAAAACAACACAAAAATGTGTTTACTGGTCCTTTAGTGCTTGGTATACGCGGAGGTGACTTAACGATAACAACCACTCTCTTGCCCCCAACCAGAGGTCTGTTGTCAGACCAAGAAAAAAAAGCAGCAGCATGCAGAGGGCATTCGGACTAAAGTACTGTATAAAGGAGAGAAAGTAGAAGAAGAAGAAAGAGAAGAAGCTCGGCTTACTATTGGCTTATTTGGTAACGACAACATATGGTGCTTGCAAAGTCTTCTCTTTGTTTTCCTTGTGGTGAATGACTTGCTAGACACATTATCGAAACACTTTTTGCCTGGCCACGGCAGGTGTATTCCTGATTGACTGTCGTCCTCTTTCACAATGATAAAGAGAATTCTTGCACAAAATCAGTGTTGAACACACACATTGACGTATTTGCGGTGGTATATACTGAACAAGTTTAACAGCCCAACTGGGCAGATTGAGTGGGAATAATCATAATTAACACGCCATATACCGCAATTGCTCAGGATGATGTCATTAGTGACGTTTGATAATTAGACCCTTGCTCACTTTGATGTAAAGAGGTTTTATATTCAAAAGTGGCCAGCTTTTCCATATGTGTTTACCCCGCTGAAATTAAAGCCAAAGATTGATATGTGCAATGGCTGGGTTTCTGGGTTTGACATTAGACTATAGCGTGAGGTTTTTGGGGTTTTTTCTGTCTAATTCAGCTGGGTGGCACACAGAACCACATTACTGGCATACTTCACTGCAATGCAATGCAAGCACCAGCAGACAGAAGTTTACCACATTATCCAAACTTATCATTGTGCAGTGACGAAAGGGTACGCTCCTTGTTGACAAATACACTTTTGCCAACATCGCCTATCAATAAACCTGATTTATAATGCTAAAATGTGTCATTCCTTACCTTCACAAAGGAGAATGACAGTGGTCAGCATCCGCTGTGGTTGTATATTTACCTGGCTTGCATCTGGATGACCTCTGACCACAAGGAATACATCCCCGTGGGAGAGGGAAATGTGCCTGTTAGAGGCCAACTCGTGGGCGGCAGAGCGGTTTTATACACAGACTGGCATTATCTGCAACTTTTGCTCCACTCGGGGCCACTAAATATACCCTCCGAGGCCTTCCCAGGCTCCTCCAGGCTGGGGAGAAGCGGCCACTGCTTGGGCCGTGGTCCAATGACATGGCTGCCGACCTCCACGGAAAGTATTTTTAAGGTCAATTATAGGGTACGGTCCTTTTTAAATGGCCGACTGGTGCGGAGGAGGCCTCATATTAAAGGTTTATGTGGCAAAGGACAGGGAGAAGTCTGCCGTCGCTCACCCCAGTTCCTATTGTTACCATGCACCCGCTGAGACAGTGAGCTGTACATGAAGATTAAAATTGTAATGCTTAGCTCTGTATAATATCAATCGAGACTTTACAGTGAAAGTATGTGCTTGGAATAGCAAGGTAAGATGAAGTTTACAGAGCAAAATAGATCAAACCATTTCTTAAGGGCAGTGTGGTAACCTTTTTGTTAGCACATCTGCCTCACAGTTCTGATGTTCAGGGTTTGAATCTTGGCTTCATCTTTCCTGTGCGGAATTTGCGTGTTTTGCTTGTGCTTGCTGAGGAGGGGTCGGGGAGTCGGGGGTTCCACCCACACCACAAAACCTTTATTGCTTAATTTAACACAAAATTGACCATAGCTGTGTATATTTGAGCGCGAATGGTGGTTTGTCTAAGTGCACTATTCTAGATTGGCGACCAGTACAGTGTGAACCACACTTCTCTCCCATAATCGGCTGGGATAAGCTCCATATCTCCTTGGCCCCTATTCTTTGGTTGTTTCATTTACATTTTTTGATTTATTACACTTATTGGTATCGCTGAAGAGGAAATTCAATTCATATGCTGTACTTTTGCGAGCCACAGCACACATGCGCATGCAAGGATAGATTCAGAGTGAAAGACGACTGCACCGCCTGAGCTGGAATGGCAGACGATGCCTTGCTCAAGGACGCCTCAACAGTACCCAGAAGCACATTAGTATCCCTCCAACAATATACCGTAATTTCCGGACTATAAGCCGCGACTTTTGTCACACGCTTTCAACTCTGCGGCTTATTTCATGAAGCGGCCTATATAAAGATTTTTCTAAGGGCCGCCTGTGTACCGTCTTTCTTTGTAAATATCTCATGTTACAATATGGGCACCTGCGGCTTATAGGCAGGTGCGGCTTATGTGGGTACAAAATGTTTTTTCCCTTTAAAAATGTAGTGGTGCGGCTTATAATCAGGTGCGCTCTATAGTCCGTAAATTACGGTTTATTTTTGTCCAGAGTTGAACTCGTACCCATGACCTACCACTCAAAAGTCCAAGTCCTGAGAGACTGAGCTACATTTGACACATATTGAGGATTATTTACTACAAGCCGGGAGGATGCTTCAGATGGACAATTATCGCTCAGATCATCAACACAATAACTTTATTTCTTCAATTGTTAAATTACAGGTTGCATATTGGCGAGTGGTTAGCGCATCTGCCTGACAGTCTGAAATTATTTAAGCGTTTGAATTCAGGCTCCAGCCTTCCTGTGTGAAGTCTGCACATCCTTCCTGTGCTTGCGTAGTTTTTCTCCAGGTTACTCCTACATCCCCCAAAACATGCAAGTTAGGTTCAATGAAGACTCACTGTTGTCCATAGGTGTGAATATACAGTAGGTGTAATTGGTTGTTTGTTTATAAGTGCCCCGTGATTGGCTGATGACCAGTGTGGGGTGTACATTGCCTCTCGCCTGAAGTAGCAGGGATGAGTTACAACTATAGAAAATGGATTGCTGGATGGATGCTAAAATACACACATGCTCATGTATTTTTCCTGAGAAAATGTCAGCCCTTAAAGGGGTTATCCTAATCCGGATGCTCCCCTATTCGGACAAACAGCACTCGGCATACACAAAGGCCACACACGCAGACTGGCACAGTTGCTCAATGCAGAACCTACAGCGAGATCATTCTGGTGCTTTTCATGATTCATTCCAACATGAATCCACCATAAATACAGGCCTGTCAACTGTTTCTACCCCACAGAGAGGGAGCTCGATGGTACAGTAGACACCATTCACCTCTGTGTATTTGTAGGGGGCAGAAGGAAGGTTGGATTTGGTGGCTTTGGTCTTAACTGAAGAGGGAGGTGTTGATGGGACAAAAGGGGTGGGGGGGGTCAGGAGGCTTGAAAGGCCTATTTGTGCAGATGAGGGCTGTGTTTGCTTTGCTGTGGTTCCCCTACAGTTCAATGGACGCTCTATCCATGTGTAGCTATTCCTTTCCTTAATACTTTAGTAAAACAGGATTATTACAAAAGAAGAGCGGTACGGTATTTCCTTACCTGCGGCTTTCACACATAAACAACAAATTATAAAAACATTGTGATTGAAATCTAGTGAGACAATAGGCGTGTATTTTTTTCTTTTTCACCACAGATTTGTCACTCAGTTAGAATTTGAAAATGACATACGTCTTATCAAATTCTATTGCATCAATGGCTGCAGCAATCCCAGGGCACAATCGTTTTTTGCCCAGCTACTTTCTGTAAAAACGATTGGCTATGAAAATGGAAAGCAACAAAGTGTGTTAGTCACTATCACTGCATTCCTGCATTTCCAGTACACTAGGAGCAGATGTTTTCAGTAGGGGGACTGACTGTCACGAGGATCCATCCATGTCACCTGTTGGCGTGCTGTTTTTTGCATTACCCTCACTGACAGGACTGAAGTGCAACAATGTTGCCAGGCAAACGTCTGCTTTCAAAAGTTTCAGAAAACATTATTTGTCCCCACGGGGATATACAATTACCTGAAGCAGCCGGATATTTTCACTGACGTGTTTAAGAGTTAGTTCAGCCTTGAAAGAGGTCTGTGCTCTAATGAGAACCATTCTAGTGTCAAAGTCGGAAATGAAATGGTATGTGAGTGTGTAGGGTTCAGCTCACAGGTGTGCTGTCACTGAACAAAATCATTACACTCGGTCAGACAGCTTGATTTTAACAACAGGTTGTGAATTTCTTCAAATGCATGAATATCAAATGTGCAAATTATTACTGTTTTAGTTTATTTCTGCTTACATGAATAGGACAGTTCTTCAAATATTTGGAAAGAAAAGAGGAATTTATGAAATACTGCAGCACGCAATGCCTTTCCAATTTCAACACCGAACGTAACTTTACTATTAACATATCCTTCACTCGAACGAAAGCTATCCATCTTATTGAAGTTGACTCGACCTGTATTGGCATGAATACTGAACTTGTTGTGAAATTAAGAATTGTTCAGCACAACATTAATAATTGTATGTAAAAATGTTGGTATTAATTGAACACCATGAGTTGTTGATGATAACACCGGCAATGTGTCTATATCCATCCACACTGCCCAGTGTTAAAGTAACTAATTTACCAAAGTGTTAAATGTTCAACACCAAATCGTCTGTAACAGTCACAAAATGTAGTGTTGACAGCGCAATAATAATGACAGTGTTTAGATTAACACCACTGAGTGTTCATGCCAACACTAAACAGTGTAGGGAAAATATCCCATGCCTCACTTTCAATAAAACATGACAAAATCTCAATTCAAAACACTTTTTTTAATTATATCTTTTAATGAACTCATATGAGTTTACATGAGTTAATTTGTTTGTTTTTTCATGGGAAAACCGCCCATCATGTCAATACAAAAATCGGCTCAGACACACCAATAACAGTCAACAAATCCTCCTCAATTCTAAATGCATCAAAACCCAAAGTACATAATAACATTTGTGGTCAAAAGAAATGTCTTACCGTTATGAAGTTGTTTATTTTCCTGAAAGTAGGAAATTCACTTTCAGTTGCCACACATCCAAGCATTCCATTCTGGCATTCAGTTCCATAGTTTTGCACCCACGAAGTAGTGGAAAAAGTAGACATTACATTTAAAAAGACCTTTTCACCTGAACTGGATGGTGTGGCATACTTCTTCGCATGAACATTCCCTTCTTTTTCACACTTTGGCAACCGGTTTGCCCAATATTTCATCATGAACAAGCCTTAAACAGATGTTGGGTGCCCAGATGTTGATTGGTCTTGCAGAATCTTTGGGCCAACTTCGAAAGCACATGGCAGCAAAACAGACAGAAGAATATGGACACAAAACAAATACCATCCATACTCAAGTCCATTTCTTGTAGGCCTCCGTGGCCAAATGAGAAAACCCTAGAGGTTTTTTTGCAACTCGGTTCTCACATAAGTTGTTGAGGCCTTGTCTTGCAGATTGGCGAAGAGTGTGAGAATTCTACGGACATAATGCGGACATTAACTTTTCACACGAACACTTCAATGCAATCAAATTCCTTCAAAGACACTTGGCTTTTCAGATCATCTTGTCTACCCCTTTACATTGTGGGGAGTGGCCATATTCTTTGTCAAGCAGATGACAAATGATGCTCACAAATATCATCATTACGAATGGAGTAATTGCAGTGCAGTTCATCACTCTCGTGACCTACTCCTGCTGGTTTCAAATTCAAATAGACCCCATTCAGGGTAGAATCAAGGCAACACCCAAATTCAACAAACTATCAGTGTTACGTCCTGCATTACACAGCCTACACTAGGCCGATTTGCAATGCAGTTGTAAAATCTTTGTATCATTCTTCTTTTTTAGGATTCCAATGAAATTTGCTTTTCACAGATGGCTGCCATATGTAGCACAACAACAATCCCAAGTGCGTGAAATAGCATGAGAGTTACCCCATTACGGCGGCCCGGTAGTCCAGTGGTTAGCACGTCGACTTCACAGTGTTGAGGTACCGGGTTCGATTCCAGCTCCGGCCTCCCTGTGTGGAGTTTGCATGTTCTCCCCGGGCCTGCGTGGGTTTTCTCCGGGTACTCCGGTTTCCTCCCACATTCCAAAAACATGCATGGTAGGCTGATTGATCACTCTAAATTGTCCCTAGGTATGAGTGTGGGCCTGGATGGTTGTTCGTCTCTGTGTGCCCTGCGATTGACTGGCAACCGATTCAGGGTGTCCCCCGCCTACTGCCCGAAGACGACTGGGATAGGCTCCAGCACCCCCCGCGACCCTCGTGAGGGTGAAGCGGTTCGGAAAATGGATGGATGGATGGGTTACCCCATTACATTACAAGGGCTTTACTGCTTGCTTAAGATCTGAAAGATTCACTCATGCATATAGTGGCATTCATACATTCACAAGAGTTCCGCAAAGAAGTACTTTTACTTTCTACCTTTTTATGCAAAATCACTTGTTAACTATGACGCTTTACTTTAACAGCAACAATACCTGTACCATCTGTCGATGAAAGGGGTGTAAAAGGCAAATTAGGATATTAACAATTAGTGTTTTGTCAGTGTAGTTTGCACCCCGATTCGGTATATCGGTGTTTGATTTGCCAATTTTTAATCATACTTTATTAGGAATGTGTGATATTTTTGACAGCATCCATTTTTAGAATGACTTGTGCCAGATCCCAGCTCGCATGACAGTCCTTCTAAATTTTGTGACAACTCCGTCCAATTTTACTCTTCAAAGAACACAAAAAAGCTCTTTATGAGCCTTTTGGCAGGGTCGGGGGGGGTTCGCCAAAACCTTGAATCCACACTACCTCCTCACCGAAAACTGCCAGACTCTGTCTTCCTGGGAACATCCTCACTCCTGGTCCACATGGATGGACGAGTACACATCGCCAGGCTGCTAAGTCTACACTGTCTGGGGTGCCCCGTGTTTGTCTAAGGAGGCAAGCATATGTTCGTGGCTGCTGGACTCGGAAAGACACACCAGTGTGTGATTGGCCCATCACTGGTCGATTTGAGTGTGAAATTCCTAGATCTCAAGCGCAATACAACTCAAACTGTTGAATTTGAGTCAAGAGAATCATATGGTGGTTGTCTTTTGGTATGTTGAACACTTTAATGTAAAATCAACAGCTCTAACTCATCACGAACACACACGGTGACAAATAATCGAATGTATTCTCAATCTTACATACTGTATGTGAGATCATTCAAGTGTCGCAGCCAGTCAGTGGCTGTGTAGTTGCTCTCACTAGTCCTAATTGGGAGACGCTTTGGTGTTCGCAGCAAGCGGGAAGCCTTTCTTTTCATTGGTGCTTTGGGTATGTCAGCAACTTGACCTGGAATGACCCCTGACAGATGTGCTCCTCACACAGCAAACCCTACTCGCAGGTATTATTTTAAGATGTGTTTTCAAGAAAAAAACTGGCCACCGTGCACTCATGTCAGGCTGTTGCAATTTTGTTCCATACGAGGCGGGCATTTGTCTTGATCGTTTCTCGAAAGACAAAGATGCACTGTGAGGTCTCATTGAAGAGTCAGCTCAGGTCACCACACATGAATAACTGTAAGTGCGCCAACTGCAATGGCACAAAGCCAAAGCAGGTGATCCTGTTTCCAAAATACAGTTTATACTATCTTTTTTTTTTCCAGATGCAAATAGTAATTATGGTGAACCCTCATTTGTCGTGGGGCAATACACTCCAGACTGACATGCAGTAAGTGAAAATGTGTGCCTAGAGCATATGAAAAGTAAAAAGTGTACAAATATATATTTTTAATGTCGTTTTACCCTTCCCACATGCTTTGACAAACAATGAAACTTACTAAGACTCCATTTTTAAATTATTGCTTAACATTTGTTCTCACTCCCCACGCTGTGTGAAATCATTTGTTGTGTGAACTTAATAAAATTATGGAATGAATTTCCACCTAATTAAAACGCTTTTATTAACCGAGATAGGGGTTTGTTGAACTGAGTATTAGTGTCAACATGATGTATTTGCAATGTTTAAAACTTAATTTGTATTGGTTGTTTTCACATATTTACTAAACCAGTAGCTGACTTTTGTTCCTCGGGTAAATTAAATGATACAATATGATTATGCCTGTCTTATTTTGACAGCTTGGGCATGGTAAATGGTAAAATAAGACCAGCTGTTTAATACTGTCTTAACGAATTAAGTCAACCAAAAAAAATTAATCATTTGAAAATAAACTGTAAAATAAGTCATCAGTCATACAATAAAGACATTGTCGATGAATGTTTACCTTGAGCACCTTTCACAAGTCAACTTCGTTTAACCTCAGTTGGTGTTGAATTTGAAAAAGATCACAAAGCGGACTGGATTGACAATAGAAATGTATTCCACAGAAACTGGAAAGAATGACCAAGAAAAAATATGTATCTCGACTTGATAGCCGTTCAAATAAGCGCATTTAAAAAGAAAGAAAGAGTCTTTTTCCCCATCAGGTTTCCCTGCTGATTTTCTGCAGAACGTCAAAGGTATATCGTAGCTGTGAATGCTAGTTTAGGTGGTGTGCGTAGACCAGAACGAACAGCATTGCAATGCCAAATGGGACATTCCGCAGCTCATCCAGAACATTGCCACCCTCCACATCATCTCTGTCTGCGCACACTATTTTCCAATGACAGCAAATTCAAAGACCACCGCCTTCATTTCAACTTGTTTGCTTTCAACTTCTGTCTCCCTTTAGGAAAAAAAAAATATTTTCATCCATGTTATACTCATCCCTTTAATTAAATATGAACAAGACCACTGTTGGCGGATGTTATTCATTTCAAAGTCAAAGACGATATTTGCAGTGTCTGTTTTTTAGTGAATGACAGATGCCAGAGGCCTGGAGGAGCAAAAAAAATGAACTCCATACCATGTATTGTTTCACCAGCTTCTTTGATAGGGTATCCTTGGGCGTCCTTGATGTTGTCCTTCATGTATTTACTTACCTCACATTCACAGGAGAGCCGGTACATAGTTTTCAAGAAATAGTATCACCACTTTGCGCTTCAAACTATTTTTCACTCCCAGTTCACTGTAAAACTGATACTATACATGCAGTAAAACAAAAGAAAATTAAATGCAGTTTATTTAAACCGTAAAATGTTTGACCCATCCATGTAGTGCAAATAAAAGTCAGTTTGCTAAATCAGGGACGCACAGTGGACGAATGAATGGTCAGCATGTTTTCCTCGCAGCTCAGAGCTTGCCGGTTTGAATCTTGCCTCATTGAGGTATTTACATATTCTTGCCCCACAGTTGACGCAAACTTTGTCTATCAAGACTGTATCGTAAAATTACATATTTTCAAAGCAAGCTGCATTTTATCTTGCGCAGGAAAAAAAATCAAATAAAATTCATGAAAATACCTCAAGGATCGCGTGGTAGGACATCTGCTTCACAGTTCGGAGGTATGGGGTTCGAATCTAGGTTCCTGACTGTGGAGAGTTTCCCCATGCTTGCAGAGGTTTTGTCTGAGTTCACAGGGTTCCTGCTGCGTTCAAAAAAATATATAAATAAATTAAGGAAACCATGCATGTTAAGTTCATTGAAGATGCTGAATTGTCAATATTATGCACGTGAGGGTGACTGCTTGTTTCTCTGTTGACTATTATGATACCCTATCATGGCACACATAGACACGTAGGGACAATTTAGAGTGTTTCATTAACCTGCCATGCATGTTTTTGGAATGTGGAGGAAACAGGGAGAACATGCAAACTCCATATAGGAAGGCTCGGGCCTGAAATCAAACCTTGCACCTTTGCACTGTGAGGCGGAAATGCCAGTCATCCACCGTGCCACCATATTGAAAATGCATGGGAGATATAATCATTTTTTATTACATAGTCACTCTGTTTGGACTGAATTCAGTTGATCTTTTATGGATTTGTTTTTAAAGTAGAGGCAAAATAACACAAATAATGAAAGCTGTCACCCTGAATACATGTTGCAGTGGTACAGTACAGTATGTGTTCTGCTCTCAACCGACTGCCTAAAATAAATTATGACTTGTTCTTTAAAAAGAAACTCTGCCACTCCTCCAATATAACTGAGTTACAGTAATCTTAGCTTAGAAAACAAAAGCACAAAGATTCATTATCCCCAAAACAGAACAGTCTCACCAAGATGTTGCGTAAAAGCTTTGCTGCCAAACCTCTGCATCTGTATAAACCGACGGTATTGTGTACTGTACTTTGTAGCTCCACCGAGCTCCTGGTGGCAGCGTGTGATATTGCCTTCTTTCAATAAAGTTCACCTGAATCCAAAATGTCACTTAGAGATCTCGGGTGGGGGGGATATGTAACTGACAGCCAGTCACCACTGCTCCATTTTGTCTCATTATTTGGCCACATTACTGTTTGTATCTATTTGCTGTTGTTGCGGTAATGACGGTTTGCGTTTACATGGTGAACTGGAAACATAATGATTTCAAATGTTGGATTTGTGTTTTATCCGTGACCAAATCTCCAGATTGCAGAAGGCTCCTCACAAGACCTTTTGAGATTTTGATTGTGAAAAAGAACCAAGAGTGGTTTGTCAGCCCTTTACTGTTTATGCAAGTGTGTCAAGTCCCAATCCTCGAAGAGGCTTTTCACGACCTATAATGAAGGCAGCCTGTAACCTTCAGTACAGCTTTGTGGAATTGTGTAAATTTGACACCATTATGCCACAGAGAGGGTCTGGGTAGGTGTTAATGCTAGAATAGGAGAACGCCAGAGATCTGTACTCCTTTCATTCCTTACCACTACTGCAAAATGTTTACTTACACCGTCACTAGGGGATTTGTAATTGTTTCAAAATGTTACTACAACCTTAATGGTGTATTAGTGGGATGATTCCTTCTGCCAATGGTTGAAAAGTCATAAAAACATCATTGAATGTTATTTTTGAAGTAATGCAGGCGGAATATGCCAGAAGACATACTTCAAGCAGGGACAGTGGCAGTATATTGGCGAGAGCAATACACTGTGGTCGTGTTGCTTTCAAGCTGTCTCTAAGATCAAGCCCTGTCCAGTCTCTGTTGTGCACTGGAGCATGACCTAGCTGCATATGAGCTCCCACAGATTCTTTGGGCAATCTCTACTTAAGGTTACAAATTTTGTGTTTGAGGTCCAGATCCTGCTGCGCATTTCTCGGGCTCATCACTATGTTTTTTTTTTCTGTACTCTTAGTAACCAATGTCCTCTAATCTCTAACCCCCTTTTTGGGCACCATGGCCTGGTTTGAACCTTCAAACTTGGTAGGTGCCGCACAACCCTTTATAATTATATACAGTAAACAGCAAGAGTGTGTTTCAGGGAAGGGAGAGAGTTCTCTTGGGTTTGAAGAAATGCGTAGAAAGGATGAGATGGAGGAGCAGCGCTTCAGTCTGAAGATGGACAATCGCCAAATGTCAAACTCCATTTACATGTGAATGACATGACGACAGTTGCATTGAACGCAAGACGGGTTTATTGACGTTGGCACACCAAAGCAGACGTTGTCCCCATTTCGTGTGATCGTCCTTCGAGTCTTAATTGGAGAAGTCCTCATTTTCCCTGGCCATTATGTGTCTTTGCTGGATACGACTTGTCAAATTGATCAACCGTTTTGCTCCATGTGTCCCAGTGAGTGTATGTGCTTTTCTTTCCGTCTGCCCGTCTGTCTGTGTCATTCGGGCACCCCCCACTACCCCCGCCCCCCACGCTTAAGTGAATCCCCACCGCCTCGCAATCTTGACTTGATCCAAATTTAATTCTACTCCCTCTGTTTTTCTTCTTCGTACTCATTTAATAGCCCGACCGCACAGACACATGCACGCCATCCATGCTTATTTTCGAGCATTTCAGCTATGAGGCTGCGACACATCTGACGCAGTGCTCTCATGTAAACGTTCAAAACAAATAACAGTTTGTGGATTCTTGTAGTATGCCATCTTGCTGTCTTTCCATCTCCCTCCTCATCTTTCTGTCCCTTCTCTGTGTGCACGGCACAGTACTGGCTGGTGTCAGGCTGAGAGGTTTTCTTTGGCAGTCTGCTCCCCCCTTGGCTGGGACAGGCCGCTTGCTACTGGCTGCGAGTTGAGAAGGGAAGCGGGGAGGTAGCAGGGAGGGAGACTGGAGGGGTGGAGGAGGCGTGGTCTCCAGCTGGTAATGAAGTCTTCTCTTTTCATCCTCAGAAGGCAGAGTGTTAGTGGACGGGCCTGGGATCTGCGCGGCTCCTCTGCTTTCTGCCGAGTGACACTCTGCTCAGCGCTGCCTGCACGTCTCAGCGCCCGTCTCCACAGCTGAGAGAGATAAGCAGAGGCAGAGACTCCGCTAGTCATGAGGCTTTTCCTCATACGCACTCCACATCAGAACTCTTGAGGTACGCATTCCGACTGCTCCTGCTCGCGCCGCTCTCCCATACTGTCTGTCTGTGTTGATTGTTGTGGTGGGGGTTGGCGTATCGTGTGGGTTGTCCGCTCCAGGTCCCTCCCACTTTTTTTATGGGCATGCATGGGCGTGTGTTTATGATCCCACTGTGTATGATAGAGCTTGATGCATCTTACTTACTGTGTTTACCTTCGCACACCTTTTGCCTGACAGTCTGCCTGCCTATTTATATGCCAATGACTCACAGAATTGATACCAGGAATTGCATCATCGAGCAGTGTGGAATAGTTAGAGGCTTCATTCTCTCCCGACACCGTTGCTTTACCTTCAGTGTTGTATACATGCAGATTTACTGTTTGTGTTTGACAGTGCAGCTCAGATCCATACAGTGCTGTGTCCCTGCTTGTGTGTTTACATTAGTACACTCGCGGTTTATCTTAAGACAGTCAGATACATGCAATTGGCATGTGAGGCGCATCTCTTTCAACAAAATAGACAGGAGACAGTCTGTACTCGTCTGCAGCTCTGTGACACCAGGCTTTGATGTGATTTCCGTGAATGTGTACTCCTCCCCGCGGGCCAATACAGATCCGGTCCACAATCTCCTGGAAATCCGTCCATCTGTAAGCTTTCACTTGTCTCCTTTCTGCCTCTTTTGCACTGTGTGCCTGCACCCCAATCGCCCCTCAGTGAGGTCTTGACCTTCCTATCAACACCTCCTCTATTCTCACCCCCAGTATTCCAGCTTCACCCTCCATGTGCGCTAGTCTGAAACAACTTCTAGGGAACGGGTCTTTCCGATACCACTCCTGGAAAAAAAAAATAAAGAACTCTAAGTGACTTTCCATTAGGTTCTGCTGGGCCATGAGAATTATGGTTTCCCAAATGAATAGTGCACAGGAGCCCAGCTTAATTGAAAAAACACAAGTATGGTCTGCCATGGTGGAGACGGTCACTGCTGAACTGCGTGAATGAACTTTCCAGAACTGGCAAGGCGAAGTGAAGGGAAAGAGGAAAGTACAGAGCATGAGATAAAGGCAAAGCAGAAGAGAAGGAAAATCAAAGTCAAAAGGGTTATTAATTCATTTTGCTGTCATTCATTTTGTGTATTGTTACTTAATCCCCTGCTCCGACCAAGTTTATAAAAGTTTGACTGAATGGCAGAAAGAGATCATCATGAAACGGTTTCCTGATCATTAAGCCTCAAACAACAACAGCATTAGCCACAGGTAATATCCTGCTTGATTCAAGTCCAGTAAACAGCAGCTTTCTCTCTCATGCTCCTCCCAACAGGCAGGCATCCTATTTAACCATCCTCGGAGCCGTCAGAAGTTATTTCAGTCAGACCACCAAGGAGTCTTGAAGAATAGTCCTTTCGATGGTGCATAAACAACAAGAGCAGACTTTTTCAATCATTGAGGTTCAATATAGGCGTCATCATCGTGGTTTTCTGTTTCTGCTTGCATCCCCCCCCCCCCCCGCTCTCCCCTACAGTCTCTCTGCTCTGTTTCTGTCATAGCCTCATATGGTGATGATTGAGACCCCGTCACTGGTTGCAAACTGCATATTTGTCACACATGTTTGCCAGCATCTTCTGTTGCCAGGGCTTTCTGGGCTGGAGAGGAAAGCATTCTCTTGTTGACTTCCCAGCTGGGTGGCTCAGTTGTTTGTCCGTGTACCATGACTCCTGACCCTGCTACCACCCGTAGCTGTCTCACTGACTATTAACGTAACCCTCGACTTACTTCTAGCCCGACCACCTCCGTTTTTTCCACCACTGCCCGTCCGCTGGCCGTTTTGACCCAGGCACTTGTGACCCAAGATTTGGGAAAAGTCTATCAACTATGCTCTACGGAAACATCCGTAGGGGTTCTGGGATGGCCATTAGATTCTAATACTATGTGTGGGGGCTGCAATCAAATGGAGACAGACAACCCCAGGAGGCTATTCTGATTGTTATTAATCTTACTTGACATTTTATTTTATACCAAAGTATATCAAATATTATACTCCAGCTGTGTTTTTTTTTTTTTTGCATGTGTGTGTGTGTGTAATTGATTAGTTTATTATCATCTCAACAGATACTGGCCAGACCGGTCGCTTACGTTACATAATACCATGGAGGGCATTCCTCCCCTAATTTCCATGTGGTGTAATAAGAGTCGAGGGTTTCAACTTCTTTGACCCAATACTGACAATCCATGTATGTGACCTCATCCGAAGTAAAAAAAAACAACTATCCTAATAGTTTTCCCAATAAAAATCATTTTGATTACACTCACGTTCAATACAGAAAAATACTGCAGTTGAGAGCCTAACCATAAAAATGATAATCTTGTCCATTGCATTGTGTCATGACTCAGGTCTGCATTCTGCTTGTTTATTCATTTTGATTTGTCAGTCAGCTGCCAACACAACAGGAGCAGTGTCATCTTTCCATTGATTTGCTGGTTTTAGTTTGTTATTGAATGACTAAATACGAGAAACATTTTCTGCAGTTTTGATGAATATATTAGAGTTGACATTTTGCATCTACTTTGCACAGAGCTCTATCACCAACGCCTCCATCAAAAGAGTTATTCTGCGACCTTGATGACATTTGACATATTGGCATTTCTATATTCGACAGGCAGGAGGCACCATTTTTGTTCTGACTCAAATTCAATTGCAAGTGTAGATATGAAAAGTAAAATCATCTGTTTTTAGTTACAAACGCATGAGTCATCCGTTTCGCAATTCTAATATTTTACCTTGGTCCGTTTTTGACCTGTATTTCCTATTAATCTCACAAAACCGGATTGTCACTCCTACTGATTACAGTCAAGATAACATGCATTTTGGGTTTTAGATTTTTTTATTTATTTTATCATTTTTTTAAGACACCCGAAATTTCTACATACTCACTACTCCACCTTTCCTGTTGGTGGCGGTGGCCATTTGATTGTCCTCGCCTGGAATTGAGCCCACATACTGTTGGAAGTTGATATTTTCATAGGTGACCACTGTGAATCCCCAATGCTGATGTAAAACACATGATTTAGAGATTATGAGAATCTATCAGCTTCCATTATCTCATTCCCTAACCCAACCTCCTCCTACTCCTCCTCTTCTTCCCTATCTATGTCTGTCCACCCTTTCAAACACATTCAGCATATTTTCCATCCTACCAAATATGACTCACACACCTTCAATCGAAACGGTCTCCCGAGACCTCCACCCGCATTCCGACAGTGGAGCACACGGATGCGAAGGTGTACAAGTATATGCTTGTATCTGTCTGTTGTTTGACTGCGTTGCATCCTTGATCAGGAATCAAATTATTGCATGCGTGTCCGGGGGTGCGATAATCTGACCGTCTGTTCAACCGTCATGTGTTCATTAGATGCTTTACTCAAGGCAGAAAATTGGCCTGAATATTTGCCTTGCTGCTGTGCTCCTGTTGCTGCTTGACTGCAGACCCAGCAGCTCTGATTGATTCTGACAGTGACAACAAGAACAGGCTGCTTGCAAAGATTTTAGGAGGACCTCCCCCTGTAACCACACCGAAAAGTCAGACTAAAGCCAAATAAAACAATGGAACGCTTTACCAACCCCCCCAAAAACTTCCTTCAAGCCCCAGTGATAGTGTGAGTGAAGCATTACCAGCACACACGCAATCCCTTTTTTTTTAGTTTATTTAGCATTAAATTGTCTCACTGGACTTGTGGACTAGACTAAATGGATTTGCCAAGCCACTGAAGCAGCCTCCGTGTATACACTGCGTTGATCAGGCCTTTGGAGAGCGAGGGGCAGGGGGAGTCACCAGTAAATTATAGGTCACTCTTGGCCTGGGTCCTGAAGCTAAAAGGGTTTAAGAGCTGCTTTCCCTTTTTCAAGACTTCCGCATTCCTACTCTTCCACTCTCAGTCCTGCCGTTTCACTCCAGATGTGGCATTGTTAGGACACATTTGTTTTGGGCCCGTGGACCTGTGCAGAGTCTGACGTCATGCTTTATTTCAAGGGAGAGCCTTGAGAATTGGCTGGAAAGGAGTGAGCTGTTGTCTCACTTCAAAGCTGGGTTGAGCACTCCTGATGACTGTCATTCAGGCAGCAGCAATTTGTGTCAGAGACACAGATGACATTTATTGAAAGGGTTGACAGACATGTCAAAGTTCAGCGGAGTCCCCCTGCTTTTCGTCGGCCAAATTTACTATACTTTAAGCGTCAGTTGAAAGCACACTTGCACCAAAGTGAATTTAAAACAAAAAATATTTGGAAATGTATTCTTTACCGGGGGTAACTATAAGTGACATTACATACCTGTTCCATTAAAAGGGAAAAAAACAAAGATGGCCTTGAGTGACTTCGGAATGGCAGGTTCTTAAGGCTAAGTTAATACATGCCTCTGGTATACTAATGTATGGATACACAATTTTACTTTAACAACCCTGGAGAACCCACGGGGTCAATTTTGACCCCTATAAATACTGCTACTCAAATGCTACCCTTAATTCCCAAAGGGTCAAATTTGGCCCTAATCCAAAATTAGGATTAAAGCATTGAATATTTTAAAAAAAACATATATTTTGGTGCTCAGTGAACATATAGCAGTCATTTTCCAAAGAAGAAAAGGGTTCTTGGGTTCTCCAGGGTTAAAAGTGTTTGATAATTCATCTGTTCACATTTGCAGTATCGTTTATTGAAGTCTCAATTTGGGAGGATGGGGTCGGGGGTGTGGGGGGAGGGGGGGTGTCTGCAATGACTGCGCTTATTGTGAAACTGTCAGTGTAGTGTAGTCAGTAGCATAAGATGATCAGGGTCTACTGTCAGATTCCCCATGGGAGCTCTGCCTTCCACTCTGTTTGGCCCTCAAACACACATGTATTTGTCAGGTCCTCCACAGCATCTTCGGTTCAAACAGCTACAACCCTGTTGAATATTTCCGGTTCAAATGGGCAGGCTTGCCTCAGTTTTCCCTTCATTTACTCCAGAAAATCACCATGGCTTCTTGGCCCGTTTGTAAGCTGACGGCACTAGCAGATGACGGCCGTATTTCCGTTAGTCATGCACGCATTCATGCGTGGAGAAAAGGAAAGCACTATTGTGGATAATGCACTTCTCAGACTGTCTGTCTATAGAGCACATCGTCACTGTCCCGTGAAAAACACGTACTGTATTTCCATTTTTGTAATTTAAAAAAAAAATGTTTACATAGTGATGTCAGAAACGTCGCTACCCTCTTCACATCAATCACGAACAAAATAGACGTGTGTTTTTCACAGGATAGCGATGATATGACCCCCTCACACTATTTTCGTCAGGATGATAGCCTGACAAGGCATACCACCTTTTCAACAAAAAAAAGGTGCTGCCACAGCACTTTCAACAAGTGCTGTATTGTTGTTGTTTTTTTATAACGAAGTTAAGTAAACTGGGTCTTTATTGTTTTTAAAGTGCTGCTTGCCTCACCTGTTCGGCATGACGGAAAGTTATTCATTTGTAATCTCAGGTGTGGTGCTTTAAATGCAACACAGATTAGTACGCATACTGGAAAAGCTGATGTTTTGGATGCAGTGACGTGTGGTCTTTCTCACTAAACTGCTGTGTGTCAAACTTGTGTTTCAATTGATGCATATACACATGCAATTGGAAACAGAGGTCTGCATCACTTAGATTACGTTTTGCCTATAAACTCATCAACTCAATGGAGAAAATGGTGTGGAAAGCGCATTCTTTCTTACATAGCCGTGCGCGTACACACACAGGCCCTCTGGCTGTTGCCCTGAATCTCACACAAAGTGAAAGTGCCAGAGTTCAGGGCAGGGGCAAATGGGGTCAAGCACATCTAGGTGATCTGTGCTTCCGGCCCATATTTTGTTTATGAGGATGTATTTACACACCATGCAGTTTTGTCCGACACTTGTATACACCCCACACCCATCTTCAAGCACACACAGCTGGCACAGCCAAACATACACTCTGTTTTAGGAGTGCGAGAGAGTGGGAGAGAGAGATTTTGTGTGTGTGTGTGCGCGCGTGTGTGTGTGTGTGTGTATGTGTGTTTAAGGAACATAATGGATCTTCACACGCTCTCACACACTTTGAAAAGGGAAGCATTCCAGAATCCTCAATCACAAATATGCAGTGATTGGTGCACAATTGTGTGGAAATGTAAACACAGTCCTAATTCTACAAACAAGTTTACCCTGCTGGAAGAATTTGAGGTGCATTTGGCAAAATGTACGAGTGCCTTGTGTTCCATCAGTTATTGCCTGAGGTTTTAATAGAATTTTGTGGTCTCTATTTTCATCTCCAACAGTCTGCATCTGGTGTAATCTGCCAAAACCGTGACTCATCCAGTTCCATTCATGAGTCTGCATCAATATGTATCTGTGCCTTTGCTGAAGGTTGTTCAAAACAAATGGAAGGCTTCATCAGGGTCAGTCCAAATATTAGCGCTCTAAACACTCATTTGACAGTGGTTCTGTTTATTAAGCTGAAACAGGTGCCAGTGTCCTCGTAAAAATGGGATGTACAGGTCAGTCGAGTGGCGGGGAGGGGTAATGACAAACTTCAGTACAAACTGAGATTTAAGCATTATAATTTGAGGGGAGTGTCAGTGCGGCTCTCATCCTTGCCTGCTTTTTCCTTTTAGCCGTGTTTCCCCAATCCTCGTTTTGCTTGTATGGACTTGTTGCACAAGTTAATGAATCAGGAAGAAAACCTCTCAATTGGATTTTTACTCTTGAGTTTTCCAAATGTCAGTACAGACATTTGCCAAACCATAAATAAATATTTCACTGATTGCAAAGGCAGGATCACTGTCTTTAAGGGGGCGGGGCGACAAACAAACAAACAAACAAAAAACATTAAAAATATCCACACAGTAAAGTTGGGTTTCAGTGCTACATTTTGTGAACGTTTTGAAGGAGCTTTTATTTGCAGCTTTGCTTTGCTGCAAATAAAAGTATTTTTATGGTGGTACAGCAGTCAACCCATATAGTGGTACGCTACAGTCCAAGTCAAAGTTGTTCATCTGTCAGTGTGTGCGGGGGCATGTTTGCACCTAAATCCACATGTGTTTTTGTTTGAGGGGTTCTTATTTCTTTTTTTTTTTTCATGGCTACCAGTTGGTTATATCTCAGCGGTGCAAAGTTTGTGCCCCCCCTCAAGTTTCAGCTTCAGCGCAGTAGTGTATTTCTCATTTCCGTGTTTGGACGTAGCCTGAAACTGCCACAGAGAAGAAAGGGATTTGTTATGTGAACCATGTGTGACGGCTGACGCACATAGGCATGAATTAGTGGAGGGAGTGGGTGGTGTCCTAAACAGTGGGGCTTCGTTTGCCAATCTGGTTCCTTTCCAATTTGCTGTCAGAACATTAGATTGACAGTCTGTGAGTATACATGACATCGAGTCTCACCTTCAGCTCACATTTGAATATTGTCTATTTGGTAAAGACTTTAGATTGCATAATTATCCTAGTGGTGACATTGGAATCCTGCGACCACTGTATTTCATCAAATATGTGAGGAACACCTGCTAATTTAGTTCTACTTATTTTAGACCTAATTTATTACAGTGAAACTCCTCTATAAAGAAATCATGTTTGCAACCAGAAATTTTTCACAACAGGGGACTTTTCACTCTGGCAAATTTTATCTCAGGAGTAAACACAAAAAGTGTACTTTTATTTTTTATTCCAATAGCGCATAAGTTTGACCAAACACTTATTTGACGCTTCATGTAGCCATTGTAGAAATGGCGAAATTTACGATCAGCATTCACTTTCAATTACATAAATTTCTTGCACAATGTCTTTTACTTTGCTTCCTCCATCTTTCATCTTTATTACTTTTATCCTGTCTTCAAGTGTTAAAGCTTTTCTTTTCTTTTCTTTTCTTAACTCCTTGTGAAGAGCCTTGGTCTGTAAAGGTCTGTTTTGTAGCCATGCTATACCAAGCAATGCAACGTTCATGCTGTGTCTGAAACAATGAGTGACATTTCTAACCACGTGCTAACAATAACAAATACTTTCTGTACTACTGCGCATGTGTAAGTCAGTGTGGTGGTTGCTGTTTCCGTTTCCTGGCTAAGCAGTAGGAGTCGTTGTGGCAGGCTGAGGTTGGATTAGACTTTTGCGGCAAGGCTTGTTTTTGTTGTAGTGAACCTCATTGCGAGGCAAGGTGGAGAGAAGGATTTTGTATTACGCAACAGGGGGACTTTTCGTTGTAGGGGGAAGCAGAAAACAGGGAATGGTTTTAATGCATGAAGATTTTTTCACACTGGGGGATATTTTCACCCATGTAGGTTTCGTTGTAGAGGCGTTTCACTGTAAACGCACGTGCTGTTGTTCAACTGTTAATGTTGAAGATGCAGGAAATATTTATTTTTAAGTAGACTTCTGTGGAAAACCATTTTGGCAGAACATTCTCCACCCCCCTCCCCCACTCACCCCCACCTCTTTAAAAATACAATTACACAAGAATACTTCAAAGTAGTTAAGGGTAACTCTGGGCCGGTGACGCAATACTTACATCAAAGAGTCAATGGTGGCAGTGGTGAAAATTGTTACATTAGGACCTCCAAATACCACATCTTCATTAGCATTGGGTGGGTGACTTGCAATTTCAAGACTCTTTATTCCACTGAGATCAACAACATTTTAGTTCAGTCATTTGTTAACCACCCTCTAATAAGACCAACACTAAAACACAATGGAACTACGCACTGACGCGGACACAAAAGTGAGGGGGTGGAGACTTACAAAAGGCAGCTAGCTGCCTGAATCATTTTTTTATTCAATTTTCTGAAGTATTAAAAATCATCCCAGTTTGACATAGAGGCAATATTGCGTGAGGCAAATAACAGTGGGAAACATACACGGAGGAAGGATGACTGCATGTGCCTGCTAGATGAGTGTCTTTAAACTCTCTTCACCCCTGAATGTCTGCGCATTCACTTCCTTTATATTTGCTTCACCATACGTTATTGTACTTAGAAAGAGAGATGTGTGGTTTCTTACGTCGCAATAAGTTATATTTCCCCTTATATGATCATTGTCATACCTTTCCTCTTACTGTCAATAGTACCCTTCTGTTCCAGATTTGTGCTGTGACTTGGACAAAATGTTATAACCTGACACCTGTATATATTACGATCTGTTTTTTTTCTTGAAATGACATGGAATTAATGGCAATTTTCTCTGATCTTTTCTCAGTTAAATTGTCAGTTCACTATGCCAAATAAAGTAAAGTCATGATCTTTTCTTGGTTTTAGAGGACTACAGACTGTTGTTATGTACATTTGAATGTAGTGTAGTGAATAATTTGTTTACGTCCATGTTCCTCTTGCAGTGCCGTCAGCGATAATGCAGTTACTCTAACCTTCATTAATTTTTCATACAATGTCAGTGTACCGTTCCATGCAAGGTGTAGGTTTAAAGCACGTCCTTTTTGTCACAGCAAAACCCACATTCTTACTTCTCACTTTGGAGCACATTCTTGTCAGTAGTCAGCCAGTGCCTGCGATAGCTTTGAACCCAAATTACTACTAACCCATCGGCTGCTGCTACGATGGAATAAGGTTTGACGAACATACTTTTTCATATATCGTCTGACCTGCATCACGCACGCTGCACAAATTCCATTTAATGGACTTAGCCGACCAGCGTAAGAGTAACAGTCACTGTGTCCCACCTCCAAGCGTGAACAATCAAGCCACGCCTAATCCAACTGTTTCATTAGTTTAACAGATAGATGGAGATAGATGGAGAAACAGATAGATCGATTAGTCATGCCTCAAGAGTGAGGCACAAGCATGATAGATAAAAGAAAATCGACTGTAGTTCTGTGACCGTCTCAGGCGCTACATTCATGTAGCAACAGAGCTAACCCAAAAACAGCACAGATCAAAATGATGATAGAAACGATAGAAGTTTAAAATCGTATGGTACATGTTTTTACATGATACATTGTTTAATAGCTCAACTATATTCCATTTTAAATCTGCTTTAGACCTGGAGAGGAAAGGTCTTTTCCGTTGCGTTTTGTTAGATGGCAAAACCTCTGGCCCCTGGATTCTTTCTTACAATAGAAGAGCTAATATTCAAATCATCCCCTGGATCACAAATGGCCTTTACTCATAGCTAGATTTCAGCTGAGAAGCTTAAAGTCATCCAAGGGGCTTAGCTGTCTTGTAGACGGAGGTCTGCACCTGGTAGATGACTGAGGGAATCCCCCAGGCTCTCTCACATGAGACGAACATTATCTTCTATCGTTTTTCTTTTCTTACCGTATTCTGTCATCTTCTAACTTTTATCTCGAGATAATAAATACAGGACCTCACCTTGGTCTCTGTTGCTCCAAGAAAAGAACTAGCAATCTTATTGGCTGAGTTGCCACGTGCTCGACACTCCCATTAAAATGACAGAGCAGTGAGGGAGACACTGGGTGGGCAGGGCAGAGTTATCCCGCTCAGGTTTTGCTTTAACTTCCGCCGCCACCACCGGGTCTAAGCCGGTAAGCTCCCAGGGAACTTTTGTTGATGAAATACTGTGATCAGTCTAAATATGTTATTCCATTCCATTTCGATATTGTTGCTGACATTAATTTTCCAGCATTTTACCTGAAATTGAAATGAAGAAAACGAGAGAAAATGTGAGCCAGAAAGTTGGATGTGTCCACTGTACAGAATTTAAAGATCCGCTACTTTATTGCGGTATAAGTTTCAGCTAAATTAAGATAGAGGCGGTTGATGTATGACTGAAAATTATTGTATCTTAAATGCGTTCCCTATTTTTGTAATCAGCTCAGGAAAGGATCAAATAAGCATGTTCGTGAAGAGGTCTTTTGAAGTCGTTTCTCGTGCTTTAATTTATCTCTTGCTTCTGTAACTGGAGGCCATTGTTTAATTAGGTTATTCATGTCCAAATTAAAATAAAAGTCCATTTGATTTACACTTTGGTCCTTTATAGTTTACTTTTACAGGACATTGACTCATGTCCCCCACAACAGCGTTTCCCGACCTTTGAGCTAATTGAGGTACCATCTGACATGCTACAAACAAAAAGTAGGAATATTGAAATAATGATGATCTCATCTCTGTTTACACACAACCTGCCTTACTATACAGCTGATGTGCTCTACTTGCAGGAAGTTATGACTCTTTCTGTTGTATGAATAGTCAGAGGTGCAAAAACAGATTTTGTGGACCCTCAACCATTTAATGGAAGAGCATTTAGTTTTTCTTCCCGTCATTGTACGTTGCTGGCCTCGATAGATAAACAGTATTTGTAATAAATATTTTTGGGGAACAAAATTCATTTCCTTCAGCGCCAGTTGTAAATCAATGCCCTTAGATTCTGTTGACCAGATTAAAATGGATCATTGTTGTTATCTGTATGCACAGGTCACGTCACTCATTAACCTTCTGGAGGACCTTCTAAAGCAGGGGTAGGGAACTCCAGTTCCTCGAGAGCCATATCCTGCCTGTTTTAGATCCCTCCCTACTCCAACACACCTGATTCAAACCATCAGGTCATCAGCAAGCTCTCTAGAGGCCTGAAACGATCATGAACAATTGCATCAGGTGTGTTTGGAGAAGGGAGGGATCTAAAACAGGCAGGGCAGGGCTCTCGAGGAACCGGAGTTCCCTACCCCTGTTCTAAAGGCATCAAAATTACTTTATTATTTTTTTAACTTGTCTCTAATAACATTATGATCACACTTTGCCCCTCTTTTATTTTTATGTCATCGTTACGATGCCACACATTTTCAGTCTTTCATCAAGCATAGACTCGCAGGGTTCAAACACGCAGCTGTCAGTGAAGGTCCAAATTTGAGTCATTATTCTGTGATTTATCACTGCTGCATTCTGATGGCTGACAGAGAGCAATATGTAAGAGTGTCGTTGGCCTTGTAATAAAGAGATTAAAGTGTCTGCCGTTCCCAAACTAACCTGGAACACCTACTTTAGTGATCTTTGATTTTAATTATATCTCTCGTGTTTATGCTCTAGCACTGATGTTAGCTGTTAATAATTTACTTTGTTTGAAAACATAAAGGCATGGAAGAAAAATACCTGCTCTTGGTTTTTGCTATTTCTTGCCACGATTCTGCTGTAATGCTGATCACGTCTTTGAGTCCGTACCTCTCTTTTTGGACTGTTGTCAAGTACAACTTAATTTTCAAATGTGCAACATACATCCCAGATGAAATTTCTTCCCTCTCAAGACAACATAAAACAAGGGGAGCCGCTGTGGGGGTCCGTCACACTGATACTCTGGGCTTCCGCAGAGACTGTAGGTGGCACAATTGAGGAGCAACGAGCCCAATTGAATGTAGTGCTAAAGCTGGGTAAGGTTCATCTAGTTCTAGTTTGTGCTACCTCCAGTTGTGTGACAAAACACAACAGCACTGTGCTAGCTGCACTGTAAAGAATTTTTGAGTAAAATCCATCCATCCATCCATTTTCCGATCCGCTTATCCTCACAAGGGTGGGCGCTGGAGCCCATCCCAGCTGTCTTAGGGCAGTAGGCGGGGGACAACCTGAAGCGGTTGCCAGCCAATCGCAGGGCACACAGAGACGAACAACCATCTGCGCTTACACTCACACCTCGGGCCAATTTGGAGCCTGTTTTTGGAATGTGGGAGGAAACCGGAGTACCCAGAGGAAACCCACGCGGGCACGGGAAAAACATATAAACTTTAACGGTATTTTTACAATTTAAAAAAAAATTAAAAATACAGTACTGTTCTAATATCAGGAATTTATAGCAATCCATAGTTTTATGCTCTTAAATCGTAGCCATGTACTGATTTAACTCTTAATTTACATTCTATGAATGAATATTTAACAGTATTTTACAATTATTAAAAACAGTCAGAAAATGCTATAAATTCACGATGAAATTCACAATTGACCTTGAGTGGAATTCTATCCTCTTTGCTGCATACCTAGCTTTTTTGGAACAACGGAAGCTTTCCCCTTGGACTTATATTGGAGATGCCCCAGGCTGCTCTCTGTCACTTTCCCAGTCTCTTCTCAAAGTTTTGTGGAAATTGTTTTTGTTCTTCTACAAACCTCACCAATGGCCGTCAAATCAGTACCTCTTGCCTGATGCTTTCTTACATGGCAGAGGTAATAAAAGGCAACTTATGTGCAAATGGATGGAGCCATATATTGCGAATGTAACAAGTATGGTGCCCTACGTTCAACCTGGCCTTGGGTCAGTCACTGAGAGTAGGCCCAGTAAAACCAGTGGACCATGATTGCCACTTCCATTTGAAAAGTTCAGGGCAGAGATTGAGGTGATCCAAATAGTCGGGGAAGGAAAGCGTGGCAGCTGTATGTCGGTGAAAGAAGTGATGTGAGGAGAGCTCCACTGTGAGTTGAGGTATAGGAGTATTAAACAGCTGGATGTTTTCTCACAGCTTGTGTTATTTCACTTTTTTTTAGGGGGGGGTGGGGTCCGTATCTCAGACTAACCCATTTCTTGTTGTTCGGACGGAAGTGAGCAGCCCCCACAAGCGGAGGAAGAAGTTTGCTCTTTCGAGTGATGTCAGTGTTTGGAAAGAATGACTGTTGGTGGTAGGGGCTGAGATTAGTCTAGCGGAGTAGATGAGAAGAGCGCTTGTGGGGGGAGGTAACACAAGATCCCCCACAGAGATGCTGAACTCTGGAACTGAAGGAAGAAGACGCCTTACAAGAATGAAGAAAAACGTTCCACTTTATATCCGTGCGCAATCTAAAAATAACCTCACTTTCCTGCCAACTGCCCACTGGGCCAGGCTTATTAAGAGAGTCTGTTTCAAAGAGAGTGCGTGTCTGTGCTGGAGACGGTGAAAAAAAGGGACAAGAAAGAGGGAGGGATTAAAGTGGAAAACTGAGTTCAAAGTGGCAAGGCTGACTCAGTGTCAAGAGCGAAAAAGGGAGTGATGCAAGGAAGCTTGGTGAATCTTTTAAGAGTTTGAGAAGACTGCTAGAGTGGATTTTCACCGTTTTCCCTCTTTCCCATGCCCATGTCAGCTAGTGTGGCTCTGTGCGCACCATTACAGACCCATTTGGCCCGGGGATTTTGTGGGTCTACTCCGAGCAATAAAAGCTCTTAAAGCTTGAAAATCTAGAGTAACAGATGAGTCTTTATAGGGCCCGGTGGCATGCTCCTTTTAGAGGTTCACCGCGTAAATAGTGAATCACACAGCCCATACCGTCCATACCCATTCTTTAAATGTTTCCTTGCTTCCAGCCTGTGAGCTTCCACTCTGAGTCACAGCTCGCTACTGTACCAGGTCAGACAGCCACCCAGTCTGATGTGTCATCTTTGTGTTCTTTTCCCCTGACTTCCAGGAAAATGAATGGAACGGGACGGGGATGGTTTGTTTTTAAGGGGACTGGCATTTGGTGAATCGTGATGACAAACGTTGAATGAAGATGGCTCTGCATTCTAAAAATATGGCACGCTGTCTCTGAAACGTTTAGATTTCCCCTGGAAACTTAAACAGTCTTTGTCCTAGACACCCATCTGCTCAAGGTGGGACAATCCTCTCAGCTGCAGACTTGTGGTTTTTCTGAACAATTTGGAGCCCATCGGGCAAAAACGCCCAACAGGTGGCTTCACTGTGCTCAACGTTATGGTCAACCAACTTGGCCATCCCTTTGACCTGTGGCTCGAACCTGCTGACTCTCAGCTTGTTTCATTTCAAAGGTCTTGCTAAAACGCTGGCTTACTGCGGCCAAACCATAACTCACATGCATCCGCAACCTCTCTGGTCTTTCTTCTTACGCTCACTCTATGATTGCCACCAAATTACATATGCCGTGGATATTCCCTGATGATTTAAAGACCACTTGGTTATAAAGTTCACAATTTCTGAATTGCAGTTGCCTAACGCTGCTTATGCACAGTTAATGTCAAGATGAAGAGGTTGCGCGGTCCCTTTTTTTCCACACAGAAGCATCTTTCACCAGCCCGCATTTTACAAGCATGTACTCCATGCAACCCCCTGACCGTTACGAGACTGGAGCATCAGCTGGGTGTTGTCTCACTTATCCATTGAGGTTGGGGAGAGCCCTTGAGGCTCCCAACAAATACGAGTAGGTTTACTATAGACATACTTGATGGCAGTTGATGTGTCTCTGGTGTGGAGGATTTCACAACTACTCATCTACAATAATATAGCTGGACATTCTAGATTCAGTTGAGAGCAAAGTCTTTGGTAGATATGCCATTAATTCCGCTTGCCTCGTCTCTTCTATTTGAGAGTTTGCTTTCTTTGGTTGGACAAAGCTTTTAACATTTGAAAATGTTCCCAAAACTTTATGAGCGTATAAATCATTTGAATTGCTTTCGGCTTCTCTTTCTGCATGTGTGCATGATAGTGAGCTAGATGAGGGTTGCAGAGGCGCGCTACGCTCGGAATACAATATAACAATCAGATGGGAATATGTTCGTGTGTTATTGTTTTCCAAGAACTGTTGCATGCATATACTCCCCCACATAAGCTGTCAATGTGTGAACTTGATCTTTGTTTTTGTGGAAACGTATTTGATGTACTGTGTCTACATTTGTCACAGCTAAAGAGATGTAAGATTATACCCCTTCATATGCTCGCTCTCTCTCTCTCTCTCTCGCTCGCTCGCTCACTCTCTGTGTATCTCTCTCCCTCTGTGTGTGTGTGTGTGTGTGTATATATATATATATATATATGCCGTTTTATCGCATTTATATATGTATATATATATATATATATATATATATATATATATATATATATGTATATATATATATATATATATATATATATATATATATATATATATATATACAGTCAAACGTCGGTTTTCGAACGTCTCGGTTCTCAACCAATTCGGTTTTCGACCAAAAATTTCGAGTTTTTTTATGCCACGGATGACGAACAAATTTTGGTTCTCGAAAAAACTGAGCGCACTTGAATGCACCGTTTGACTCCTCTAGCCTTCCTTACACGAGGAAGTGACGCTTCCTCGTGTTGCTTTCCATTGTGAGCAGACGTGTTCACTATATTAAAAAAAGAACCAAAAAAAAGCAGACGTGTTCAGTAAACATTTTTATTTTAAAAAGAGCGTGGTTTCGGTTTTCGAACAGTTTCGGTTTTCGAACAGCCTTCTGGAACGGATTATGGACGAAAACTGAGGTTTGACTGTACTTAATATATATATATATATAACCGAGGTATATATATATATATACTGTATATATATATATATATATATATATATATACTGTATATATATACACACACACACTGGCTATATATACACTTGGCTGGCAACTGGTGTTCAGGGTGTACCCCGCCAACTGCCTTAAGACAGCTGGGATAGGCCCTAGCACCCATGTGAGGATAAGCGGGTTTGGAAATGGATGGATGGATGGATGCAAACATACACACACACACACACACACACACACACACACACACACACACACACGCGCGCGAAATGGTGCCTATTTTTGACACACTTTACCAAAATCTGGGTGTGTATTAATGACCGATTGTCCTCACATGGTCATGAAATTTCCTGCATGCCTGTAGACTGAGGCTTTGCCATTATAAATGAGGCATATGATGCTGGTGTGGCAAGTTGAAGTCAGGGCATTTAGGCCAAATGGCAGATGATTATAAATATTTTGAAGCCTGTATTCGTACAGTTATGCTGTGCTGAGAGGTGAAAATCTTGAATGGGCTTTTTGACCCTATCGTTTGTCCCTCTGTCTCCAACTTAATGGACTGTGACAGGACTTCCAATCCCAGCCACATGTTTTCTTCATCAGAGCTGCTCATGATCATTATTGGTGCTGATTAAAATGCTTGATGTTGCATAAATAGTACAAAATACAGAATAAGCGAAGCCTTTATTGAAGTCAACTTTTTGTTTCCATATTTTAGCAACCAGCCAGGAAAACCGATGCGTACTGCTTTTCCACTTGTACAGTCATCATTACATTTCCTCTCCGCCATCAGCGTTGTTGCAGACCAAAGTACAAGCAAAACACATGTAATGAATCCTTTAGCTTCTCACTGAACTGAAATCTGACGATACATGTAATAGTCTTGTGAGATTTGCAGAGGCCTCATAAGATATTACGAGGTCTCGTGTATACCACACATGACTTTATAGCCATATTTTTCCCAAAGAAAATGGTTGAACTCCCAAAGGGCTGCTAGACTTTACAGTCTGGTGTATGTACAGTAACTGGGAAGTCAGTCGCATACCGTAAATAACAATACGTATTTAATTTGTGTTGCCCCTTGGGAGTGTTACAATCATACGGTGCAACAAGCCTTGATGACTCACAGTCATGCTGCCCAATCGAAGCCAACAGTTAGTCATCCCCTATCAAGTTGCACATTCTTCAGGAGTCATACATATACATTATTCACTTGATGGAGTTTAAAAATTGACCGACACTATGTACACATACATGTTTTGGAAAAGCTCCTACTCATTGGAGGGTCATGGGGGTGGGGGGATGATTAGTGATTGTTAATGCAGAGAGGGAGGAAGTCTTGAATACTGTGGATTTATTTCTCTGCCACAGAGGAGAAAAACATTTTCAGCAGCTCTATTTGACAAGCAGCTGTAAAAATAGGAAAGACGGAAGTAAAGTATAATTCATGTGTTTTGAGATGGAGTCCAGCTTGTGCACATTGCTGTGGTACATTCTGAAGAGGATGCAATTGATGTGGATACACTAAGTCTGATATTCCAACATCGTGTCAGAGAGACGTGATTTAGTAAAGGCGTCAACGTTTACATATCGCGTATATATTGCGTATACACTCTAGTTATTCATCCTGCATGCAGTCTGGGTGCATAAAATCCCAGGAAGGAAATGCTGTTGTCTTTATAAGTGAAGTGCTCTTGGATGGTTGAATTTTCCATAAATTGTGTTTTTAGATGAATAATCCAAAATAAACGGGTCACTCTTTGGCTTGGCCCTGCTTCCCACCTCAGACACACGCACGCGCGTGCGGACACACTCACACACACGCACACACACACACACGCACACACACACACACACACATGCGCTTATGAAGCCAGAGGCTGTGTTTGATGTACAGAAATCACTATTGACATACCCAATTCCAATGAAGTTGGGACGTTGTGTTAAACATAAATAAAAATACAATATGCAAATAATCTTCAGCCTATATTTAATTGAATATGCGACAAATAAAATATATTTAATGGCCAAACAGATAAACATGATTGTTTTTCGCAGATAATCATTAACCTTGAATTTTATGGCGTCACCACGTTCCAAACAAGGTGGGACAGGGTAATATTTACCACTGCGTTACATCACCTTTTCTTTTAACAATATTCAAACGTTTTGGAGGCTCATTGTTGAATTTTTGTAAGTGGAATTCTGACCCGTTCTTGCTTGATGTACAATTTTAAAACTTGGAGAACCCACGGGGTCAAATTTGGCCCCTATAAATTCTGCTACTCAAATGCTACCCTTAAATCCCAAAGGGTCAAATTTGGCCCTAATCCTAAATTATGATTAAAGCATTGAATATTTGAAAAAACATATTTTTGTGTTCAGTGAACATGTAGCAGTCATTTAATGCATAATTAATCATTTTTCAAAGAAGAAAAGTTTTCTTGGGTTCTCCAGGGTTAAGTCAGGGGTCTTCACACAGACAAGGCTGGACTAAAGGCAGGCCAGTCTAGTACCCGCACTCAATTCCTACAAAGCAATGCTGTTGTAATATGTGTAGAATGTGGTTTGTCTTGTTGAAAAGATCAGGGGCGTCCATGAAAAAGACATTGCTTGGATGGCAGGTTATTGAATTGAATTGAATTGAATACACTTTATTGTCATATGTGTTGTACGTATGTGTAACATACAGCACAGATGCACAGTTTATCCAAAACCCGTATGTACCTTCCAGCATTAATGGTGCCTTCACCAATGTGTAAATTACCCATGCCATTGGCATTAACACATACCCCATACCATCACAGATGCTGGTTTTTGAAGTTTGTGTCCATACAGTCCGGATGGTTCATTTCCTCTTGGCCTCCACAATTTCCAAAAACAATTTGAAATGTGAACTCGTCAGACCACAGAACACTTTTTGACTTTGCATCAGCCCATCTTAAATTAGTTCAGGCCGAGAGAAGCCGGTGACATTTCGGGGTGTTGGTGATAGATGGCTTTTGCTTTGCGTAGTAGAGTTTTAACTTGCACTTAGCGGTGATATGCTGAGCTGCATTTACTGACAGTGTTTTTTTTCTGAAGTGTTCCTGAGCCCAGGTGGTGATTTCTGTTGCACATTGATGTCGGTTTTGATACAGTGCCGCCTAAGGGGTCAAAGGTCACGGGCATTCTATGTTGGTTTTTAGCCTTGCTGCTGAGATGCAGTTAATTCTCCAGATTCTCTGAATCTTTTGATGATATTATGAACCGTGGACGATGAAATCCTAAAATTCTTTGCAGTTGTCCAGTGAGGAACATTGTCCTTTTCTCATGCAATTATTCACAAAGAGGTGACCCTTGCTTCATCTTGCTTGTGAAGACCTGAGGAATTTAGGGAAGCTCCTTTTACACCCAAACATTTCACCCACCAGTTCCCGATTAGCCTCTTCATTGACGGGATGTTCCAAATAGGTGTATCTTGTCTTTGTAATATATGCAATTAAATATAGATCTGCAAATCGTGATTTTCAAATCAATGTATCCTTTTTTAATTCATGTTTAAGACATACCAACTTTATCGAAATTGGGTTTGTATACAGACCTCCAGCTTCAGCCTGAGTTTGTCTGAGTGGAAAACCTTGGTTCCCTCACCTGGTGTCAGCTGCTTGGCTATGGAAAGATTTTTATATTGCATAAAAACAACTACCACCAGTCCTGTTTGGTGGAGTTTATTAATGACAGGAATTGATCTTGTAATCATGTAATCAGTCCTGTTTGTTGAGTAGTAAAGAGAAATTATTGTTTATTGGGGAGCGTTGTGTCTTGCGTTGTCCCATCTCATGAGTTAACTGAGCCAATGTACAGGAACATTCCGAAGCTGAATCACTGTCATTTTTTTCCATTTTGGTGGGACCAGGTGAATCAGTGGGCATGTTGTCCCTGCGGTGCTATCCTGTCTACTTGGGATTACATCAATACCCGGGCTGTTTCGTGTTGGGACAGCAGGGACGGCATCAGTACTAGTTCTGTTCTAACCGCTATTGGTCAGTGCTTCACACTCTCTCTGTGGCTAAGCCGGCAGCATGAATGACTTCTTGCAGTGGCCTTACAGAGCGTCATTCTTCATACCCTCATCTAAGGCTGACATCCAACAGGGAAGCACAAGATGCCGGCAGGCTAAATGTTTTTCTATCCCCCTGGTAGGCATGGATGTATCAGGTGCTGTTTTAATGCGTTTTAAGTAGAAAAACATGCAGTGTCCAACGGTCGAAGGTAGGAACGACAAGGACAGTAGTCAAAACAGCTTGAAGCTGTTGACCCTCCCCTGGCAGTATGCAAATGGAAAAGCAATAACATCCAGGCCAGTGACAGACTCATCATTAATGTCGCGGGCATATTTATTTAAAGAGCGATTTGCCCACTTTGACATTTCCCCCGGAATCTTAAATGCCCCTGCCGTCTGTGCTCTCATTGGCTCTCTTACATGCATAGACCAACTCAGCAAGAGGCCACTGTCCCTTAACTGTAGCCCCTCCCACTGCTGCCTTGTGCTGTGGGACAAAAAGTGAGCATTCCAGGCATAGATGTGAAACACACAAGTCCCAGCCTCATTTTCAACTCCGCACCCAGACTGTAGCGGGATCCTACATGCAAATGTCGCTTCTTCCAGAACAAGTTACACGTTTCTTTTGTTTCTAAAGTCTCAGTGCAAAACTGTTGTAACTGGTCTCAAGGTGTCCATTTCAGTATGACATTTGCTCCATGCCTTGCCTTGTTATGTACCAAGACCGATGCCAGAGGTGTGCCTTTATCTGATGCAAGACAAAAAATGGACACCAACTTGCTTTTACCTAAGTACCAGGGTGGCACGAACACAGTTGGCCTGTCAGGCACCAGTGAAAAGGGGACCACAAGCAGAGTTTACGTCAATTCCTCAGAGAGCGGAATATTTGTGAATTTTTAAAATAAAGCTATCCTCGGGTATGCTTAGGAGAGAAGCAGGGAGGAGCATTCGGGTAAAAATGAATAGAGTCCTGTGCTCAGCCCGTCAGTGGACTGAACCCCTCTGTTTGTGCTTTTTTTTTTTCGGACTTGCCACAGTGCTGCCTGTGAGGAGCGGTTCGGAAGCAGGAAGCGGTTGTGTAAGGCGATCTGCAGATGCTGCACAGAGCCTCTTTTCAAAAGCAGTCCTCTTGGTCCTATTATGCACGGGGACACTTCAGGTAGTCCTTTTGTCACTGCCATATCCCGTCAGTGGCCACACCCACTGTGGACGAAGGGAAGAAAGAGCATGAAAGATACGAAACGAGAAGAGGGGATATTGCAGAGTGGTGCAGATGTGCAAGGCAAAGTACATATTTGGGCGGCAAGCATTCACAACTATTGGGGAAAAAGGAGAAAATTCTTCCCAGATCCACAATTGGGTTATTTGCCAAAATTAGCTATGACTGGCCCAGACTGCTGTCTGTGAAGTTGATTGATAGCAGTGATAGGAACATCAACTTGATGAATGGTATCAAAAACGGTGAATCATGCTACAGTTGCCAAGGTTCATTTTTCATGGCACACAGACGAAGATTTTGAAATGTGTTAATTGTAGAAGGTCTGGAATGTGTCCACGTTCCTGTCTCTTGAACCCCAGCTCTCCGGCAATGACTTTCATTTCTCAAGCGACACAACTGTTTTCGGTGAATCCGTGAAACTCTAGGATCATGTAATTTCCAAAGGTCACAACCCCTGCTCTGTATTTATAGGTAGTTTTCGCATCTGCAAATAGCTCCAAAGCACTGACAGAGCACTTAACTTAAACCAACAGGAATGTGAGGCACTCTTTCATCACTTTACCCTTTTTTTTTTAATTGACTTGACTATTTACAAACCATTACCATTAAGTTGCATTCAATGGGATGTGTACCACCTCACTGATATATGTAAGTAATTGTCAATTGACAATTTCACATCCGACTAAAATGTTTGTGTGAAATGACACCTTTGTTTGAACACATGCAATGTCACTGTTTTCAAGGATTACTTGGTGGGCTGTCAAAGTGTTGCTGTTCTGAAATAGAACAATGTAATAAGTGTGGATGAGGCAAGGCCATCTTTTATGCCCCTTGGTTCCTCATGACAGGTGTCGTGATTCTCTTTTTGTTCAGATGACATTTGCTTTTGTTTTATTGTATTGTTTCCTCGTTTGGTTTTGTTTCCACCTGTTGTCATCTGGGCCCCTTGAAGACAAGAACAGGAATAGAAAATGGAGGCATGGATAGTTTGGCAAGATGGCAATATTACTGTTTTAGATTGCGGTAAGATTTATGTTATTGCAACATACTTTACAGCAGATGTCCTCAGTTAAAAGTTAATGAGGGAAATGGCTCAGGGCATCATGTGCATGTGAAAAAATGCTTTGTAATGAATTCCAACTATATTGTCATCACTTTACTTTCAAATAAATAAAATGAGTCCCAATTCTTTTGTATGCCAATACAGCATTTATTGTTGACTTTCATACTGGACTGAAAGGACACATAAAAAAAAAAAATACATATATATATGTGTGTGTGTGTATATATATATATATATATATATATATATGTGTGTGTGTATATAAACATCTTAATTTCATCCTGCTTTGTTGAAAATAAGTGTGTGAAGAAATGATCTCTTTGGTTAAGTGCTCATAATTCATCTTGAAGCAATGGAAAACTTTGTGGGGGGGGGGGGGGGGGGAGCTTGATGCATCAGAAAAAGTCATCTGGACAACTCTTGAGTTCACTCTCCCAGATGAAGAGAAGCATGATTCATTGCCTCAAAAGTAGCGCTACTGTTTTGTGTCGATGGACGTTGTGAATATCTTGTCATTCATGACATGGGCTACTTAGGAAACCCTGAGTTGTAATTAGGTCATTTGGACATTTCGCCGGACTATTTAAAAGGAGTCAGTCAGAGTGAATGTGGAAAATTCTGCTTCTGACTCATATTGCAGACTGTGCCTGGAATTCCCTCTTGACCATTGGCCATCCGAGAGTTTTTGTTTGGGTGTAAATTGAATTGAATTGGAAAGCAAGAGAAAAGTATCAAGTCAAGCACCCCCGCCCCCACCCTCCCACTGCTAACCTTTCCACGATGCTCAACCCACCCAAGCTGAAAGGCCTGCACTTATAAAACATAAATTCCTTCCCTTGAGTTTGCCAATGTGTGTTGTATAGGGCTGATGTTTTTGTTTCCTGTACTACACTAATCCTACCTGCCTTTCCGTCCTTGGCACGCAGTGCCAAATTGAAGCGAAGTGCTTCTAATGTGCTTTTTGCAAAACCTGACATTGCAAACATTGTCAACTTTTATACATAATACAAGATTTGTGAAAGCATACAGTTAAGCACTGCTTTACCACATTCAGACAATCAGACAATGCAGACACATTGATTGCAACTCATGCAGACATGTAGTCTAATGTGTACAGTGTGTAGAGTATTACACAGTTGCGTGCACGCATGTACTCAAATGTCTGCTTGTAAAATGGGATTTTCTCCCAATTGCTGACATGATTGTAGATTAAAGTTTCACTTACAGATAGTACTGTTGCCCCTCATGTAGTCTGCTCCCTTACTCTACCACTTGTTGGAACTTGAATGTCCTTTGAAAATCCGAAAATAAAAGTTCAGAAAACACGAAAAACTGAACCAAAAACTGATTGTATTCTTAATAACTTCATTTCAGACCGGCACGGTGGTCGACTAATTAGCACACCTATCCTCACAGTGCAGAGGTGCATGATTCGATTCCGGCTCGGGCCTTCCTGTGTAGAGTTTGCATGTTATTCCCTTGGCTGCGCAGGTTTTCTCTGGGTACTCCGGTTTCCTCCCAAGTTCCAAACACATGCATGGCGGGCTAATGGAATGGAACACTCTAAATCAGGCGTCGGGAACCTTTTTGACTAAGAGCAAAATATAATATATATATATATATATATATATATATATATATATATATATACACACACACACACACACAGACAGACACACACACACTAACAGTGAATTCAACAAAATGTCAGTACAATACACCTGAATGTAATATTTTCACCATAATTTTGTTTATACTTAATACTCACCATTAATGTGAATGGTTTTCCTTTCCTCACGATTGCGAAAGATCCAGCAAAACTCGCGGGATTATAGTCATCTTGCCGGGTCCATACGCGGAGTTGCTGCTTGTGGCTAGCTTGGACCCTTCTCAGTAGCTTGCACGCTTGCTTTCTGCTCTCTCTCGTAGTGTTTTTTGATGTGATGCCGCTTTACATTTGACCGTTTCATCGATGGTATTTTGTCATTGCAAATTTGACACACCGCAGAACCTGCTCCCTCCACAAAGGCGAATCCTTCGGTCCATTCGTCCTGAAGTGTACCATGCTCGTCATCTTTTTTTCTTTTCGCCATCTTATTCGTCGAAAGATTAGCTTTGCGCTCATGACTGAGCGGGCTGATTCAAAAGTCGATGGATGTATTAAACAAACGAGAATATTTTGTTTTATCTGCGAGCCAGATGCAATCATCAAAAGAGCCATATATGGCTCGTGAGCCATAGGTTCCCGTCCCCTGCTCAAAATTGTTCCTAGGTGTGATTGTGAGCACACGTGGTTGTTTGTCTATGTGTGGCTTGCGGTTGGCTATATATATATTTATATATATATATGGAGACATTAATTGCACCAGGATGCTGTGTGCTCCTCACATTTAGGACTCGTGTTTATATTAAGGGTTGGAAATTGTCTAACAAGTGCCGTTGTTTTGCTTTTGTTTTTTAATTCAAGCTAAGCACATGAAATTCATTGTTCAGATACTTAGGCCTGTCACAAAAATTACGATCAACTTATCATTTGACAAATAAATTGGACACAATAATTTTTTTTCCAGACTCGAAACATTTCCATTTGCATGCGTCTTTGTTTACAGCAATCAGTTGAGCGGTTTTGTTCCGTCTCCTGTCAGTTGCTCGCCAGTGTAGGTTGAAGCAGTGAGAATTAACATATTCAAAGCAAAGTTTTCCGACCGCGGTAGTTAGATAATCACAGAAAGTTCAGCAGCATATTTGGAATTGGTTCCAAACCTTAATGCAGCAACATGTGGGATTGTTTTGGATTTAAGCCAGATGAATGTGCAATTGCGTATGACGCATTTGTATGAAGAAAGTTACAACACAACAAACCTCAAAGTCCATGTAAAACAACCATCCAAGTCCCAACGCAGTTTATTCAGCCGGTAACAGAAAAACGTGGTGGGCTGTCCATTTCCCGACAACTTGTAAATTATATGCTAATAGCGTTACTCGCCTTTGGGCGGAAGAAATGCAGCCATTCAAAACGATTGAGAAACCCGTGTTTAAAGAAAAGCTGCAAACTTTGGATTGGCAGGACAAATTGTGTAAAAATGGACATTTCCCAAGCAGTCATTCCATCCTTGTACAACCAGGTGACAGAGATCACTCTGAAGGAGATTAAAGACATCTCATTTATTTACTCTGCCACGACAGATGTGTGGTTTGTATGTTATGGGTTAATATTTGTTTTCATGGACTTTTTGTGAACTGAGCCTGAGCCTGTTTTAGTTAGATTTTTTTTTTTTATCAAGATATTGTATTTCTTGCTCTACATTTCAATGTCAATGTTTTGCCAATCTTTAGTTAGGGCAGCAAGATGGGCGACTGGTGAGCATGTCTGCCTCACAATGCCGAGGTGCAGGATTCGATTCTGATTCCGGTCTTCCTCTGTGGCATTTGCATGTTCTCCCCGTGCCTGCGTGGATTTTCTACGGGTACTCGTTTCCTCCCACGTTCCAAAAACATTCATGACCGGCTGATTGAACACCCAAAATTGTCCCTTGGTGCAAGTGTGAGCGCAGATGGTTGTTCGTCGATGTGTGCCCTGCAATTGTCTGGCAACCAGTTTCGGGTGTACCCCCACCTGCTGCCCGAAGACAGCTAAGATAGGATCCAGCACGCCCATGGCCCTCGTGAGAATAAGGGGATTAGAAAATGGATGAATGGATTAATTTTGAGTTCATTACTCTTAAAAGGGATTTTTTTTCTACTATTATGCTCTAATATCATTATATCAGTGAGATTAACAAAACATTATTGATACTATTGTTTATCGTGAGTTTCTAAGAAAATATATCATCCAAAAAAACTGTGTGATCATGATGATGAGATATTTGTACGAAAACATTTACTACTCACAACATGGACTGTGACTGCAAGGCATGGAAGAATCATTGAGATTTTGGCCAGATATGCTGAATTGTTTGTGTTGGATGACATATTACTGGATGAAGGGACTTCTGTCAAACAGGTGTTATTAGTGACATGGGGCTTGCCTGTGCACGCTTGCCTTAAATGAGTTTGTTCATTGATTCATAGTAGGAGGCTGACAGGTCAATAAGAAAGGTGCCCTCAGGCAACAGATGCTCTCACACTGTAACTTTGCCCCTGCAAGCCTAAATCCCCTCTTTGGACTTTCATCTACATGCTGCCTGCCGCCTTTAGATTTTTCGCACATCAATAATATGTTATTGTGAAATACAGTTGAGCATATAAAGAATATTTTATGTATGTGAGGGATGCAAAAGTACCGATATCTGTACCTGTGTGGATATTGTATGTCTGTTGTAAAAACTACTCAGATATTATGACATATATCTTGTGGTCAAGTGGAACAGGAGCCAAAAGCTAACAGCAAAATATTCTGTGGGAGTTGTGGCAGCAGGTTGTTCATGCAGGCAAAGAGTTCTCAAGCAGCATTTGTCCAATCTCTCTCTCTCTCTCTCTCTCTCTCTCTCTCTCTCTCTCTCTCTCTCTCTCTCTCTCTCTCTCTCTCTCTCTCTCTCTCTCTCTCTCTCTCTCTCTCTCTCTCTCTCTCTATATATATATATACACACACACACACACATATATATTTATATATATATATATATGTATGTATGTATGTATATATGTATGTATGTATGTATGCATGTATATAGTTAGATATAAATAGATATGTAGATATATATTTAAACATTTTTCGCTCTTTGGACGCACAATTCGAATTACACTCAAAATGTTCAAAGAAAAATGATCGCTATTTATGTACTATTTTCATAATACTTTCATAATTCTTTTTTTAATACTGTGATAACCTTGGCGCTTGATTTCAGATTTGTTTTCGCCCGTGACGTCTACATTTAGAGTATACTCATTCGAGGTCTAACTGTCATGAAAAACAGTGAAGCGACTATTTGTTAAAAAACAAGCAATTGTGAATGAAGCTGAGCGAAGATAAGAAAAGCTTTCTGAGCTACTGCACACATATAGCCAAATAACAATTTGCAATTTCCAGGAGAAGAGAAAAAAAAGAATTGATCTACTAAATTAGAGACATACATTTAGTCAGTCAAGGAAAGGAGCAGCAGTTAATGAAACTTTGCGAGAGCTGTAAAGCTGTCTGAAAAATAACTATCAGTAACATCAGCAACAACCTCCAGAGGGTAGGGGTGAAGGTATCCTGATCAATTCAGGCCAAGCTGGAATGTGCCTCAAAGTACAGAGGCGCGACTCAAAATGCCTGCGACAAAGATTTATAGACTGATGAGAAAATGGGGTAACCTTTACTAATGTGATGGAAAGGCTAAAGCTTGGACAATAGATCTTTTCTTTCTTATGATCCCCCAAATATAACCACACCTGTGAAAGGGGAGGTCCTCTTGGGCTTGCATGACTTCTTTTTTGTAGGGGGGCATAATGTTTGTTGAGCAGAAAAACTCTGCAGGCTACAGCAACACTGTAAATGCCAGGAAATGAAGCTAAACTGTGTTACAGTACATTCATCCTTTCATGTCAGATGTTTTCATTCGACAGGGGGAACAAAATTGGCCTCACTACAGTATTTTTGGAGAGGAGTGTGTGTAGAATGTTCCAAAATTAGCTTGTTTGAAGCTATGGCATGAGGTACAACAAAACTGAAGTTACATTTATCAACAGAAAAAAAATACCCATAGGTAACTCTCTCATCTGTCTGTATTTTCATATCCGTTTGTTTTTCTATTCGTAACGGACTAAAAGTGATGATTGATGACTTCTTTGCTGTGTGTGGTTGAGACCCTTGAGTGCTGCTATATTTCCTCTCCCAGTTTCTGTTTAGATTTGTGGGGTCCATCTGCCACGTTCAAGTCCAGTCGGGACCACCCCAAGGTCCTATTCTCATTGTTTGGGTTGCCTAAACACTCGTGAGTTATGCAGCTATATTATTTGCGTCCGTCTCCCCCACGTGTTATAATTCTAAAACGTACCTGGTTAATTCTTCGGCTATTGAAATTCAGAAGTGTTGCCCCAGACATACCTGTGACAATTAAGCTAATCCTATACTTATTCAATCTCAAAGTATCTCTTTCTTTTAATAAAACTTGTTTTGAGAGGGAACCGAATACTTTTGCCCCTGGCTAAAGTAGGGACAAGCAAATATTGATACTCCAAAAGAAGGAAGGTGGACGAAATAAAACCTGAATGAAGGAATTTGCCAATTAAAGATAAGCTCGACTTGCTTAGCAGAAAGAGTCAGGCTCGATTTTCTCACTTGCAGTTCCACTGCAGCCATGCCCCTTTCACAGTCTTGTTTTATGATCAGTCCGATAGTCTACCTGTTTTTATGGAACTGCCATGCAAGTAACGTTCCGTAAGCGCGCAGACACAAGGGAAATGATGTCAAAAAGAGGAAAGAAAATGACTTTTAACAAAGATTCCATCATGTTTGTGGAATGTTGCGGTTAGCAATATGGAAACAGAATCCATTGGTTAGAGAAAATAAATAAATAAAACTTGTCTGCGGAAGGGGGGAAAACGAGGGAGGTGGTAAAGGGAGCCTCTGGAATTACACACCAATGTCCCTTTACACACACACACACACACACACACACACACACACACACACACACACACACACACGCACACATTTACGTCGTCCCTGCCGTGCAGCTAACCGCAATGGGTTGAGGGGGGAGTTAGGGCTGGTGGAGGTACGATGGCAACACTACTGTATAGCAATCCCTCCTCTGTACTGTACTGCGTCATTTGAACCTCAACAGCAGTGAGAGTTCTAATATTTCTGATACAGTACTTTGTGTTCTGTCAAGCTCTCATCAGCATGGAGGAAGTTCAACTATGTCAAAGATTTAGCCCATAAATCACGAGTAGAGAAGTCAGGGGTGAGATGGAATACTGACAGATCACTCATGATCACACTTCCACTCGCAGGGTATTAATATCCATGGCCGCATTGCTGTGAAAACATGCTGCACTGTCCTCACTTCATTGACATTTCTTCCCCGCCAGTCTTTGAATGCAGAGATCTTAAAGGCAAATTGCTTGCATAATGGATGTTTCCAAAAATACAGAGTAGGCAGGCACGCTGACCGAGGTTTTGGCAACATGCCCCTGCATGGGCGCTGGGCCAGGCCTTCTGACTGCACTTTCCCTCTGCTGGACTAGTCATGACGGCAGTGGCCTGATGAGAGCAGCAACACAGCTTTTATTCTGCCAGTTCAATCCCCTCCCCCCCGACCCCCAGCACCCCGCTGTCCCCCTCATTATACAGCTTGCCGAGCATCGCACTCACCTCAATGTGGGATTTTGCTGAAAGTGAATGACCTTCTCTGCTGTGCTTCTTTTTTCCTGAGCTGACCTCATTCCTCGTGTCTCAGAAACAACACAAGTGTCTAGTAAAACTGATGTTGACACGAGTGATTGGTTTTCATTTCAATTAAAAAAATAAAAGAAAAAAAAGAAAAACTGGTCCGATGACGTGTTGCCAACACGAGGTACCGAACCCAACTAGTTAATATGCACATTCACCAAACCCTTCATTAGTGAAAACAACAACAAAAAAAATTACAAATTCAAGATATAAAAATGCATTTATTAAAACCAGAAAAATGTAAATACAATTTCAAGAGATAAGTATACTTTTTTTTTTTTATTGTACTTTTTTTTGGGTTTTTTTTTCAATTGTACGACGTATTATCAAGACAGTCACATGGTGACTACTGAGCGAACTAAATTTCCCGCAGCACTGATTGGACAAGCAATGGAATGTGATCATCTGCAGCCAGTGATGGCCAAGCGGGCCTGTTATAACTATTTGACATGTTGAGTCGTGTGTTTTACCCTCCATGACAGAGGCTCCATCGAACCCTTGAGACCGATTCGCCGAACCTCTAGGGTTCGATCGAACCCAAGTTAAGAACCATTGGCCTAAACCAGGGGTCAGCAACCCAAAATGTTGAAAGAGCCATATAAGACAAAAAACAAATATGTCTGGAGCCGCAAAAAAATAAAAGTCTTCTATAAAACTTACAATGAAGGAAACACATGCTGTATGTATGTAGGAGACTGAACTGTCTCAGAATTGTTTATGTTATTCATTCCTTTGTTGTGTGTTCACAAACGCCCCCATAGAATTTATTTTATGATTACCTCGCTTGGTTTTTTTGTTTTGGTGCATTATTTTCACCTTTCTTAGTGTCAGTGAAGTGATCATGAATTTCCGTTTTGCGGAGGCTGTCTTTGAACGCCTCTCGAATTGAACGAGAAGAGAGAAGACGCGTCTGTGTTTGTCGAGACTGTTAGAAGCATAAATAAAGTGTACGTTTTAAAAAAACAACACCACAGCTCTCCTTTTTCGGAGCTGCAACATGTATCTATGTCTATTTGAGCTATATTAGCCAAATATCAAAATGTTTTTCCATTTTCAAACATTTTTTTAAAAAGCTCCAGGGAGCTCCGCATGCGGCTCTGGAGCCACGTGTTGCCGACCCCCAGCCTAGACACTTGACTGGCAGGCCTACATACACACTGCAATTCGAAATTTTGTATTAAGTATTGTTTTAAATCGCAATAGCATTATATATGTGGTATATATTTTTAAGATGCTACCTTCATCACTCAGTGGCGCTACGTACTTGCCTTCATTTTGGCTACGAAAACGACATGCTTTTCTACTTCATCCACTGGTAGGCCGGCCCATAAATTAAGAATTTTGTTCAGTATTATTTTAAATCATATTATCTCCAGTATATACTACGGAGAAGGGAGTGTGCATAGTTTTTTTAAACGGCTGCCCTGATTGTCTGTACTTGCGTGCATTATGGCTGCTGAACATCCACAGGTCGGCAGATATTATGAATTTCGGGAAGTATTATTTTAATTCAGGTCCAATGCTGGTTCTGGCAGAGCCACCACCCAAAAAGGCATAAAGGCGGACCCTGGCACTCATCATGCTCAGTGTCTTTAGAGAGCGATTTACTCAAGGTTCTTAATATTTCTATTTCTTCAATTTGAATTTGCTGTACACTTAAGGTCATCTATCTTGGCAGCAATGATATGGTTCAACCATTTCTTTGAGTCACCTTAGGATGATCTTGTGTTACAGAAAACACATCAACAAAGCCCAGAGATGCTGAGTCTGTAGTCCCTTAAGCTAAGAGAGTTTGAGATATCTGCGGCATATTAGCAAGGAAAAAAAGGATTTGTGAAAGCAATTATAGCTCATAACAGTTGATATGATGAGTCGACAAAGATTTTCACAGTGTAACCAACATATTTTCACTCAAGCAGACACCACATTTTTTCTGCCCCGACACGAATGGAAAGGACATTCAGGAAATTGAGTTTTCACTCAACTATCCCTTACCCACTTCCTCACCTCAGTGAGAACGTGAATACTTGCCATGCGTCTTTAATGGAAAAAAATATCAATCCCCCCCCCCCCCCAAAAAAAAACATACCATAAATGTACTTCTTCCCAAGTGCTCATCAGTGTCTATCAATCTTCCCTATTGGTGGTGTTGTGCGGACGCCAGTTGGGATGCTCAAGAGGCTTGATAATGTGAGAGGCGAGTTCCAGAAAGGAAGCGTGCACGCACAAGCTTAATTGACCCACGAAACCCCACTTAAACACTCTTGGACCCAAATTTAGCGCAGTATGCAAAATTTGATTCCACCATATGCCTTCCATCCTTGCACTTTTGGCACTACCACTGCTCTTTTGACAGCCTAAGATCAAGGCATACCTTTCAAGATAAAATCGGATAAACCAGTCCAAAAACGTGAGCTCTCACAAAATAGTGAGACTGATAAGCAGGGCCTTTGTGTGAAATAATTAAATCCTACGATGAGTGTGGTTCAAGCGCAGAATGTAATGAAATGCAAAGGGTCTGGACGGAAGTGTATTTAGCACTCATTGGAAAATAAATGACCCTTTTTTGTAAACTGACAGCTGAGGCATTGGTGCTACTTTCTTCATACTGGTCTTTTTGTTGCCATAGCCATTCATCCACCGCCCCGAACCTCAACGGGCCGTCTGGGCAAATACAATTGAGGCTATGATGTATGATGGTAACTGTTGACTATGAGGAGATGGATCAAGCACTGGCCGATGGAAATGCTGGCAGGTCCTTTCATGTCACTTTCCCCAACCTGTGGCTAAAACAGCTGCAGACACTCTGGCTTTCAGATTGTGCGGAGCTGCAGAGAAGATGTGATTTTTCACAACCAGGCCTAAAACCCAGTCGGGCCGCAGCCCCAGGCCTCCCTTCTCATGTGCTAAATACCTTTGAGAGGTTTACCAAAGGCTGGGACGCGGAAACCTATGCCAGAGAATGACCTCTTCAAATGATATGCCATTTCATCTCGGCTCCACTTCCCAATCTCTAGTACACGTATTTTAGTCTGTGGCAGCGCTTTGACCAGAGCTGCAGCAAACTAAGGAAAATGCATGATTCAAGGCGATTTAGAAGTACAATTTAGGGTTGTGTCGGTCAAAGCAATTTTTAAAAAACAACTAAAAAGAAGAAGAAGAAGAAGAGGAAATGAGTATCTATTGCTACAGGCTGGACGAACTGTACCCATACATTTCTTGTGTAAAAACTTGTTATATAGTTGTGCCGATCTTCTAACATAAATTTCCACTGATCATTGTTGACTGAAAAATAATGACTTTTTTTGGGGGGGTGGGGGGGCATTTGATTCTATGTAGAGTTTTAATTTACAGCTACAGTGCTGTCTGAGAGATCAAAGGTCACAGGCATTCAGTGTTGATCTTCGACCTTGCTTCTCCAGATTCTCTGAACCGTTTGAATGGACTGTGGATGATGAAATTCCGAAATTCCATTCAAATATACGTCGAGGAACATTCTCCTTAAACTGTTTTCCTATTTTCTCATGCAGTTGTTCACAAAGTGGTGAACCTTGCCCCATCTTTGCTTGACCGAGTAATTCAAGGAAGCGCCAAACATGGCACCCACCTGTTCCCAGTTAGCCTGTTCACCTGTGGGATGTTCAAAATAAAAAAAGGTGTTTGATGAACATTCCTCAACTTTCCCAGCCTTTTTTGCCACGTGTGCCAGCTTTTCTGGAGCGTGTTACGGCCATAAAATTCAAAGTCGTGGTTGTTTGCTAAAAACAACCACAATGAAGTTTATTCGATTGAATATCTTGTCTTTGAGTGAGAGTGAACAAGAGAGAGAGAGGAGAGAGCAAATACTGACTCTTTATCGGCCAAAATCAAACGACTCGATCGGGACTTGGGTGCAAAAGTAAACAATCCTTCAAATGTTATTTTTGTGTGTGGCTGTCTAATATCCTCAAGTTTGAGAGAAAAAGTCTGATTTTCATGAAACTTGACAATTAAAGTGAAGCCAAAAGAGTCCATTAGATATTGAAAATGAACCAAAAGATTTATTCTGACATTTATAGTTGACAATATTTCTTTGAAAAAAGGACCTTCATAAAACAAATCCAGCCTATTTTCAGAATTGTAAACACTGACTCAAACCCTTTTACAAATATCACCCTGTCCTGGATGTAGGTCTGTTTTTTACTCCACAAGTAATATTTAAATGTCATTTCTACTAACCAGTACTTGAAAGGGAAATGGGAAGGTTGAAATGTGCCTAGACTATCGTATTATTGTGTAAATTGTAATGATGACGATAGTCTCTTCTGTGGCTTCTGCTTGTCATAGTCACGGAAAAAAGAAAAGTAGGTCAGATTTAAGTTCCCTATGAATGACTTTTTGGTGCTAAATTGGATCTTTCATCTGGTCTGGCCTCAAAAAGAAGCAGCAGCGGTCATGGCCAAAGTAAACTAGGACCTGAGAGGCAGCGTCTGGGATGCCTGAGTCAAGTCAAAAGCATCACTGTGCCCAATATTAAATGTCTAACGACTGACCCACTAATCCCACTAGCTCCATGATCCATGTCTTCTTCAGCAAAAGCATAAACACTAAAACGTTGTGTCACTTTGTGAATCATTTGCAGAGTGTCTTAAGCGACTGGCACTGTATTTGTACCATCCTGTACCGTCGTCTGCTTCCTCTTTGACGGTGTGTTGCACTCTTTGAAGTTTGGTACGGTGAAGATATTCTGTAGTTGGTGCCTTGGAAGCCAAATTGATGCAATAGTTCCCTCTGCTGGCTAAAACGGGGAGGAAAAAAAATACACTTTACTCATGAAAATCATGATAAAAAGTTCATGTCCTTAGTCTAGTTAATCTATAATACTGCAGTTCTTTTGTTTTTGATTCAAGTTGGAGTCATTCCTGTTTTTTCTTGCGGTCATAGATGTTAGAATATGAATAATGCGTGATGTTTAGCTAGTCTTTCTTGATATGTGAGGAAAAGTCGTTTGATAAAAGAGCGAAAGCCTTTTTAACATATCCTGTGCTCTGTGTTCCTCCAGGTCTGATGTGCCGGGCTGCCAGATCATCAGCTCAAAATGGAAGTAAAGCGATGAGCCCTGTCCTTGCACTTCCTGCTAGTGGACGTTTGCTGATTCATGCAATCCAGAAGACGATGCCTCTGTCACCCAGACACCTCATCTGAGACGCGGACCTTCAACGCACTCGTAGTGCACCATGGCAGGAGAGACTCAGCGAATGCATGCTGTCAAAGAGCTGGGCGCTGAGTCCAAACTGCAGGATGAGGGGACAGCAGTGCAACAGCAGAGTGTCAAAACCACAAAGGAGTCTTCAGAGCACTTTGCAAGCGCAAACACTGATGCCAGAGCCGGCAGCAGAGGCCCCAAGCTTGACAAAGTAAAAAAGGAACGTGACGGCGCTCAGCAGCGTGAGGCTGTAATACGGCCACAGCAGGCAGGCAAGATTGACTTCAGATCATTGCAGAACAGATCAAAGTTTGCCATTGACAGAACCTGGTCCGGTGGCAAAGGAAGTCCCCAATCACCAAGTGGAAAGGGACGCGGCAGAGAGAAGAACAAGCGGTCTGGAAAGTCAGAGCGCGGCAACCCACAGCACCTGTACAGTCTCAGCATTACCAACACCCGCTCGAACCTCAACATTGGGATTGCCTACCCACAGCAGAAGGTTTCACCAGCAACAAAACTGGACACCGGCCGTGGCCCAGTCTCGGGCAGCTACAGATTCCACACTCCCAGTATACCAGAGAGAGAGGTTGAAGTACAGCAAGAAGAGCTCAACTACGGCCGCTGTTTCCAAGAGGCCTCCTCGAACCTTACCTCTCCAAGTTATACCTCACAGGCACTGGGATCTTCAAGTGGGACATCATCCCACCCACATCTCCCCCTGACACAGAAACAGCAGCCTGCCACAATGGAGAACAACGGCGCACAGTCGAGCGGCCAGCTGATCCTGACTGACTTTCAGCTGAACGCCTCAAACACCTGGCAGTCTCCAGAGAGGACTTTCAATGGTGCTAACTATGCTTCATCGCAAAAATCCACTGCTCCTACAGACAACAAGACAAATGCCCTCGTGCCTGGATCGTTTCAATATGGATATAATTTTCTGGAAGAGTCAACCTCTGACTCTTTTCCCTGTCAACAGAACCAACAATCCCAAGACTTTACAGACTCCTCCCTCGGTTCTGTTCATGGCACTCATAATTCATTTTCCTTTTTGCCTGTAGAGGGGCCAAACCTTGCTCAAAACAGCACTAAATTCAGTCATGAACAGCAGCCGGAGCCCAGGGGCTCTTATCCTCACACCCAGCAGTCGCAGTTTCTTCAAGGGGTTGCAGCCTCCATTCAGTGCCCCAGGAAACTGAGTGAGGACTCCACCAGCACTGACAGCTCCGCTTCCGTCTCGCAGCAGCCGGAGCAGGGAAAGAATGCCCTGCCAGAGAGCACTGACGGTCTTGGACAGGTTGATGGTAAGGATGCAACCATAGCCCCGGGGAGCACGAGGAACTGTCACCTGAAAGACACAGCTGCCAACCAAAGAACACAAGCGAGTGTGCACCACACGAGAACGCTTCCGCACACACAAATGCACTTTCTTAGTAAAACGTTAAACAGTTCGACAGTCAATCGTGTTCACACAAGCTCAGTGCAATTTGATAAAAATAGCAATAATAATATTGTAAATGGGTTACCGCACACCTGGGAGGGGCCAAGTAAAACATTTTTACCAGTGGAGCAAAACACAGTTCAGTACAGTGATGTGACTGACAAGTTTCAGTTTCAGAACCAGGCCACACCTGACAAAAGGCTGTCTAAAGACAACAGAATGCAGTACCAGCAACTGCGGCCAGCAGCCGAATTGAGTTATCAAAGCAAAATGTGCAATCAGAAAGTTTCCTTCATGGTTTCTCCTTCTGAATGGCAGGATGATAATAAATCACATAACAATAGCTCGCTCAAAGTCCCCAGCTCATTTCAAAGCAGCAGAAATGGCGAAGGTTTTGCGAACCAAAGGCAGGAGGCTGTCAAACAGGTCTCAACTTTCAAAGTAGAAATGAGTCACGCACAACTATGCGAATCAAAAAACAAGGCTTTATATTTCGGGCTCAACCAAACTATTCCCGTTTCATCGTCCCGGAGCTACAGCTATTCACCATTGCAAGTTGCACCCATGGGCCTGATGATGGTGTCACCTTATGAATCCCCTTTGCCTTCGCCGGCTCATACCCCTGCAGCTAGTAGTACCTGTTCCTCCCTCTCCCCAGCATCCGCCAGCCCAGTCAACACCTCTGAGGAAAGTCAGATGTCAAAGTCAGGTGCCCCCGTCCCGTTTTATCACCAGCCCCAGTCCAAAACCCAGTTAGCTCCCGATCACCTCAGCACTCAGCCCCATCAGTTTCATGCCGAAGGTCAAAGAAACATTCCTTACGCGCCAGACAGAGACAAAGACAACATGATGGGCTACCTGCAAGGGAGCACACACGCAAAGACAACAATGGATGGGAGCAAAGCTTATATGGACAGTTATGGAATGGAGCATCACCAGCCTCCCCCACCTTACTCCGCACATCAGCTGTTCGCCAATTCATTAACCACAGCAAATCTTGACCAGTTGGATGTACTTCTGACTTGTAAGCAGTGCGATCAGAATTTCAGCAATGTTGCTTCTTTTCTGGGGCATAAGCAATACTGCACACAGCCCAACATGCCAAAGCTCGAAGACAATCGGAAGTTCCACACAGAACCAGCAAAAGTAGTGTTATCATCGCCAAATGTTTCCCTGTCGAGATGTCCTTCTGACCTTCATCTTTCTTTGTTGGGCCTTAATAAGAATGGAGAGCTGATATCAGACAATGACACAAAAGTTGACAGCAAGGATGATCCAATGAAACTTAACTTGTTCTCCGGGTCTGCCAACCTCCCCGTTCCGCTCCCTGAACTGGAAATGGAGGATGCCAAGTTAGACAGCTTAATTACAGAAGCGCTGAATGGACTTGGGTATCAGTCAGACAATGCAGAGATCGACAGTAGCTTTATTGACGCTTTTGCTGATGATGACCTCAACACTGTCAAAGCAACATCCAACAAACAGTGCGTGAAAACAAAAGAATCTGTCGTAATTGAGAACAAAGACGAACAAGCAACCCTCGACAGCAGCTCCTCCCGACAGGAAAACTCTTTTTACGATTCAGATGTTGAGAGCCCCAAAGGAAATAAAATATTGAGCGACAAACCTGCGAAAACACCTCTTAACTTTGTGCGCAATCAGAAAAAAAACAACACGAAAAAGGAGACCTCTCCGAAGATTCCCAAAACCGCCACGAGGGAGAAGATGAAGGAGCATGAGAGTAAAGTGAAGGAGGCAAGAAAGCTGGGTAAAAGTGACGACGAAAGTACAAGTACCCCAAGAGTTCTCTTATCCAGCGGGTTCTCTGAACGCTGTGCTTTTAAAAGCTTCCAGGACAAACCTGCACTTGGCGCATCCGTACCCATTCAAACCTCCACATCTCCAACCCCAAGGGCTGCCGTGAAAGAGGGCAAGAGGCGAAGCACTGGAGGTGGCACCTGGAGCAAAGAGCTCATACATAAAATAGTGCAACAAAAAAATAAGCTCAATGTTAAAGGCAGCAAAAACCTCCAATTCTCCTTAGTGATGGAAAGACTGACGCCCGCTGTACAGAACCCTGCATTTGGAGAGTACGACTATGTGTCGGACTCGGATGATGAGTGTGAGCCAGTCAAGATAGCTAGCCAAGGCCGACTCAACCAAAGTAGTCGGTGTAAATACACATACACCAAGGAGTGTAAATGGCGAGCTCGGAGCGAGAGGGACCAAGCAGCGTGGAGGCATGACTCAAAAGAATGTTTTGAGGTGAAGAAAAGTGAGGAGAGTTCTCTTTCATCTGAGAAACAGGATTCCCCTCAGAGACTCAAGAGGAGGGGTAGCAGGTCCTCCACAAGCAGTGAACTCAGCACTTCGGTGAGTGTTTCAAGCGACAGCGTGAACAGCCCCAAAAGCATTGACCGCATTGAATCAGACTGTGAGAGAAAGGCCGACATGAACAAAAAAGAATCTTCCGAGCCAAAAAGCCATAAAAGCTCCTCCCAACAGAAGGCATGCAGCGAGACCAGCACACCAGCACTGACATTCACCAAATCTTTGAAGAGGCGAAATGATGACAAAGCCAGTCTCTTTGACAGCAAAGAGCGTACAGACAGCTCAACAAACTCACTTCCACGTGCAGAAATTGTTGACTCACTGCCATCCTCATCCGTCACAGAATCTGAAAAAATACGCAATATCAAATCAAGAGAGCTGATCCAAGAAAATATCCCAACAGTCAGCTTGTGTACAAACGCATTAGAAAGCACGGACAATTTGTGCCCTAAAGAACAACAAAGCCACCTTGGCGGTACAGATAACAAATCAGCCTTGCATTTTATTTCACACTCGCCCACTAGCAACAAAGAAACACATTCCAATGTTGACAAAAGTAAAAAGGGCAAAAAGAGACAGCGGCCCCGTTCCAAACATGCAGAAATGTCAGGCGGCACTGCGTTTGAAAAACAGAGTGACATTGTGCACGTGGCAAAGGAGACGACGGCTATTGCTTTAGCAAATGAGCTGGATGTGAACAAACCCGTGACTCTTTGCCCCTCCCTGATTGATGAAGTGTGCCTTTCACCAACCCAAAGCCAAAAAGAGTCACTCCACCTCATACCCTACCCGCTGGATCAGGATCAGGATCAGGGGCTCATGAAGTCTCCTCTTACATTTGACACCTCGTCAATGTTTGGCGACCTAACAGCATTCGACAGTGGCCTTTACACGGACATGCCGATTCAAAAAGGGGGTTTCCATTCATTGGAGAGCACAGTTGACAAAAAAGAAGAATTTGTGCCCTCGTTTTCTCCATTTCTGGAACAAAGAGACTGGAATCTAATAGTAAGCCCAGTGCTACCGGATGAAATTTCTCAGTATAAAGGCGATTTGGAAAAATCCAGCGAAAAGAAATCAGATTACAATGATGTGGCTTTGTCTTTGCCAGAAAAAATAATTGACTACAGTGCAAATCTTAACAGCTGCGCCTCCGAGGATGAATTGGAAATCAAGCGAATCGTAAACGAGCTTGAAAACCAGCTGCAGACAACCAAGTTGGAAACTCCACTCAGCCAAGAGAACCCAAAGCCACTGCAAATGAGCAAATTCTCACCTTTACGCCTCAGTGAAGAGTCTGAAAATGATACCATTGACGCGCCAGTGGCTTCAGAGCCCTTCAATCAACCAGAACTTCCGTGGAGCAGTCCATTCCACTTCGACCTGGTGAGTGGACACCACAGTCCCCACGGTAGTATTCACAGTGAGCCAGGAGCCCTTGAGGATTATGCCAAAAAAGGGGGTGATGCCTCAGATGTAATAACAATGATCCCGCAACTCCATAATGACCACAAGGCAGAGGAGAGAAATCCCCAAAAAGACATTACTGTTGAAACAAAAGAGGAAGATGTCTTGCAGCAGAACCAATACACACAAAAAATGATGAAAAGTATTGAGGTCATGTCTGACTCTCTATTCGAAAGTGAATCCATTATATCACAACACAGGAAGCCAAATGCCACCTCCCTCACAAGTCCACAACAAGAAAGTGAGTGTCATTCAGCAAAGGGAGAAGATCACAGTGAAAAGGAGGCAATTACCGAGAAGCGGAATATATTTTCACCTTCAAATATCAAGGAGCAAAAGGACGATATTGAATTCATTCATGACCACATCGCCTATGTAAACCAGCAGATGTCATCAGAGCCAAGCGAGCCCAGCAAAAACAGCATCAGCAAGGCCCAGATTGAATTAATTTCAGATGGGCATGCACCTGAACGAATACGCCGATTGCATCATCTCAGGACACTCGCACGGACAAAAATGGGAATCGGTCACCTCAGAATTGTGATGGCCCACCACATTTGACGGACAGTTATCAGAATGCAAAGGCACATATTCCTTCATCGGCAACTCTCCTTCAATCCAGTGTAGACATTCACAAGTCACCAGATGTAATGGCCTACGGTGATGAATTGAAATGTGGGGATGCCGAAAGTAGCATTGAGAATGCACATTGTTTCGTTGACGTCCACAATGTTGGCCCAAATCCTGACTTATTAGTGGACATAATCACCACAGATAAGCCCTGCAGTCCAATTCTTGTGGAAAGTAACACCGAAAGTACCCAGAATGGCTTAACATTTCAAGACATCCAGTCAATGGGACAAAACAGTCTGTTAGTCCTAAAACAGATGGAAAGCCTCAATAACACCGGTGCTACAAATTATCCCTGCGAGGCTACCCAGGTTCATGACTCTTTGAAAAGTGACTCAAATCTGTCATTCAATGCAATTCCCAAAAAAGGGGATATTTTAGATGTTCACGACATCAGAGGAGATTTACCTGTGGACTTCATGGCAAGCCACCTGAATTCACCATGCAGAGACGGAGTAGATGGAGATCATTGTGCCTTTCTGCACACCTCTTCACCTATCAGCCCAGTTTTAACACAACAGAAGGAAATGGACATTCAAGACGACACACATCAAACTCAATGTAATGGCTCTGTTGACACAAGTCCAATTCAAAGAACAAGTTTACCTGATGCTAAGCCTGAATACCAGAAAGAGTTTATGGACTGTGTCACGAAGACAACAGTCGAGATGGATTGTTCGTTAAATAGTCCACCGCACCTTGAACTTCCTAACTTTGACGCCCACATACATTTTCCAAATCCTGTGTCCGTCAGGGTTGAGCAATCACAAAGCTTTGACAACAGCGAGCCTTCTCATGATTTCAAGCTGAGTCCTCTGAATTACAAAAACACCTCAGATGAGCCTCCGCAACTGACTCAGTACGACTACATTCCGATCTCACCAGCGAGCAAATCGGATGGCAATCCCTACACAAAACAGGGTCACAGTGAGGACCATGACCCATGCTTTACTCCAACACTGATTTTTAACCAACCACCCACTGACACCACATTGTCGCTGAACCCCACTGAGGCAAATGAAATAAGTTCATTACATGAACCACTGGTCATACAAGACATATGTGTGGGTCTTTCGGCTGAACTCCAAAGCACAGATTCCCCGGCTGGTAATGCAAATGAAGATGTGGAGGCGAGGCCCCATTCCTGTGAAGCGCTCAAATTGCCTCTTCCAAAGGCTGAATCATCATTAGCAGTGGCAGAATGCAGTCTACTTCCCATTCAAGACATTTCAAGTTGTCTGCCCACCCCTAAGTCACTCATCCACTGTGAAAACGGACCATTATCGGAACCCGGTTTGTGTTTGAAAAAAGAAACCTCACCAAAAAAGGTTCCGAACAACCATCAGCAGGGGAAAGTACTTTGTGAAATCTGCTTCCTGTGTTTCAGGACAGTGCCAGGTTTGAAGAGACATAAGGCCATGAAACATGCGGCCAGGAGTGAAAAGCCATTTGGCCCACCAAGCACAACATCAGGCAATCAGAGAATGTCATTTATTTATGAAGCACCACAAACTGGAGAGAAGAAACATAAAAATGACTCACAGCCATCCCCGACCCAAATAGATGAAATGACAGAGACTTGCACCACCCCAATATTGAAAGCGTCGTCGAATGAGTCAGCCGCGGAGGAAATGACATTTGAGGGGAGTGCAGTGGCAGCAGATGAAATGGGCAATCAAAATGCAATACTGCCAACCAAAACAAAAAAGACCAGCAAAGCTCGGAAGAACAAAAATAGCGAGGAAAACTCAAAGCTTGACCCGTTCTCAGATGAGCTTTTGAATATATTAAAAACAGACCTCCTCCAGGCTATAACTCCTGAGTTTAAAAGCAATGTGCTGCTGGAGCAAGAAAATCCTGACAGACATGGAACTGGAACAGAGCAAACACTTCTCAGTCTGACTTCAAACTTTGGCTCTGAGAATACATCCCAATCTCCAACTGAAGAGACAAATGTTCTTAGTGAAACTGCAGGAGTCAGTGGAGTCACAGATACAGACAAGAGTTTATGCACAGACCTGAGTGAGCGAGTTGAAGGGGACGTATGTGCAAATAATGACCCATCGATAGAGGAGAATATGACCACAAAACAACACACATCCACAAAGAGTCTGTGTGCTGCTGCAGACGAGATCGATGAACATGGACAATCTGAGGAGAAACTTGCCCAAGAGATTCTTAGAAAGGTGGCGGTCGAGGTCAAATGTGAGCGAAACGACGTCTCGTCAGACAAGCTCCGTCCACTCGATTGTTTGACTCCGCCTCCTCTCACGGCTCCCGGCATAAGTCCTGATTTGAAGGCCCTACTTGACGATGACACCATATTCTCACAACTGTTTCCAAGAGACGAAGAGGCAAAAAGGAAAAAGTGCCAGCGAGTTTATGGAAAAAGAAATAAAAGACAGAAGCTTTTATCTGATTTGGATGCTACTCGGGACTGCAACCCTCTGCCAGAAACACACAATGCAACCCCTCACTTGGAGAGCCAAACAGAGAAGACGCTCAGTGACAATCGCACAGCCCCATGTGAATATGAGACGATATCTATTGATGACACCATCATGTTAAACATGTGTCACAACAGTGCGCTGAAAGTTCCTGATGTAAAGGCAATGTCTGATGGTCAACAGAATGATCAAGAAGACCTCCAAAACAACCCTTTGAATCCATTTCAAAGCACTGTTGCTGAAGCTACAGTTGAATGGAGTTGCTCTCAGGATTTAGGTGTCCTGAACGCAGACTCCACGGTGGCACCTGAGCCAATGACCAATCTAGCAGAGGCGTCAAACCCAGCTTGCTCTCTGCCCCTCCAGGACAATGCTTACACCGCGGAGCAATGTGTCACAGAGAGTGCTCATAATCTCCACATTGATATTCAAAACATCAGCACCACCTTTCAGCTACCTGAAATTCAGTTCTTTGACTCGAGCAAAGATGTCTCTGTGGCTCCCCCGGCCGCATGTGCCGACGTGGAGAACAATGACGAAAAGTCTAAAAAGCTAATGGAGCGGCGAGGTCGAAAGCGGCAAGAAGGTGGTACAAAAGTTAAAGATAAGCAGTACAAGTGCAAAGTTTGCTTCACGTGGTTTCTCACTCTTGGTGAGCTCAACTTTCACAAGTTGTCCCACAATCCATCACCTCCGCCCACCTGCTACATGTGTGTCCAACGCAAGTTCAGCTCCAGGGAGCAGTTGCGAGACCATCTGTGGGAGAAGCATGCAAAGAACAAAACTGGCATTTGGACCTGTGGAATGTGCTTGAAGGAGATCTCGGATGTGTGGATGTACAATGAGCATTTACGAGAGCATGCCACTCAGTTTGCTCGCCGGGTCAGACTCAGGGCTCCATGTTGACCATTCCAGGCTGCTTCATGCAGGAAACCGCTGTGAAGAACTTCATCACCTCCATAATGCAGCATCGGCCCAGCAAAGCCAACAAAGAGACCAGCAAAGCCACAAAAGAACAAGAAAAGACAGTTGTTGCAAACGGCAACTTGGAGGCAAACAAAACCTCAGACGGGGCTGAGCGAAAGCTCAGCAAATCGAGAGGCAGCAGTGGTGGAGGAGGGGGCAACAAGAACACACTGACCCCACTTGAGGTCCTTCACAAAACGGAAGCCCCGAAAAATGTGGAGATGCATCCCAATTGCAAGGATCCCTCCAGAGACTGCCACCACTGTGGGAAGCGGTTCCCTAAACCCTTCAAACTTCAGCGACACCTGGTGGTTCACAATTTGGAGAAGATTTTCCTGTGTCACAAATGTCCCGTCTCATATCAAGAGGCCCACGACCTCAAAGAGCATTTGAAGATAGCACACAAGGAAACGGACGAGGTGGACTTCAAACACACCACCCTCTACACCTGTGAGCTGTGTGCCGATGTCATGCATGTGATTAAAAAGTCTTTCATCTGCAGCACCTGCAACTACACCTTCTCTAAAAAGGAGCAGTTTGATCGCCACATGGAAAAACACCTGTCAGGAGGGAACAAAATCTTCAAGTTCCGAGGTGTTCACAGGCCCGTCAAAGCATCTCTGTGCAGGGAAGATGAATGCGATTCCCCTGCGAGTAAAAAGAGAAGGATTCTCTCCGACAGTCTGCAGGAGAATAGCACCGACAGCGGCATTGCCAGTGTGGGCTCGCTGCACCTAAATCAAGCCTCAGAAACACAGATTCCTAAAGCGGTTGTGCCCATGCTCGAAGCGACTGTGCCCATGCTGGATGACTCCACACAGACCACAGCGAATGACTACCACAGTGACACAAACAGCACAAATGTGAAGACTGAGGACATTGCTGAGGATTACTCCGATCTCCTGGTCGAGCTGGAGAAATGTATTTCGCTGGGCTCCACGTCTGCTGCCCCCAAGGAAGAGGAAATTGACGCAAAGTCCGCAACTAATCTTCACCAAGGAGTGAACGGAGAATCGACAACCGAACCATGTGATGTGAAAGAGGAGAGTGAGTCTGTGTGCATTCGAGTGGAGACCCCCCAGTGGTCAGCTTGTCAGGAGAGAAGTGGTGAAAGGGAGGAGACCACTCTATTGAATGACATCTCGTCTTACGGTGACACAGAAACAAATGATTCGCTTCCAACAAGTAAAGACTCTCTCAGCATCCTGAGAGAACAGCAAGTCACTCCAAAGATACCCGAGTCGCTGCTCGCAGCTGACGTGATGGCCGAGAATTCTCCACCCAGAGCTGTCAGCGAACAACAAGCTTCACTTCATGGTGCCGAACAGAAGGACAAACTCAGAGCAAGTGACATCTCTAAACCCAGCATGAAGGCTACAGAATCAACGCAGGTCTGCCAATCCAAGGCTTCGGCCACATCCTCAGCATCCAATGAGGAGAAAGAACCCCAGAGGTCACAGAAGAAGAGGAAGGACGTCAAATCGCCGCACAGCATGCAGAGAGTTTCCTTCCCGGCAACTCAGGAGAACTTTGGGATGGACTCAAAGGTCAAAAAGAAGTACCACGCCAGCAAGTATTTGAATCCCTCCACGCAAAGAAAATTTGACAGCCCCAACGACTACCCTGTTCTAGCTTCAGTGCGGGATGATGTTGCGAGCAACAAGATAGTATCCAAGTGCAAGACATCAACCTTGGGCTTGCAGTTGAAACGAAGTTTGCTTGATAGCTGTACACCAAAGAAAGCTGACATTGCGGCCCCTCATAACGGGGATTCACAAGAACAAAAAAGGAGCTGTGGGGAGGCCCCTGCACACCTCCATTTCTCGAGGGTCTTCTGTCCCCATGAACAATTCCTTGAACAAGTCCAGGACGAAGCAGGGGGTTAGGTCAATAGAGAGCCACTCCTACAGGACAGCAGAGTCCCAAAACCACCTCCTCAGCCAGTTGTTTGGCCAGAAACTCACGAGCTTTAAGATTCCTTTAAGGAAGGACACGTCCGAATCTATTAACTGAGCGGACATTGAGGGACCTGTGAATTAAAACTTTTTTTAAATTTCACAGTTTTTAAAGATTTTATACTTAATTCATGATGGTGAATGAGATTGCACAGCTCTTTTCTGTGAAATGCTATCTTTAATACATAGTCACTTTATGTCTTTTTTGTACATGCGCTTGTATCACACGAATGTGAGGACAAATGCCAGATTTTTTTTTTTTTTGCTAAAAAAATGAAAACATTATCCAGAAAAATCTTTTCTGCTTTTGCTTTTATATATATATATATATATATATATATATATATATATATATATATATATATATATATATTATCTGTTCCAGAGATTATATTTCAGATGTCTATAAAAAAAAAAAGAAAAGAAAAAGAATACTTGAAAAGACAGATAAACACATCCTATTAAGAAATGCATGTTCATTTTGCATTCACCACATGGTCTTACCCATGAACATCTTTCTTTGGAAAATGGACCAAATGATGTAATTGTTGACCTGGACTATTGTCTTTGTACATGCTTCCCAAATATTATTGTAACATTACTGCACTGCATTCTATTAGCCTTTTGTATAAACGTTACATGGTGCTACATTTTGTTTTATTGTAATGTGAATGCCAACATCCTCAGAAGGGAACATGAGACCTGTAGCAGTTATACGGCACACTGATCACATTGTGTGTTTCCTGGTTCATTCAAGATACTGTGTAAAATCTCCGAGGGCTCCATCTGTAGGCGCTCCAAGACTACATTAGGAAAGATTCCATTGTATAAACTCAGGTGCATACAAGGGCTTCGCCGTCCTTCCACCTGTATTCGGAGTTCTTCCCGTGCACTGATAAAACCAAACCCTCCCACACACACACACATACACACACAAACGCACTCACTCTCACGCACACATACACACCCACAAACACCATCATCTGTGTCAGCAACTCCAAACTGTTTAATACTGAAGAGTATTTACTAGGACAACAAAAGGTGCTTTATTTTGTTTATACTGTACGTATCTTGTTTTGTATAGTATTTTAGGTAGGTCATTGTCTGTGTCATGCTTCGTGTCAAAGTTTTATTTTAATAATGTGCAAGAGAATAACAAGAAAGGGAAGTGCATAAGTGCAGTCGGTGCCTCGTGCAAGCTGTAAAGTGGATCACCAAGTGCCTATTTTATAGTTATTAAAGATCTGTATCGATCCCTCCTGGCTCTTTTTCTTCCATTGTACATCACTTTGTCGTCCCTGCAGATCCGCTGTCACGCCGTGCGTCAAACACAAAGCAGCGCTGCTGCCAGCCCGGCAAAGACAGATGCGCACACATCAATGACACACTTTATATTATTGTCGCCGGCTCAGAACGACGGTCACAAACCTATCTTCACTGCAGGGAACAGGCTCCTATTTATCTTCTGCGGCAGGCACACGTCACGTTGTCCTCACACCATGTATAAAGTGGCTTCTATTCCTACATGAGCATTTGCCATCATCACATAGGAATAAAAAGCCATAGTACACACTGGCTTGCATGTGGAGGCACAGAAGACAGACAGTCTGTGAAGAATTATGAAACCTTAAAAAAAAAAAAAAAGGGAGATGGGGTGGACAAATTCATATTATGTTACATGTAAATTGTGCTCAATTTACAGAATATCAACAGAATATTCGAATGAAAATTTGGCACCTGACCGAGAAACACCAATACATCACTCATTTATTGATCAAGTTGCATTCTGTTTTGCGCAATATGAATCGATATCGAGCTTATGTATGAAATATCAAATAAGCAAAACTCTACGTCCATCTAGACGGAATCCCAAATTAATTACCAGCAGTGTCATCTCATTTAGAGAGAATTTGCTCATGTAAAATTCCAGCCCAACCCTGCAGTAACTGAAATCCACAATATAGAAATACCCTATTTAACCCTGGAGAACACAAGAACCCTTTTCTTCTTTGGAAAATGATGAATTTTACATTAAATGACTGCTATATGTTCACTGAACACCAAAATGTTTTTTCAAATATTTAATGCTTTCATCCTAATTTAGCATTAGGGCCAAATTTGACCCTTTGGGATTTAATCGTAACATTTGAGTAGCAGAATTTATAGGGGCCAAATTAGACCCCGTGGGTTTTCCAGGGTTAAATACACTCTCGGCATGTGTTTATAGGAACGGTGGTACTTTATTTTTTTAAGGTCTTTGAACATTTGAAATTATATACCGTCATTCAAATCCCAACAAATGAAATACCGTATATATTGACTAAATTGCCAAAATAAAAACAAGGTCAATATTATTTTCCTGATAACTGCGAGATAATCAAATATGCATTCTACACAGTTCATATTAATTGTTGGCGTATCCTTCGATATGCCCAACATAGGACGATGGTTGGCGACATCTCTTGAAACATGTTTTTGTTAATAATCATTCGATCAATTGAGCAAAACAACACTGCATAAAAGTGTGTGGGATGGTCATGATCCAACGTTGCAAATTCATTTTATTTAGTGATTGAGTCTCGTTCTGTGTTGTGCTAACCTATGGGTTCAATCCACATTTGCGCTACCTCTCAATTTAACGCGATGCCTGGAGCAGCATTCAGTCACTCTCTTCCTTCCACATCCTCCGGTCAACTGTGTGCGAGAAGAAAGCAAGAGCAGAGTACATCTTGTTCAGGTTTGAGACACAGTGCCACATGAAGTAGTAAGTACAACCCCAACACACACACACACACACACACACACACACACACACACACACACACACGCCCCAATGGCAAGCATCCTTTTATCATGTGATCTATGAGGAAATTCTCCAGAGGCCCAGACGTGCAGGAGCATGACAGGAACGCTTTGCACTTTGAAGTGGAGCGACATTATCAGGGAGTATCGTCTTGAAATAGCATCTCTTCTCTCCATTTGCGAGGTTCTTTCCCTGTCGCTTCTCATCTTCGGCTCCTTCCCCTCCGTCTGCTGACAGCCTCTATTTCTTCTCCTACTACCAACTCAGCAACTCACCTTTGTCTGCTTTTCTCTTCTTCGCTCCGTGTCTGTCCGTTTACATCATTTCTGACAATTTCATCCTTTTTTTGCCTTTCCATTTTCATCTCACCTCACGGTCGCCTCTCAGGGAGGATGGATAAGGGCCGCAGGAGACGAGCCGCTGGTCAGCGGTAATGACACTCGTGCCGAGTGTCACGGAGGTCTCCTCTGCTGGGAATGGCAGGGGAGCTGGAGATGGATGGAAAGAAGGAAAGGGATGACTGCACACACAGACTATATTGTAATGAAATTCCATTGGGGTTATGTGATGTGAACGCTGTGTTCTACATTGAGAATTTGTATGAATAATTCAATATGAACACATTTCCCTTGTGAAAATGAAGACGACACAGAAATCAAGACATCAAACCAATGTAGCCTAACAAGCGCAACCTTGCTTCCGCTCCAACATAAAGAGGTACCTGCGCCCTGTATCCGTGTTAAGACGCTATAGAGCTCGCAGAAGTAGTTTTTAAGAGGCATGAAAAGGAATCGCTAAACAAATGAGAGGATAATAATATACTGTGCGTGAAATGGAAGCCGAAACATGAAAGTAAAGTCAAGCACACTTTAATTAGGGCCTTCTCAGCGGGAAGTCACAGCTGAAAGACTTTTTATCGACTCCACCATTTGTTACCTCACTTGAGTCTGTGTGTAAGAGTGAGACAATGGGAACAAAAGCTTGACCTGTTTGATTATTCCGATTAATGGCGCTGCAGCAGCAAGGCCAGGTAAACAAATAAAATGCTGGCAGTGAGTGAAATCCGACACCCCACAGTGGAGTCATGGCAAATTGCTCAATTTTGAGGAGAGGACCGCAATATGAAGCCGCGCCTGTGGACTGTCATGTGGGATGTGGTTGCATGTTCAAGGTGTTGTCAGGGACACTGCTAAATGGGCCCTAGTGTGGAAGAAAAAAGTCGTTGTTCAACGACTCAAGCAAAGCAAACAAACAAACAAAAAAGGCATACTTTCACTTAATAAAACAAGTATTCATTCAACTCAAGCATATTAAGTTGATCGGACCTGATAATAATAATAATAATAATAATAATAACAATAATAATAATAAAAGAGTACAATTAGTTTACATAGCAAACCGTTTTTTTTTAATGATTTTTTAAAATGAATTCTTATTGGTGACATTTTAAAAGCAGGCTTTTTTTGGCTTGGTAAATTGAGTTTTCATAGCAGCATGTAAATGGTAAATGGTGTTGGTGTTACCCAATTTTATTTTGCCAAGTGGTTGCACATAATCGAATAGCCAGGATTTAGATACCTTTTTTTAAGTAGATGTACTCCAAAAATATATCTAGACACAGATATTTTTTTATTGCGTGCAAACACTGGATGAAATTAAATTGAGCAACTTCAACACACCATTTTTTTCTTCAGTGTATGTTGCAGCAGCATCTTTCTGGTGTGCCTTAGTACTTGACTTAATGCCAAACTCGTAAAATGCCTCACGAGCATTTCTGTGTGCATGCACACATCTGAAAACAAAAAGAGGTTAGCATTCATCATAGTACTGGCTTTTCATTCATGATGTCTTGTTTTGCAATTCTTAATTACATTCAGGGTAAAGTAGTCAACATGCAGTGTCTTGATTTAGTTACATTACATCATTCCCCCCCCCCCAAAAAAAATCACCAAAAGCAAACAGTTATCCTACTCTGAAAATGATTCTGTATGCATTACACCTGTTGACCTGCAGACTTGCCTTTGCCTCACAAGCATCCTTCACAGAGAACTTAATGCAACACCCTGAAATGTGATGGACCAAAACAGTGAATTTGATCCGTCATGGCTCGGCGTAATCCACGCATTAACCAAGTTTGCGGCGTGCCCACATCCTGAGGCTTTAAATTCACCACAATTGCCAGTGAAAAGTGACCATGTGTGACCTGCTCGTCTTTGTGGCTCACAGCGTGGAAGTCAATGTCACACAAAGGGGAAGACGACACGCAAGTGAGTCCAGTATCACTTGCGTTTCTGTCAGTGTCACCGCCTGTTGAATGTGACCTCAAACACGCTGCCATCGAGCCATTCTACCTCCTATCTGGCTGTATTAGTGTGTGTGACTTTGAACATCACGTTGCCCTTTTGCGATAACGGATAAGGCGACCTACTGTGTATTCACAACGCAGTTACAGGATGACTCACCACGTACACACAGACAAGCCACAGCATCGTCGAAAAGGTTGCCTTTATAAAGATAAAAATGGGCGGGGGGGGGGGGGTGATGCTGTTTCAGAGGCATTCAATGAAAATGTGATTATTATTATTTTTATGATTGTAGTTGAGGGTTGGAGTGGTGGAGAACTGAACTCCATCGTACTGAGAGCTGTGTCTAATATTTTGGTTGCCTCGAATAGTTACATGAGAGTTTAGAGCCAATAAATATTTAGCTCTCATTGTGATGCGGTTCTACACCTGCACACTGAATGACGCAACAATGAAATATTGTTAGAATGAGATAAGATAAGGAAACCTTTATTTGTCTCACAATGGAGAAATTCGCTGTGTGACTAAAAACTGAACACATAATAATAATAAGAAGAAGAAGAAGAATTGATTGATCTCATGCAGTGGATATTTTTATATTGTGCAAGTCGTCATAATGTTGTGGCTGGTGCTTTACCTGACTGTATCCCAGAGGGCATTGCTGTCGTGTCCATCATGTACAGTATGTGAATAATAATGATAAACTCTACATTACACCCAGTGCTAAACTAAATCCCACTGGCAAGCAGCACACACAACAAAGGGCACTAATGAAGGAACTCACAGAAGCACGATAATGTGGCATACGTACCTGCAGGTCTTCATTAATTCAGCAGACCCTCCCTCATATTTCTTCTTCTCTTTCTTGCTCTTCTTCTTCTTGTTTTGTCTGGTACCCTCCCGTCTGCCTGAGAGATTGTGCTCACCCCATCAAATTGGGGACCGGGGCTGAGCTGCAGAGACTGACATCATCCTTTCACAGAGGAGGTTTTCCCCACCCGTTATCTGCACCCTCTCGCTCTCTCCCTCTCCCTCTCTCTCCCTCTTGCCCTCTCTCTCTCTCTCTCTCTCTCTCTCTCTCTCTCTCTCTCTCTCCCCCTAAACTCTCTACATATAGTAGCAGTCTCTTATCTCTCATCTCTCCCCCGATTTTTGTCCTCGCTTCCATTTGCTCTCCAAAGCATCACATGGAAGCTCATCTCAGTCGCAAGTTTTAAATCAGGACTTCGCAGGGCTCCCCGCTGTTGTGTTTTAGCCCTCAGTGGGCTGTGTGAACCTGTCATCATCAGAAAGTGTTTCTAGGGGGGCTTCTCTCTTCGAGTTTATATTAATAGATGTGGCTGCCTGCAGCTCTCTCACATCTCGCTTCTGTGTTTCCTTTCCGTCAGTGTTGAAGATCAGGGTGAAACGAAGAGTGAAGCGTAATGGGCAGCGTTTCCAATTCTTTTTGATTGGCACAATGAAAGTTGAGAAAAACGAACAGCGGGAGTCTCTGTGATTGAAAGGAGATGAATGTCTGCTGAGGTGCTCGTGGGGAGGGAATGGCCGCTGCTGTCCATGGTGCTGATTACCACACAAGGAGACATCACCAAGGACACCAGTGACCTTCCAACAAGGCGGAGGAAACCTGTTAGCGCCGCAGTAGAAGCATGGATAAACACGCCTGCACACAAACGCAAATGTGAATGCAAACACACAAACACACACACATTTATACAATGCCCCCCTGACTCCCACAGGCATTTCTCTGTGTCTTGACTTATTTAGCATGACATCAATCATTGTAAGGTAACAGTGGCAGGTGAGATTAAAATAGATTAGCCCTATTTAAGGGATTCATATTGCACAAAAACACACACACGTACACACCAATACAGATGTCCACTGGGTGACACACACAGCTCAACAGGAGCAACTAAAACGCAGCAGCACATCTGAAAATGGGTCGAAATGTGAGCACGCACTGGGATGGATTCCGCAAGAGGCTCGAGTTGGAGGTAATATTGCTGTGTTGTCCTATCTCTCTTCTCAAGAGGTAGATTGTAGATACTTGCCTTGTTCCCATAGTCACACTCACCCCCACACCCAACACATCCCCAAACCCCCTCTTCTTCCCTCTTCATGCGATAAAGAGACAGTAGGTGCATTAGATAGACCAAACAGGGTTGGGGAGTGCGACCACAAACAAGATCTTCTTACTAATAATTTCGTAGATGTAAATAAATAAATATATATGTACATACATACATACATATATACAAAATATCACGTTAAAAATCTTTTGTTTACCAATTAATTAAAGACATTCATAACAAGAGTTTAATATAGCCCCCAATATATAGTAATGATATTATTCACAGCAAAAAGTACCACAGTTTTGATTTTAACACTTTTTCAGAATTCGGATACATTGCTCTCCAGAGTTAAATCAACACTTTTAAAATAGTTACATACCAGGAAGGGCGGCCCAGTAGTCCAGTGGTTAGCACGTTGGCTTCACAGTGCAGAGGTACCGGGTTCGATTCCAGCTCCGGCCTCCCTGTGTGGAGTTTGCATGTTCTCCCCGGGCATGCGTGGGTTTTCTCCGGGTATTCCGGTTTCCTCCCACATTCCAAAAAACATGCATGGCAGGCCGATTGAACACTCCAAATTGTCCCTGGGTGTGAGTGTGAGCGTGGATGGTTGTTTGTATCTGTGTGCCCTGCGATTGGCTGGCAACCGATTTAGGGTGTCCCCCGCCTACTGCCCGAAGACGGCTGGGATAGGCTCCAGCACCCCCCGCGACCCTAGTGAGGATAAAGCGGTTTGGAAGATGATTGAATGAATGAATAAAGTAACCCACATCTCTGCATAGTTCAAAAGTTCCACAAACGAATTTCTACAACTTGCCATTTAGAGTCAAGCGGATTTACCGGTAACTTTAAAATGGTCAGCGCTGAAAACACTGTTTCCTCATTTCCCTTCCGATGACCCAGCATCAAAAGCAACTGAGGGTTCATTATCTTTCGCAAGAAAAATTCAACATGGTAACATGGGTTGAGGATCCAACCCCCAAACTTCAGGTTGGGAGACGACCACTCTACCACTGATCCACACCTTAGATTGAGTAGTTTACATAACTGATGAATTCCACATTCCCACAATCTCCAGATATATAGCATTTATTCCAATCGCCATACAGTGTCATACATTCAGAGTAAGGTTTTGTCTCACATCAAAATGGTTGAAAATTTAAAAAAAAAAACATCGCAAAACAAGCAGTTGGTGCAGTTAATTTATAAAGTGACGTCATGTCAACGTGGATGTAAATAATCTAAGTAGTCAATACAATGAAATACTGCAAGTTTAACCTTCGAGAACCAGAATGGCCAAGCTCAATATCCAAAACTAGTTGGAGGTTCAGGAGATCTAGCAAACGAACATAACTATATGGGGCTAGAGTGTTTTGCAACGAGTCAGTGTTAGTTTGACTCAGGAACGGCTTCAGGATCAACTCACAAAATTGTACTGAAATTTAGGCACTCCATATTTTGCTCTTTAATATGACTATGTGGGCACCATTGCTCATCTAGTCCTTCACATAGCTGACTTGACGATACAACTGCTCCATTCCCAAATTACTCTGACTGACTGCCGCTTGTCCATCCTTCACCCTCAAATCAGATGGGATGGATGGCTACAACTCGTTACAAGAGTATTCTCGGGGTTAATGAACAATGACACTGACCTTGAAGTCTAAGGCAATTATAGAAAGCTCCATTGCATACTTCTTATATTTAAACACACTGTGTGTACTAAATATTTCATTAGCGTTGAATTAAAGGCCGGATTTGTCACTTTCAAAACAACTTCGTTGATATAGCAGATTAGGAGATTGATGGAGTGCGTGTGCACACATGTGTGCGCGAGCTTGTGTGTGTGTGTTTGTGCGTGTGTGTGTGCGTGTGAGTGTGTGTCCCCAGTTGAAAAAAAAGGCGCCTGAGCAAATCCCTTCTCCTCACCTAAGCCCCACGCGTTCCACATCAGTGAGAGGGAATGAGCAGCGAGGACACTGGAGGCCTGCCTGCGATAGGATTATCTCAACTAAGATTTCCGCCATCTTGAGCTGTCACAACTCTTGACACTAAACAAGGAGACGTGTGGCAAACTTAATGACATGACGGATGAGATGGGCCTTTTGCGGTGCCTTCTTAATCATTCGCCATCTAGATAATGCAATTCATTAGTACTTGAGACCGGAATAGAAAACTTGTGTTGATTCATTCCGCCTGTCTACAGGTTCAACTCGTTTTACTCCCTCTTGCGGTTTATATTAGTCTAACAATGTCTAACGTGACAGAAGACAGAATGTGAGTGCAGTGGCAGGATGGTATTAAATAAATCAAAGCAGTTCCCCATGAGTGCTTCGAGGTAAGTGGTGCTTCTTGACATCCGTTCTAGAAGAAAAGGACCTTTTGACACTGCGAGAACTCGAGCAGCAGCTCGGAGAATGCAAAATGAGGATGTTCATGTCAGCTGGTGTCACCGCCACCACCCACCCGTCCTGGCCCCCCACCAGTGCAGTTCAGCTGTTTCACCATCTCCCAGTTACACTCCACCAAACTCTCATCTATCACTCAGTAAGTCAGCCAGACTTGGAAGTGCTCCACTACATCCTCCATTTTCGTTTTCACCAATATATCGGAGTTGCTCGGCCGTGTGATTCCGAACGCGTGTGACTCGGAGCCAGAGGCCATAGAAGACTGTACTGTCCTCGTCGCTGTTTTTTGGGGTCTTGAAGCAATCCCCAGTGCGCAACAAGGCCTATTCTTCTCTGTATAATTGGACTGGATGACAGCCCATCTCAAGTCAGCCCATGAAAGCCTCCAGTGACAATGGGGTGTCTGACCTGTCGCATGACTTGAATGAGGCAGAGATAACCCTGACACACACACACACACACACACACACACACACACACACACACGCACACACACACAGGGTTCTTGTCCTTCAGCTATCCATTATTCGGAACTGCATTGACTTACATTAAATTCCTGGAGACAAACTCAACCTCTACTTTGGCTAACCCCTGAAAATGAGCGAATAAACTGATTTAATTAAATCCCACTAGTAAAATTAGCAGGCACATATGCGCTAACTGGATGGAAAAAACATGATAATCAGCATTTTTTTGCCAGCTGACTGCAGCTTTTTCAAAGTAGTATATCTAATGCTGTGTGTGTGTGTGTGTGTGTGTGTGTGTGTGTGTGAAAGTTAATTGCCGTTACAATCATTTCTTGCTGTTGTTCTTTTGTTCTTTGTCTTCCTCTTCTTCTTTTTCTTCTTCTTTTACAGAGTACAATGAAGCATTTCCGCCTGAAGTACATAAGTAGGTATGGCAACTAACTTTCGGTTTGCATAACCACAAGGTTTTATAAGGCGCGTTATTCCACCTGCATTGCACTTTTGACTCCCCGTCTGGTTAAGGTACGCCACTTTAAGGTAAAAAGAAAAACTTTGGGGCATCATAAAGTGAGTGCCGGTGCACTCAACTCCAACTGTGTACAAAGTGCGCCAGTGGATCAGGCAGACCAGATGGAAACAGTTCAAGCACAACCTGCTGATTGGCTTAGAACGGGGGTCAATAACCTGGTGCCCGTGGTCACTCCATGTTCTAAAAATAGCTCACATAGGACAATTGTGATTTTCCAGGAATGTTGTAGTCATGATCACCAATGTGAACACAGGCAGATATTTATAGAAATATGGAAAATATTGCATATACAATAGATATTTGGTTCCCAATTATTATGAGATATCTTTAACATGATCAGTGCATTCGCAGAAATCAATAGCATTAATCATCCCACGTAATTATACTACAGCCCAACAGATCACAGATTAATCAGCCGATTCATTAAAAAATACTTTGTCCTTTAGTAGCCTATTTGTTTCACTTTACAACAGAGAGGAAAAGCAGCAAAAAATGGCCAATTGTTTGCCTATTTTTGGGGCAGCGGATGTTACAAAGTCATTAACTTCCACTTCAAATGCCTTTCCAAGCTTAATTTGTTCTTTTTTCCCATTCCGTGCGTTTTATGAATAGCAACTTTTTATGCAGGGATAAATAAGGTCTCTTCTTTAGTCAACTCAGGTCCTCGTGGCCGCTGTCCTGCATGTTTTCCAAGTCTCCCTGTTGCAACACACTCAAATTCAGATCATTTCGGAAGCCTGACATTGAACCTGATAAAGGTGTGTTGCAACAGGGAAGGTGCAGGACAGCGGCCCACGAGGACCTGAGTTTCTATCTAACTCAAGGGTAGGGAACTCCAGTTCCTCGAGAGCCCTATCCTGCCTGTTTTAGATCCCTCTGTCACGTAGCGAGGTGGTGGTGGACCCCAAAAAAGCAGGCAGGAGGGAGGAGCAGGGTGAACTTGACGAATTGTATTGAAATACAGAAACTAAATCCAGAACAAACAAAGTCACAAAAACAAAAACAATCCAAAGTAGCAAACAAAACCATGACTGAAGCAAAAACTATCACTAAACGAAACAAGACCGGAACAAACATGACAAACAAACCTGACAGTAGCACAAGGCAACAATGACCCGACCCTGAGCGGTCTGGCATCAAGTCTTTTAAAGTGGCACAAATTACACAATGACCAACAGGTGTGCAGCTGCAGGCAGAGCCTCACAGTGCCACCTGTTGGTCACAAACAGATCCATGACACCTTCCCCACTCCAACACACCTGATTCAAACCATCAGGTCATCAGCAAGCTCTCTAGAGGCCTGAAACCATCATGAACAATTGCATCAGGTGTGTTTGGAGTAGGGAGGGATCTAAAACAGGCAGGGCAGGGCTCTCGAGGAACCGGAGTTCCCTACCCCTGATCTAGCTATTTGAGGTGTCGCCTTCAGGAACAGTTTGAAAACAGCCAATTACCTTAACTCACACACTCAATTGATTAATCGATCGATCAATCAATCAATTTGCACCCATCCTATCTATCTATCTATCTATCTATCTATCTATCTATCTATCTATCTATCTATCCATCCAACCATCCATCCATTCCATCTATCCATCTATTTATCTATTTTGCAGTCATGTCTTTGTAATCCCATGTAAGGTTTTCTTATTAAGTAGGTGTTAAGTGTAAATTCTGTGCGCTTTCAAGACATAGGCGCACATTAATCCGAACCGCAAGTGAGTATGGCGACAGGTTTGAAGATAAACAGATTCAATTGTTATTGCTATCTTGAATCTGATCTCTATTTACAATGAGAATTCATTAAAGAGCAAAAGTCTTGGCTGTCAGTGTTCTGCATAAAGCTGATATGACTGTGCCAGAGTCTACATTTGAATGGCTGCCAGCGCGATACATAATTATTCAGTCCCCCCACTATTCTGACTCGCCTATTTTTATCTGCATGTGAGGGTGTGAATATAAAATCCCAAATCCTGTGGCACATAGGTGTCAAACTCAGGTCCTCGTGGGCCGCTGTCCTGCATGTTTTCCAAGTCTCCCTGGTCTGATTCAAATGATGATCATCAGCAAGCTCTGCGGAAGCCTGACATTGAACCTCCTCATTTGAATCAGGTGTGTTGCAACAGGGAGACTTGGAAAACATGCAGGACAGCGGCCCACGAGGACCTGAGTTTGACACCTATGCTGTGGCATATAAAACCTCAAAGATGCTCACACATGAACAGATTGTGGAGCAAACACTGTGAGTGTGTCTTAATATAGTTTTCAAGGTGCTATTTGTTAAAGCAGATTCCCAACTTGTGTTCCCAAAAGCACATAGTGATTCTCTGTCTCGCTCAGTATATTTGCTGTTCGCTTTGTCACCACAGAAACCACCATTACCCAAGCATCCCCATGCTGGCGGACACTTAAAGTGGCTTCCCCTTGCTCTCGCTCACCATTAAGCCTCTTCTCCCATCTCTCCCCCTAGTCAACACTTACTGTGAATGTGTGAAGCCCGGTCGGTAAACATCGGTGACAAACACTGACACTCAGCTGCTAGCAGTTAAAAAAGGCTTCGTATTAATTTTTTTTTTTAAAAAGAAAGAAAAAAAACCTCAGTGTGTGCAATATTTGGAACACAGCGTGATGCCTCAGTGAAGACTTTGACAAGGCACTCAGAGTTAAAGGTTCCCCTCCACACCATATTGATTTCGCTCACCAAAATGCATTCTGTTCGTTCTCTTTATTGACATGATTCGTGCAAAATGAGAGAGCATTTGCGTCACGGATGTATTGAATGGGGAGTGGGTGTTTTGTGACTATCAGCCATTCTTTATAACAGCAGGGAAAAAGAAATTAGGATTTATTAAAACAATTATTTGATACCAAAAGAAAGGCTGCAGCCAGTAAGCCGCAGACTACAACAGGCAAGATAATCTTGATGATCTTTTTCTTATTCAGGTGTCGGATGAGCTTCTGCAAATGTCCCTGCTCCTTTTGTCGACCCCTTTGGGCCTATGTTTGTTTTAGGCTCTTTTCCATATAAATGTGGGCATTGGGTTTATGGCCCTGACTCCGACACTCCTAATTTATCCAGGCTTAGGACCAGCACTGAGATGGGCTGACCCCCCCCCCCCCCCAGAGGCTACAGACAGGGAAGATAAGAAAAGTGCATTACTCTGTTTTTAAGAATGAGGTTTTAATTATAAGCCATCTGAGCCCTGACAAGTAAAATGAATGCTTTTAGGCTGCTTTGGGTCCTGCACTTTATCTTTTAAATAACAAAGCCATAAGGATGGGCTTGTACCATCAGTGTTAAACTACATGAAAAGCGATTTTCTTTCACCAACCATTTAATTCTTTAATTCATTGCGGTTATCATATTTGTTATTAAAGATCATCAATGAAGTATTCATCTTGGAGACGCAACGCAAAATTTAAAAAGGAGGCGTTTGCAATAAAAATAAAAAAAACACTTTTTGTCATATTTGTTAAGATGGTCAGCATGGCCTGACAGCAGTATTCAAATCATCTGTGGAAAAAAAAAAATCAGCCCTCTCTGGCCCCATCTTGTGCCTCCTGTCCAAGACGATTTGCACACAACCACCGCGCTCCAGGAAAAACAACCGATCAGAGACAGAAGGACATCCCTGACGATGTGTTGCGACCCTCGTGCTGACCACAAGGGTGGGTTTTCTTCAATGGTAGTTTTAATCCCTTATCACTGTCAGGTCATGTAGTCACCAAACAAATATGACAAAAGGTGTTGTTAATTTTTTGATTGCAAATTCCCCTTTGAAGCCATTTCTTTGTGTTAGAAGAGATATCTAAAATATATTTTTTGTCTCCAGTTTGAGTGTGGAAAAAGAACAAGTCCTACACTATATTACACGTATGACACTGTTAGCTAATGCACTAAACTGTACCTTTTGGCTTTGACATGATAGTGCTTCACCTGCCGGTTTAGCTGCCAAATCATTGGCAGAGAATCTCAATGTGGGAGTGGTTATTATGTTAACTTGCCCCACTGTGAGGTATCACTTCGGCAGAAGTGCAGAACGAATTAAGTGGTCGTTTAATTTCAGGTGATGGGTGGGCGGTCATTCCAAAGCATCAAATATTTATGACAAAAATAATCAGTGACTCCATAATGGTAATTGTCTAAAAACACATTACATTGATAATTAATGCTTGGCAGAATTAGATTGTATTGTGGTCATTGTTCTGAGAGTTCTTTTGTCTTTAGTGGCCTGGAAGCCTCAGAATTACATATCACACACACACATTTCTCTTTAAATTACATTTAATAGATTATAAATATATTCCTTAGTTTGGTGCTTGGATGGTGGTAGTGCTCACCCTGACATTTTGATGATATGTAACAGGCAAGAAACATTACTTTCAGACTTTCACACTGCTCGGCTTTTATGCCGGTGCAACCAATGGAACAGTTTTAATGATTTCTCCCTCTGGTCACTGTATCCATCACAATATGGCTGCTGCCACTTTGGTCAGCAGCAGCAGGTGGTATCCGGTGGTCTGATGTGACGGAAGTGTAAGCGGCTTTCAGATTGCAGCATAGCCTGTCAGCCAGCGAGCCTTGTGGGGTGCGTGTGTGTCGCAGGGTAGGTTGCCGAATGGTCTTTCCACACTCTCTGCCCTTCACTCTAATTCAGTGTGTGTGCATACACGTATGCGTGTGTGTGTGTGTGTGTGTGTGTGTGTGTGTGTGTGTGTGTTGAAGTGCGAGAGGGAGTGAAAGTGGGAGAAGATAGGTGTAAATCTCTGGATGGGCATTTGGGGACTGTTTGGGAAGCTGGCGCACAGCAGTTTAGATTGATGAAGTGATGGTGATGGATGGAGGCAATAAAGGTTTGGATGTGCCGTCTGTTATCGGCGATGGGGTCGCTATGAATCACTCGTCTGGGGATACCGAACACGACCGTGCTCAATAACCGGCCATTCCTTCAACCACTTCTTTTACCATCAGTATGATGAAATTGTTTTCTGAATGAGCAATATGGAAGCTTATTGTATGCAACAACATCAGCGTAATTTAATGGGATCAACTACAATAGCTGTGCCTGCAGTTCTGCTTTTAGAAAGGTAGTAATGCTCACTTGTGGTTGACAGTGTTAGCAAGCTAGTCAGTTTAGAATGTAGAACTTAACGGGAGCTGTTTCTATTATTTTGGTAACCTAACTGAGGTGATATGAGAGACTCAAAATCGATGCAGCTTGCAGTATGAATATTGCATTTCTGCACCACTGCAAACTGCAATTTTCATACTGATTGAACTGTACAGTATTGGTAAATACTACGATTGGCCAGAATTTGTCTAGGTTCCCGCCCACAATGGTCCACAACAGTGCAAACAGGTGTTACACCCAATTCTACCTGTGCAAAGTCTAGTAAAATACCTAAAGAAAGAAAACTGCACCCATTTGCACAGTTAGAATGTGTGAGCCTTGCGGTTGGCCTGACAACAGGGCCTTTGGTATGACTGTGAGTGTGAATGCTTGTTTGTCTCTCGGACAGGCCCCAGCTCACCCTCATCCTTAATGAAGATAAGCTGTATCGGAAATAGAAGGTTGTTGTTTGAGCTGTGATGGAAGCCCACAAATCCGGAACCCGCATCGCTGATTAAAAAATGGTGGCGTGCCATTCGAGTTCCATCTCGTTTGACATTGCAGGCGTGTACTCATGTTTATGAAAAGCACGCTGTTAAAACATTGCATGAATATACACTTAGTGATTTACCCCTCTCGGAACACTTTGTTTACAGCATTGAACACTGTTCATCATTTTTTTTTTGTGTGTGCAACCATTTCTTGAGTGATTGCGAGCCACGCAAAAAGAAATTCAACCGACACAGTCAGCCGCAATTCCCGAAGAGGGTCATTTGAATAAACGGCTAGGGCAAATTGCATTGTTTGTGTCTACAGAACAAGTTAATGATCGCAGATGATAATTGGTAGTTGGAAGCGGGGCCTCTATGTTGTGGCCCATGAATGTTTGGTGGCAAAGAGCTCGTGTGATATAAGAAGCGACATAAGTGATTTTAAAGTGGTAACACAATTCATCAGCGCGCCATTAATACTCATCCAGCTCTCTGGCTCCTCCAGGGCAGCTCACAACACAGCTGTACCGCGGCTCCGCTTTGTGTTGCTGGCTTCAAGACGCCTGAACTCTGGGGTTTCTCATTACCGGAGTAAGAACACAAACAGCGGCTTGCCGAAGAGGGACGTGTCATTTCATTCATTTGGAATACGAAGAAGACTAACTGTGGGTTTCACAACAATTCAGCTCGCTTAGTGCACAGCACACGGAAAACAACAAGATGTGTATGCAGGAACAGTGGTTAAGCTTGCACGACTGCCTGTGTCTTATGTGTTGTGTTGTATTACTTTGCCATTTTATGTTAACTGTCCTTTTGATGGCGGCGCGGGAACCCGCAGCGGCTCCTCTTGTTGTCTTGTTGTCTGGTTGAGAGGGAAGAAAGTTCATCTGTGCTGTGGTTGTACTTGACTTGACTGGAGCCAGAAGGGCCACGGATTGGATTCTGAGGCATCTCTTCCTCAGGTTATCATACCTGCACGCCCCTTGGTGCCTTCCCCAGATTCTAGCTTTTAGCTAGTAGCTAGTAGGGCTGCTTGACTGACGCGCCGTGGCCCCTGGGGTCCTGAGGGATGGAGGATGGATGGGGAGGGGGTGTCAGCGAAGGCTACACTTGGCTTGTACTTCTCCAATTTTCTTCACACTGGTTTCAGACTGTCAGGCTGAGAGAAAAGCCTCACTGCATAATTCATCAGATCACCTCGCTTTTTCACTGCCGCATGTTTAGTGGCAGGCACCTTAGAGCCACTGTTTAAAGAGACGGAGTAATGGACCTTGTCAAAATATGTTCGCCGAGTTGACTGTCGAAGGCAACAGTTTGCAAACAATGTGAATTGAGTGGAGTAAATCCTAATCTGTTCCAGCATGACTGTGCCCCGGTGCACAAAGTCTAGTTGAAATAGTTTGGTGTCTAACATAAGTCGGTGTGGAATATAGGCATTTCTAGCCGATTTTTGAGGGTTCTGAAGCACCTCTGAAGTGAATCCAACCACCCACAATGTTTGTGAGATTTTTAGATTTTTTTTTACCCATGTGTTGTTTTTTTAACAAGCTAGATAAAAGTGTTGAAAACATACACTACTTGGTTGAAACATATAACAAATATGTGTGTGCGTGTGCGTGTGCGTGTGCGTGTGCGTGTGCGCGTGCGCGCGTGCGTGTGCTGAATGACTCACTATCGGTTGTGCTCTGGTGCAGAAACGATCAGGACCCCAAAAATTCTGGTCCTACAATATCTCCTAGTGTGGAAGCACAAAACAAAATGGCTAATAGCCATTTCAGGATAACCTATAACTAACAGGGCCCTAAACGGATACCAAAAAAAATTATAGAACACAATATATCATTAACCAAAGAAACGATTAATCATGCTTTCATTGATTTTTTTTTTTTTTTTTTTTAAATAAAAACAGCGATTCACCATAAGATCCCTGTAATAGCAATCTCAATGAACTCTCAATAATCACGTTGGACAAGTTCCTTCTCGACAAAATCTTTTCTGTCAGCCTAATTACGGCAACTCCGTGAGGATGTAGATGCACGAGCGAGTACATGTGTTTGAAGCGTGTTCACCGTCTCTGCACACAATCTGCTTGGCATTTACTTCTTAGGAATGTGCCAGAAAAAAAAGATCTCATCTTTGATGCAACATGACATTCCCCTTCATCAAATGTGAGTTAAAAAAAAAAAAAAACCTTATGCTTCGAACATTCTGTTGGAGGGCGTGATTGAAGCAAGAGTACATTTTTACGTGACAAGGACACTCTTCACGTTGTGTTTTTTTGAAAATTGTACCAACAAATGAAAACTATGGATTCAGTGAATAAAGTACGCCGCCGACACCATCACCTTTGATCCCACTGATTTTGTCCAAAGCCGAATCAAGTTGAATGCCTTTGTTTCACTGATATGTGTCAACAAATTGGAGGACAAGGTAACACCGCACCCTCATGGATAATGTACACATTATTTTACTTATCCAACAATTCAAGCCAATTCTTACCCTTACTTGAAATGGCTACTTAATCTTAAACAGATTTTAGCCACAGGGACATGAGGGCTGAATTACACAGACATTAATTTTTTTGAGCATACACGTGTATTTAATAACAGCTTTTGACCACGACTGTTTATTTCAATATGAAAGATTTTCAACAGAAAACTAGATAACGTTAACCACGGGCGGAATCCTCACAACCCAAAAAACACCATCACTTTTCAGAAAAACAAAATCCAGATTGCCTTTCACATATAAACAGAGCAAGATATCTTCAAGACTTGAGATTGGTTAATAATTTGTAAAAATAAAAAAATCCACGTGGAGACTGACCAAAGGTATAGGCATGGATTGGCGACATAATATGAATTGACATGTCTATGTGCATTGGTTATCTGACAAAGACATGGTCAGAAGCCAAGCCAATAAATGTGAGTTAAATACTAGGGCTAAAGTAGAGGGGTCTGAGGTCACCATGGCAACACTGTTCACCTTGGTACTTGGAGATGCAAATAATACACATCAAAGAAGGATCTGAAGGTGCATCCTGAATTCTTGCTGCCTCCGTCATGGGGAGCAGAACTCCACAATACAGGTGGTGACTGTCACTGGCATTGGTAAAAAAAAAAAGGTGGCCACCATGGAAACCCCTTTGAGCATTTATTTGCTATGCTTGATGTCCATCTTAAGGTTAATGTATTAAAGTACTAGCACACTGTGTTTGTCCTCGCTAGTAAGACAATTCAATCGAGACTGTCAGCGAAAGTCGCCTCGTGTGAACATTTACCATGTCAACAAAATGCCCCCCCAAAATTCGCGCAGCACTGCTGATCTAGTTTGAATAGCACCTTTTGGCACAACCGCAAGCAAGTATTATCATAGACCACCTTCTTGAGTACGTCGCAGTTTGCCATACAGTGATGCAAGATGGCAGTCTGAAACCGTAAAATAGGAATCTAAAGTCGCCTAATGTGCCAAAATTGTGAATGATGACCACCAAAATTTATGTTGACATCTTTAATTAATGCTCACATCAACCTCTGAAAATATAATAATGATCGCCCAGTTATTAGGGATTTTAAATAGTCTGTTAAGAAAATGTGTTTGGCTACACTCTGGCCTTGTTATTTTGTCTCACGACACCACATTCTTAATCCGGTTAGGGACGATTACAGGCGTGTCCTTGCTAAATCAGACACTGCTCGTTCTCCGTCCCCAAAATGTTCTGTCACATGGATGGAATGCCCATCTCTGGTCGTTTGTCCAAGATTCACAAGAAAGGTACGTTTCGGTTCCTTGTGGCTGCGGCTAACCTTATATGCACTTAGAAATTAATGCATAACTTTTTGGAGTCCATCCATCCATTTTCCGAACCGCTTGATCCTCACAAGGGTCGCGGGGGGTGCTGGAGCCTATCCCAGCTGTCTTCGGGCAGTAGGCGGGGGACACCCTGAATCAGTTGCCAGCCAATCGCAGGGCACGCAGAGACAAACAACCATCCACGCCCACACTCACACCTAGGGACAATTTAGAGTATCCAATCAGCCTGCCATGCATGTTTTTGGAACGTGGGAGGAAACCGGAGCACCCGGAGAAAACCCACGCAGGCCCGGGGAGAACATGCAAACTCCACACAGGGAGGCCGGAGCTGGAATCGAACCCGGTACCTCTGCACTGCGAAGCCGATGTGCTAACCACTGGACTACCGGGCCGCCCAACTTTTTGGAGTGATCCGTTAAATCGCATTCTCTCAAACGATTCGGATATATTCACAAATGACTGTGTGCATGTGCATAAAGCCAACCCAAGGGTGAGACGTATGCATGAAATCACTTTATTTGGTTCATTCGGGTAATGTGTGCCTTTGTATCTAGCCATATACACGTATACTATTAATGGGAAAGAATTGTTAACCAAGTACTGTATACAGGACATTCATGCTTAGTCGGCAACAGTACTAGATTTGGCATCTTGTCTCCTCTTTATTAAAGTAAGTGGAAAACCTTGGCTGTCGCATTGCAAAGTTGAGGTGGGATGATTGCTCGGATCAGAGCTCGAGTCTTGCCGTGTCGGGTTCGCTTCCTCTCACAGTCGGTCGCTGCTGTCAGTCTTGACCGATGACGTGCAAAGTGTGTCCCACCCCTTTTGCTCCTATCAGAACATGAAATTTATTTTTACAGTGCTGGGCATGACGGTGTGGGTATAACACGTGCCCCCTTCGGACTTTGAATGAAACTGATTTAATTATGATTACCGGTAGGTTTTTATTTTGGCGTTTCCACTTGTTTCGGACTGTATAAACATTGGCACCTAGTGGCCAAACGCGGTAGTACAACATCAGCTCAGCCCCGCATTTGGCAGTACAATACTGTATAGTATATACAGTTCTGTAGTACTCTGAGTATGTATTTTAGGCATTATTCAGTCACCAGCTAATGAATGAGGAGTCAATGGCAAATTAAATTACCTTTTAAAAACAACTTTCTTGGGGAAATTGAGTTCACTTTTGAGTTGAAATGACCCTTGTGTACTTGACACAAATGTTTATTTCCTTTTCAATTAAAGCAAGCTGGTCTATTGCCTGCAGGTAAGTAATTATACTGTATAATTCAAAATCTTTAAAAAAAATACTGAGTCAGCTTCCTTTTGATGTTCTTTAATACACATTAAATAGGAGTGGTGAGATTCATGGCAAAAAAAATAGACGCATTTAAGATCAGATCACCACTCAACATGTTGCAAAGTGGCCATTCCTTCACTCCCCTAACCCTGGACACAGACACACTAGTCGCACACCAAGCGCAGAGAAAGTCCAATAAAGCAACATTCTGCAAGACACACACCAATTTACAAAATATGCAACTTTCTGTATCACAACTATACAAACGTTGTTAACATATGATCAAAGTTTAAGTGATTCCCGTGAGAAATAAAATCAGCTGTTGGCACGCAATCAGGGATCAAAACAAAACAGGTTTGGTTAGACAACCTTTCAAACACCCTTCAAAATGCCTAGACTGACCCCCAGTGGTCAGAACTGTGAACGGGTGCACCGACACCCCGAGTGGCCTGAGCCATGTTGGCAAACATAATGGGCCACTAACTTAACCGGCAAACCACTGACTGCTAAAGTCTTTCAACAAGGCGCCGTCGTCGAAACCTTTTTCTGTGAGCAAACTCAATCATCAAAGAAATTATGAAAGAAAAAAAATCTCTCATTGAAATTCTGAAATGTTCAAACAGTCACCTGTGCATGTTCTGAGTCAGGACTTTGCAATCGAGCCATGTCTTGGCTCTCCTTTCCATCAACACAGCATCTGATAAAGACACGGAGGGCAGATTCATCTAAAACTAAGGGGGAGGGAGGGGGAAAAAAACATGGAAGGGCAAAAATAAAAGCTGACCCACAAGAGAAGCTTGGATTGTTTTTTTCTTCGTCAAACAATACTGCCTGGGAGAGGATAATTTTATGGCAACTGCCCCCCCGTGTAAGCATTGGGGACATCAATGCATAGCATAACTTTGCCACAGAAAGTGAGCAATTAGTTTTGGGGATGATTTATGTCCAAATGGTCTGGAATCATTGCAAAACTTGAGGGGATTAAATTCTTAAGTGGAAAACCTGAAAACAAAATCGATTAAGCAAAATGGGACTCGGCACATTAAAAAAGCTGCATTATACTGCGCGCAAACACAACACTGCCTGGTCGCTTTTAATTTCACTTCAAAGCTTGAGGGTCTTAGACAAGCGTATATTGGGGAATGCAAAATCTCATTTTACCGAAAAATAATAGAGGGGCTCATGTTTAAAAATGTTGTCCTACACATTTTAATGTCTGCCTTTCACTGCATGTAAAAAAATTTTTTAAAAAGGGATTAAGAAGGGATATAATCCTACAGTTAAGACCTTTAAAGTACAATAGCACATATGAAACAAGGTGTTACTTTTGTGGACGTATAAAACCCGGCCAATTTAGGACAGGTCTAGAGAGCATCGTACAGTATAATTAGTCATGTACCCCAAAAAAACAAAAAAAAAATAAAAACATTACTTGATCAACAGGACTCATGTTGACTCTGGTCTGCTGTCCACCCAATCAACCTTTATATGCATGTCATCCAAGACAAAATGCATGCAAAAAAACAAAACAAAAACAACAATGTAGTTGAAGAGGTCACTCCCCACAAGATACAAATTGTTAATAGCTATTTAAAGTTGTTAGAACATTTGAAGAATAGTAAAGGATTTCATGCATACATTTCGGTGACATTAGCACAATTGAGGGATGAATAGTCATGCCATGACACACCTTTCGCCAAAAGGACTAAATAATTACGGAAACGGTTGACGGGCATGTCCTTTGATGCAGTTTACCAACATCTTAAGGGGCAGGGTGGTAAATCAACATCATCCATAAAAATCAAACCAATTTTGTGTGAGTAACTGGCACTAAACAGGAAAGAAAGCTTATTGGTGTCTATGTAGCAAAGAATAAAGAAGGCAGACAAAGTAGGTCATCTTTAGTATTGGTTACAGCAAGAGGTGGTATTGAGAAAAAGGCTAATAATTTAGTGTGATGTACAAAATGTATTACTTTTCTGTTCAACATAGTTTCTTTTTTAGTCTATCTGCAAAAGGACTGATTATTCACATGAGTATGCACTTTGTCTTGGACTTCTTTTTCTTCTTCTTGCCCTCCTTGCTCATCTTCTCCTTATGCTTGCGGATTTCTCGTACTAACGTGTAAAAGGCATCGTCGACTCCCTGCAAGAATAATGCAAAGAAGGTTACAACAGTGCTATGTCACAAAGACACATTTCAACGGTCATTTTATTTTTGCTGATGGTCAGAGGGAAACGTCAACCGTTGCCTCTCTGATATCACAAAAAAAGTAGCTGCAGTTACTTTCAAACAAATCAAATGTGAGTCTGCGTTAAATGACTGCAATTGTTGTGGATGTGTGTCTACTTCTTACCAAAAAATTGGGGATATTCGGCTTTCAGTGAAACTTCAGGATTAACCCAACACCCACTGTGACCTTTGCTGGTTAAATTAATTTGATTTCTGAACTTTTGAATATTGATGTCCACCTTTTTTGGTTAGGTACCAAGGAGCCGAAGAGCAAAATTCTCACACAAAACCGACCAATAAAAATTCAAGGACATCCACTCCTATGCTTTACTATGACTTTTCCACTCTGTCTGTTGCAAGCTGCCGCGAACACACTCAGCTCACTGGCCGCTTCCGTCTGAGAACACCCAGCTTGAAGAATCTCAATGGGCGAGGTGTTGTTGGTGATCAGTCGTTAGGTGGCGTCTTCGTCTCGTGTCAACATGTGAACCGCACCAATTCCAAATGAACCAGGAAATTGTATTGGTCAATTCATGGATCAAACATCTGCTCCGGTTCCTTGTGAGAGAAGACCAAGTTGTACTTAAACACAACGGACAGACATGTGCATTCAATAGTTTAGGGTAGGTCAAATTAAATTCACCTGTAACTTTATCCTGAGATTTGCCCTGAAAGTCAAATATATCCCTAACTTGTTGTGAGTAGACTGTGGACAGAAAATGTAGCTTTTCAATGAAAGGCTGCACTACGACTAGGAGAGAATGAACAGGTTGGGTGTAAATGCAGCTACTTTTCAGTGAGAACAGTGCGAATAATGTAATCATTTTGCAGTGACTTCAGGTTGACAGGAGGGGAAAAAAAAAAAAAAAAAGAGTGCATTACCAAGAGGAATTTGCGTCAGCAGAGAAAAGTAACAAAAAACTAACACTCTTTAACCTCCACTCACTCACAAGACGTGTGCCAACTTCTCATCACAGACGCAACACACATCTCCCTCCAGGAAAGATTTCAGCCAATAATTGAGTCCCATATTCAGCGTGATCTCCATGAATCACACAGGTTGGCTTATGAGTCCCAACATATGATTTCACCGCATTGACAGACTTTCACACTAGTATCTTAGCCAAAAGATGGGGAATGCGGTGGCCTTGCGCTCTGTAATAGAACCAACTGTGGCTTTTATGATACATATGAATGGCAACTTAATAAAAAATGTCATACTATATTCAAAGTTAAATCAGTATCAAGCAATAAAAGCAAAAAAACAAAAAAAAAAAAAAAAAAAAAACGATAATTCAAAGTATTGGCAAGTACATTTCATCATCAATTTGTTGTATCACGCTATTATTACATCAGTCACTCAACCGGTGCTGTCCCTGTTGTGTGCGTTGTATTGGAGTGTATGCGCGTGCTGTGTGCGCCTTGGCCTCTGAGGGGCATTGTGGTGCATGAAAGTAAAGAGCACAACTTCAGAAGAAAGGCTGCAATAACAAAGTCGCGGCTAAACTCGTTTTTCATAGGGTAGGAAGAAAATATGACATTGAGTATTGTTTCATTATCTGTATGTGTGTGTGTGTGTCACCACAATGTTTTTGTGTAAATACTTATTTGGCGCTACACAAGTACCGATACTTGGGTGTTGTTTCCATTAGCCTGTCAATGGGGTTTTGCATTAAGCCCTTGAGCGTTTCTTGCAATGTTCATAAAACAACAATGTCTGTCTGTCCATCCATACAGTTATCTTTTCTAGGTGTGCTGGAGCCTATCCCAGCTGACGTTGGGAAAGAAGCAGGGAACACCCTGAATTGGTCACCAGCCAAGCAGGGGTGTCAAACACGTCGTGGGCCGCATTGTAGTTATTGTTTCTCTTTGGTGCCCATTATGACTGTGAACCCACATACTGTAAAGCAAATGTATGATCGCCTCATTTTATCACGTAAACACAACAAAGGGATAGGTCATTAGTGTGGAAAACTGGAGCGCTAAAGAAAAAAAAATACTGTATATATATTTTAAACGGTGGAGGGGTCACAACTGACTGGCTAGCAATCAGTTCAGGGTGTACCCCAACAACTCTCCAATGACAGTCGGGATAGGCTCCATCATGCCTGACAACGGATGGATGGAAATTAAGGACATTTGATGTCAGCAAAAACCGTATGATGACATTCTATCATTCCTTCAATGAGAATATTCTTTCCTTTTCAAGTGTTTGTAGGTTGCCCTCTGCCTCTGTCGAAAACCAATCACAGAGTAACAGATGTTTGACTGGCCAGATCTTTTCCTGCCCTGTGGGGCCAATAGGCCATGAAAGTTGCCCATAACAGAGATTTTGAGAGACCCTGCTCATGTTTTGTTTGAGGGGCCGCAACTGGGGCGCAGGCCGTGGCGTGTGGGTGGTAGGACTCAAAGAAGGAAGTCCACATTTGTTCCAGTGATTCCTCTGAGCAACTCCAATCGCTCCCTTCTCCCGCATGGCGTCATCCCAGTGTTTCAAACATGAGTTATGTTTGGATTTTATGTGTATTGATGCGCTTTAGGGATTTATTTATTTGAGACTGTAACTCTCCAAGCCTTTTAATTGCCCTTCAGAGATAAATAAAATGATTGATTGACTGTCCTTGATGCACATGCACAGTAGTGGTAATCCAGGTCATCGGTGATCCAAACACAAGGGCTACGGTATCATGACCAGTCGGTAGGGGTCAGACAAAAACCCATTTGATTCAGAACATCATTTTTGATTTAAAAGATGTGAGTGGATCGGTTTGATGCAACGCTGAAAACACCAATGTCATGTTGAAAGTGAATATGGGGGTTATGCACATCTTTTCTAACACTATGTTACAGTTGTGATAAAAGATTCCTCTTAATTTTCATGGACCAGTTTGCACATACCTTAAACCCATCAACGGTGGAAGCTAATTACAATGTGTTGTATTCAAATATAAGTGCGTCATTAATGTTAGGAATCTGCCGAATGGCTGTTGTCTTCAGTATTACCGGGCATGGACATCGTTTTTTTGGTTGTTTTTTTTTACATGAATACTCGTATATTTAAGAGGTTGACTTATCTGTGTAGGTTGTCGGTCGTCCACGTTGTGGTAATGCCCAAAAGTTAAGTCAGGGAAATTGGATTGTTCTTGTTGAAGATATTTCACCTTAAATCCAATAGGCTTTGTCAGTTTTACAGTTTTGGTGAGGGGTCCCTCTATTTATGTCTCGCTTTGTGTGGTCAGACAGTAGTGAACAGTCGTTCTGCACAGCAGTCAGTTGGCGTTGACTCGCCAACTGATTGCAATTTTTTTTTTGATTATTCATAATATAATCCATTAAGAGCTCTATTATTTTAATACAGTATAGAAACCTGTTTGCACACTGCCAATTTGAATTAATGTGCTGTTCTTGAATAAAGGGATGGAAATATTTGTATTTCCTTTGCGATTCTTTCATTAACTGATAAAAAAAATTAACTGACAGATTATTGGATTACTGTTATAACCCTAATTACCATCAAATCACCAGCTTCAAAATTAGGTACATCTGAACAAGCTAAAAGAGCCCATACACGAAGTGTGTACAATATTCTGGCTTTGAAATAAAATAAAATAAAAAAAACAACCAAACAAAAAGCTCACTTTTGAGTCATCAGTGCAATTTTTTAATTTGATCCAGAACAGAGAATGTGGCGAGCACATCTGCCTCACAGAAGGCGCTCAGTTCAACTCTTTGCTCTGCCCTTTTGCATGTGTTCCATTGTATGTAATTTCTCAGGGTCCACCAGTTTCCACTCACAATCCTAAAACATGTTAAAATGAAAGCAGAAGACTTTAAAACACCCATAAACAGGAATGTGAGAGGAAGTGGTTGTTCACCCATACGTGTGCTGAGATTAACTGGTTACCAGTCCCAGGAGTATCCCTCCCTCTCCTCGCAAAAAGTTACCCGTGACAGCGAACAAGATAAGTGGTAGAACATGGATGGGTGTATTGTGGTTTGATAATACATTCGATTGTATACTTGTACCTAACGTCATGGGCGATGGCCGGTAAGAGTGTGAAAATAAGTGAAAAACCAATGTGCACCAGATTGGACCAAGAGTATACAAGCGTGAAAGAAGAAAATTCAACAATACCCAGTCAGAGTGACACCAATTTTGGATTACATTAGGCCATGACACAGAGACACAGACAGAAATCATCCATAGGCGCCTACGAGCACCTCACCACAGCCCCAGCAGGAATCTGCATGTTAGCATGGAGAATCCAACACCACTTTGCCTTAGTCTCCACAATCCAGTTTAAACGTACAAACACAGAAGAGCTGGTGGGAGGGGGGAGGCTGCTGACACTTACCCCATTCACATCACAACACACTTTTTAAGCTTGACACAGCGCGGCGTCTTTTCTTCCTTGCTGAGCTTATTGAGGCGATACTGCCTGATCTCCCGTACCAGAGTGTAAAAGGCATCTTCCACTCTCTGCAGCATGAGACACAACTTCCCTCAGTAGTGACCAATACAAAGGAGGGCACGTTGTACAGCTTTATACAGTGTATAGACACAGAAGGTGCAAAGCAGGCCAGTGGCTTCAGGTGGTTACACCAGCAGGCAACTCAAGTTCAATGTGATTTATTGGAAAAACTTACCTCCTTCTGGTTGGGGTTGATCATGAATTTTAGTCTCTATAACCCACGATCAGTTTTAGCCCCACAATGCATCATTTAGTATGTGAATATACACAAAATATTTGTATCATACAGCGCATCGAGGTTTTCATTATTCAAGTTGAGGACTTCGTTCAAAAGGCGGAACATAGTTCATTCTGGTCTGAAAGTCAGTCTCCTGATGCTAGATGGCTAAGGGAAATTCACTGTTCCAGCCGTCTCCACAAGGAAACCAACCGCAGGCAAAGCAGGCGCTGGCCAGAGGCATCGAAAGTTGAATGAAACAGCAGCACCTTATCGAGGAAAAAGGATTTGTGGGGCAAAGGGTTGGTGACGGGGGAGTGGGTTAGTAACAGGAGTCTAATGTGAGAATGAAATCATTGTGTTGATTTCACCGTAAGAGAACTTCAGAGGCCAAGCAAGGAAGTGGCTCACTCCTTCAGCCACTTAGTCACCAATCACGACACATACATATTCTGGTGAAACCAATGAGACCATGGGAAACATTCCAACACCCAGTCACATAACTACAATTAATTACCCTGATCCTCATCAAAGACGAATTACTGACATTGATCAGTTACAGTTATTTATGATTTAAGAAACAGGCCACTTTGCATGTGGCTCAGCAGTAATCTCATATATTCATCACAATGTAGCATGGCATTAGTATACCCTGACAACCAAACTTTTAACTCAACCAGAACACTGAAACGTTATTTAGAAAAAGTGACCAGTTTTCTTGAATTTTCACACTTGTTTCAAATCATCAAGCCAATATTAGCACCGCATAAAGACAACCAAATAAATACAAAATGTAAAAAAAATTTTTTCATCGAGGAGGGAAAAGGCCTCGTGAGAAAAAGTAACAGCATCATTTTTCATGTAATGTAAATATAACAGTATTGGGGGGGGGGGGGGGGCCAACACTCAACCTCGGTAGTTGCACCGTGATGGTCTGGCATGACTTACTATTTCAGGACCTGGACAACTTGCTGTAGTTTAATGGAACAATGAAAGATACTGCATTTTATATTTGCTTGAGTCGTCTTTGTGAAATATTGGTATGGTAATCAAACATTTAAGTGTGACAAATGCGCAAGAAAGAGAAAAAACTAAATTCAGGAAAACGGGAAATACTTTTAAACAGCATTATAAAAGCAATGTTGCTAATGTAACAACACAAACTTATGAAAAATACCTATGTGAGGAGGACCATATACAGTATGTCAAAACATGTCGAAAACTACAGTAGGTTAGGATAAAATGCACTGAAAAGGTTTGTGTGCGGACATGTGCGCGTGTTTGGACTCATACCTGTCTGGTTTTGGCTGAGGTCTCAATGAAGGGAATGCCGTAGCTCCGTGCTAAGTCCTGAGCCTGTTTAGTGTCCACAGTCCGGGACGGGAGGTCACACTTGTTGCCCACCAGCACCATGGGGACATCCTCAGAGTCCTTCACCCGCTTGATTTGTTCTCTGGACATTGACAGCGAGAGACTTTAATTCAGTACAAGCTTTTCCCACTGAGGGTCCGTTCACCAATGTGTTTCCCCCAGTTCTAAAAACAATTTGAACAAGGTTTGATATAAGAGCATGAATGATATTTTTACACGGACTCCTGAAATGGGGGCAGCAATGGACAAAATTGAACGATTGGGAGAGAACACGTGGTGGGTGCTATATAATAGATGATGTCCATTTTTCATAAAATGCCCTCTTCAAAGGACAACCTTTCGAGTGAGGCCACCACTTAACTCACCTGTAGTGGTGAATGTCCTCAAAGGACTTGGTGTTGTTGATGGCAAAGACACAGAGGAAGCCCTCCCCTGTCCTCATATACTGATCTCTCATGGCGCTATACTCCTCCTGACCTGCAGTATCCAGGATGTCCAGTAAACACGTCTCCCCATCAATCACTACTTGCTTTCTGTAAGAGTCCTGAAAGAGATGAAGGCCACCAGATGGATTCATACAACCTTCACAAGACAACAAAATGGTTGGAAATCTGACTGGCATGCAATATTTCATTCTTAATGGCCAATGATGAAGGGTGGGTATCATTAAAATTTTAAGACTACTACTACTCTTAACGATACAGTTTTTATGAACCCTGTATTTAAACTGTGCCCTTATAGGTAATTTTGTTTCTTCTGTTGAGTATAAAAAATATACATATATATATTTTGCATATTAATTTAGAGACTGAAACTTTTGGCCGTTCCGCCTCGTAAAACAGCTCCAGCTCATTGAGGTTTGATAGAGAGCATTTGTGAGCAGTACTCTTGATTTTTTTGATTGGATTCAGGTCTGGACTTCGACTTGGTCATTATAACTCCTGGATATGTTTAGTCTTGAAAGACTCCATTGTAGATATTGCTTTGGGTTGATGATCATCATTCTTGTTGCAAGGTAAACCTCTGTCCCAGTCTCAAGTCTTTTGCAGACTGCAATGGTTTTCTTCAAAACTGGCCCTGTATTTGGCTCTATCCGTCTTCCCATCAACTCCATCTTCCCTATCCCTGCTGAAGAAAAGCATCCCCTGACCAATTATATAGCCACCTCCATGTTTGACAGTGGAGTTTGTGTGTTCAGGTTGATGTGCAGTGTTACTTTTATGCACATTATGCTTTGCATTTAGTACAAAAAGTTCAATTTTGGTCTGACGAGAGCCGCTTCTTACACAAAGACCGGATTTGCGCAGTGTGCTACTACTTGTTGTCCTACAGACAGATTCCCACACTTTAGCTGTGGATGTCTGCAGTTCATCCAGAGTGATCATCACTGATCAGTGCTCTCCGTGTTTGGGCTAAAAGTTTAAAGGGACGGTCAGGTCTACATTGGATTTTTTGCATTGGTCTGATCCTCTTTCCATTGCAAACTGATTGATTGAACAGTCCTCCACGAGATGTATAAAGACCGTGAAATCTTTTCCAATCCTAATCCTGCTTTAAACATCTCCACAACTTTATCCCAGCCGGACCTGCCTGGTGTGTTCCTTGGTCTTCATGATGCTGTTTGCTCCCCAACATTCTACTAACAGACTTCTGAGAGCATCAGAGGGACTCTATTTATCATCAACAGTCATTTAAGTCAACATGCCCTTTTCTTTCTTTCTTTCTTTAAAAAAAAAAAAAAAGACAAAACATTTTTTTTTCACAAGACGATAGTATCCCCACTTGTGTTTATTCTTCACACCCCAAAAATTACAATTTTATATTTTGATGCTTGAAGCCTGAAATGTGGCAAAGGTCAAACATTTCAAGGGGGCTGAATACTTTGGCAAGCCACTGTAAGTGAATTGTGCACCATTTGTGTTTTTAGAGAGAGAGAGAGAGAGAGAGAGAAAAGAAGTAAAGATAAATTGAGCTATACAATTTAGTAAAACTAAATGTATATATTTGTATTGGTGTTTTGACAGAAAGTCAGGACTTTCTTTTGAAGGCACTCAAAGTTGATGCACAAGCACACACCCACACAAAAAACTAATTATTCAGTGAGTGCATCTGAGTCAGCAGTGATCATATTAAACAGGCGCAGCTAATCCTTACATAACATCAATAATTGACTTGTGTCATAATGAGAGTGAACTACCTAAATAGGCTCAGCCTTCTTGAAAGCCAGCAGGGAGTCACAAGGACATTCGAAACCTGCTTGGTGTCTTTAACACTTAAACTTGAAGAACGTGTCAGAACTACTTTTACAGAGGATATTATCATTGCTCCCCCACCACCACCACCACCAAAATACACACAATGTGGAGACGGCTGCAACAAAAATGCATATATATTTACACACTGAACATGCATATCAACATACCTCAATGGTGGGGTCATATTCATCTACAAAGTGATTCTGGATGAGTTGAATGGTAAGTGCACTCTTGCCCACGCCACCAGCTCCCACCACAACCAGCTTATATTCTGTCATGATTCACCTGGGGCAACAAAGAACAGCATATCATCAGAAGCCTACATTCTTTTAGCTATCCCCCTGCATAGATAATCAAGATGTTTGAAGTTTCCTGAATTGAACTGTGAATAAACACCAATAATAATATTGCTGAATGTGCTGATATTTGTGCACTGCATTGAAGCTACATTATATGTTTTTTGGGGAAAGTCAGGCTGGATAATGTACATCATTATTTTCAGGAAATTAGTTCATGTCAGCCTTTGTCACAAGAAAAAAAACATTCCTGTGTAAGCATAACTTAACACCATGCTTGCTTTGCACTTTATGTAGAACAGTCTTTGCAAAATTTGCCACAGTGAAGTCATCTTCGCGCGGACACACGAATTACTTGACACGGTGCTTTGTCATTCCTGTTTGTCGTAATAACGTCATCCTTTTGTGTTCATCTATGTTCTATCTACATATGCGTCAACATTATGGCAATGCATTTTTGTAAATTTGGGTCCATTTCTAATCCATGCCTTCAGAAAAACAACAACAGTAAGTTCACTTTTTATGGTTAAACATAAGCATTTAGCAGCAACCACAATCCTCTTACAAGATGTACTGACAAAGAAATACAAAGTGAATTCATTGCATTGTACAGTATTGTAATGTATATCCTTCCTCCACACGAGTGACAGTTGGTGTACAGAGAGAAAAACAACACCAAATAGTGTTTGTTGTGATGCCTTCTGGGATTCTATTGTCTAGTTTAAACAAATTCTTTCCTCTTTCATTGATAACTGCTTCAAACAACAAAGTGTATGCAGGAAAAGTGGTTACAATTGCATGACTGTCCATGTTTTATGTTATGTGTTGTGTTATATTATTTTGTTATTTTATGTTAACTGTCCTGTAAAGCGCTTTGTTTTGTTACAGTTGCTGTGAAAGCCCGATATGAATAATGACGTATTGTATAAAATATCAATTAGTATTGAAAAATTGCAAACACTCCAGCCACCTTATGGAAGACTTTACATTCAGGGCTCAGTCACATAAAGCATTGTACATTATAGTCATATCGGCATATTGTTAAGGTAACGCCCCTCTGACGATCTTGTCAATTTTCTCAACATTATTTACTTTCGTTGAATTTGAGCGTCCGACTAATTGTAACTAACTGGGCTCACCTCTTTGAGTATAACGCAGATGCCGCGTCAAAGCTCTAACTTGCAACCCAAATTAGGTTTCGAACGTCTACAGGAATTCGACCTTAAACATGCAGTGGGAGATGCAAGGGTTGCCAGGTTGGTGGTCTGAAAACCTCCGAACCCAGTGAACAACCAGGCTACAGTGTGCTAAGAGCTAGGCTATCTTTGGAGCTAACCCACGACCTTAAAACTTCAATGACGCTCGTTTGCAGAGTCATTGCCGAAAACATGTCGTCAAAGCAATAGTCTACGCCTAGTATGCTCGGAAATCAGTATCATTCACTGAGTTCTAAGTGGCTTCAAAATTGTGCAAAGTTTGAAGCCGCCATTGACAGGCTAGCCTAAAGGGCTGCATCGCAGGGCCGACATTAGGTTCACAACTGGGCGTAGTTTGCATTTTCAATGAAACGAGAATCCACTTCACCAACAACACTACAGAGATAACATTATTTACACATTGAACGACCGGTTATGATTGTGGATATCACATGTCAAAAACGTAAAGGAAGCTATTTATATGTCTGGTCCCCATTTCTGTTACCTTTAAACGAACGGAGTTCCGTGTCTGAAGTGGCGACAAAATGAGTCAAGCTGATCGTCCTCTCGTTTCACACGATGTCTGCATTGCCTGGTCCACGAAGAAAGGTCCGCATGAAACCTGTCTACTTGGTGTCAGAAGGAAGCGGGAACGGGCAAAAACAAGTGAGCAAACTAATCGATTGAACTTTCCATTTGTTCCAGCGTCGGCCGGCCTAGCTGCTCAGGTTGGCCTCCTTTTGGCGAATATGGGCGGATACCGGGACGCACTTTACCCACAAAGCATCGCTCGTGACTGGTCCACTTTAGTCCACACGGCGCACAGCACTTTAGCCCCCCTCTACCGCAGTAAAACGAATATAATGACGTTTAACTTAAAATTGCCTGTATTTAGTTATGTTTTGTTTAATGTAAAACAAGAGACACATGATATCGTTTATTACCCCTCCTGTGAAATAATGGTTTGGTTGATTGAAATATTTTCCTGCTTGTTGTTAAAAAGGGCAGACTTATGTTTGCCTATTTGTGCACGTGCCAAATAAAGTAAAGTAAATACGTTGTTCACGTAGTGTGTGTTTCAGAACAAGCTGCCCCGTGCTGCTGCCCAGCTGCAGTCAACAACGTCTAGGGGGCGACTCCACTATATATAGGCTCTAAATATAACTGCAAAGTCCCGGTTGGACGTCATTCCAAAGCAGAGAAGTGATTTGGCAAACCCACGTCAGTTTTCTTAGGCGTTCCCTCGGATCAGTCCTGCGCACTGAATTTGCATACAGACAGCCACATTTTACACAACGCACGAAAGTAAAACGTGGGTTTAAAAAAACACGTTTATTCATGAAACTGCGCTTCTTTTCATCCATTGTTTTAACAAAAGAACAAAAGTACAACGTTGGACCAGTTCGGCAGACCAAGCAGCCAACGCCCGCCAGAATTTCTTGAACCCACATTCTATTGTTGCCTCTTTTCCCCTATCAAAATCCTTACATTTTATACTTCTACAGTTTATATGCAGATCCATAAACCATTGATCTATCAATCGATTTTCTGTACGGGCTTCACAAACTAACTTTTAACTGTTCCTTAATGACATCAATAAAACACATAACATGGTATATAAAAAATGTTTCAAAAACCAAACGGTTATAAAAAATTAAAAGTGTAAATGTGTCGATCTTAAATGCAGCTGACCCGTATTTAGACAGTTATTCTATCACATACCGTTAGAGGGAGTCTGTTTTTACAACACTTGAGAGTTACCAGCTGTAGCCAGCAGCACAGGTCTTGAGCCTACAATTTGTTATTTAACAAATACTTTTTTTAATCGTGTTTTTGAATGAAAACCAAACTGTTTAAACATGTTGACTATCAAAATTCTAAACCAACCATATTATCATGTAATCAATCTCTCTCTCTCTCTCTTTCTCTCTCTTTCTTTCTCCCTCACTCACATTCTCTCTCTCTCTCTCTCTCTCTCTCTCTCTACATCCATGCATCCATCCATCATTCCAGCCACTTATCCTCACGAAGGTCGCGGGCGTGCTGGAGGCTCTCCCAGCCATCTTCGGGCAGTCAGCAGGGTATACCCTGAACTGGTTGCCAGCCAATCACAGGGCATACATAAACAAACAACCTTTCACACTCACAATCACACCTAGAGCGTTCAATCAACCTGCCATGCATGTTTTTGGAATGTGAGAGGAAAGTGGAATACACAGAGAAAACCCACGGAGGTACGGAGAGAGCATGCAAACTCCACATGGAAAGACCAGGGCCCGGATCTGAACCCTTGACCTCTATGTGCTAACCAGTCGTCCACCGTGCCACCCGTGTCAAAACAACAACCCTTCTATTTTCTAGACTGCCTGTTTTCATCCCTGGGGCACAGGCTTAGAACAGAGGTCAGTTGGAGCTTATCACGGGTGACTTTGAACGAGAGGCGAGGGTTCACTGCTGTTTGCCAGCCAATCACAGTGAAAGATTAATTCATATAGAAAATATATGTTCTGCTAAATTTGCGTTTTTCATGAAAAACCAAAAAGATTTGTGAATCAATTGTCATATGTAGCTTTGTTGCATTATATATTAAGATTGTGTTGCTAATGCATACATTAAAACTTGAAATCACAGCATGTGGACAACTATGTTTGATGCCAAACTACAAAATGTAATTTTAACGCCACTTGGTAGAATAAGTCTCAGGGACTGTATACTGTATTGATGACTCGTTGCTATTTTTTCCTTTATGGACTTTGTGAAGTAAGCAAGCAAATTTTTATTTATCCAAGGACAAAAACTGTATTTAGTGGTTTAGTTTGACAATAGTTTCCAGAAATGCAGTCTTGTCAATTTCAAACAAACACATTCTCAGGGCATTCTTATTTCAAACTTGCCACTGGGGGGCAGTAAGTTTATATTTTAGGTTTTCAAAGGCATTGACGAATGTCGGTGTTCTTTTATCGAAACTAAGTCATATATTCATGACTTTAACATTCTGTTAAAGTTTGTTTGAATGATTTATTTATTGGTGTACTCAGAGGTGTTGATATATGATGCTGCTGAATTCTGGATGGCCTTCCAAAATGTGCTCATTGAGTACAAACAAGTTAGGCCATAGGTGTCAAACTCAGGCGGCCGTGGGCCACTGTTAGCGTCCAAGTCTACCTCATAGTTGCACAGGTCACCTGATTCAATGATCCAGATCATCTGGCAAGCTTCTGCGTGGAGCCTTTGAACCTTGTTCTCATTTGCGTGGGTTTTCTCTGGATACAGGGAGACACCCCCCCCACCCCCACCCACCCGCCCCTCACATTCCAAAAACCTGCAATTGGCTGGAAACCGGTTCAGGGTGTCCCCCACCTACTGCCTGAAGATGGCGGGGATGGGCTCCAGCACCCCCGTGACCCATGTGAGGATAAAGCGGATCGGAAAATAAATGAATGAATGTATTATTTCAATTCTGCATTGGCCATCTGGGTGAATGTTCCGTTGTGTCCAAGAGAATCTGTCAGGAAAATACATGCCCACTTCAACGATTTTTAATTTTTGTCTACACTGCCACTTTGTTATACAACATCTTTCAAGTAAAAAAGTGTCAAAGGCATAAATCCCATCTCTCAAAAGCATGTGGATACTTGTGTTACTGTTCGATGAGATGAATAGTGCTTTACCAAAATCTGTCATCCAAAAATAACTGGAAATTGGGCTTTATCAAGAGAAAAGCTTGTCTTTGGGCTTCATTCGAGGAATTTGTGCTACCTTTAACTTTAAAGTGTATCCTATGAAGGTGAAGAAAATATATTTCACTTTTCAGCACAAATCAACATTTAAATAATACATTTATTCATTAAAAACATATAAAATCCCAACAACCCGGTGACAAATTGGTCTTTACGACTACCTCTCAGTTGAGAGATCCTGGATTCAAATTTCTGCTCAGGCTTGCAGTCTTCTTTGTAAATAGGGTTAGTTGCAATATTAGGCATATTACAGTATATACCCACCATTAAGTGCAATCACAGCAATGAAAAAAATGTTTTGATTAGTCAGTAGAGTGGGTTCTTGGTCAGTAGCTACATCTGCTTCACAGTTCTAAGCTCTGTTCTGACCTTTTTGTGTCGGATTTTTGAATGTTCTACGTACTTCCTCTCATCCATGAACCATTCTCTGTACCGCTTATCTTCACTTGTGTCCCATGTGTACTGGACCCTCCCGACCCCAGTTGACTTCAAGCAGGAAGCAGGTTATAGTCACCAGTCAATCACAGGACACATCTTGTTCCTGATTGTAAAGTGTCCTTGGGTGTTTTGAAAGGTGCTTATAAATAAAATGTATTATTATTATTACTATACAACAGCTGAAATAAGTATTTAACATGTTGCCATTTTTAATCGCTTAATACATTACTAAAGGTGCTTTTGACATTTTCACCAGATGTTGGGAACAACCGAACTAATCCATCCATGCAAAAAAAGCAGAACAAACAAAATCAGAAATTAAGATGTGTGTAATGTGAAATGACAGAGGGAAAAAGTATTTAATACTGTATACCACTTGACATATAATACTGTACTTGGTAGAAAAGCCTTTGTTTGCAATGACAGCTTCAAGACGCCTCCCAGATGGAGAAACGAGACGCATTCATTGCTCTGGTGTGATTTTGGCCTCTAGATCAGGGGTCCCCAACCTTTTTTGCCCCACGGACCGGTTTATGTCAGACAATATTTTCAGGGACCGGCATTTAAAATGTGGCGGATTAATACAACAAAATAATATGGTATGAGCTGCATGAAAACTCTGGTGTTTTCGAAATATAATCATAAACACAACGAGCGTCTAATCTGGCCGCAACACTCTGATCGCTATGGTAATGTTTAATGCCTTCAAAATACAATACAATACAACGAAATTCAAAGTGCATGAAAATGACGACTCACCACAGCCCCGAGCTTGATTTTCTGCAACCAGACGGTCCCATCTCGGGGTAATAGGAGACAATGACACCTCAAGTGTGTGGTTTATGTCCAGTCTACTTCGTAATTTTGTTTTAGTAGTCGTTGCTGCAGAACCCCCCCCCCCCCACCTCACACAGGTAGGATGTCGGAAATAGCAACATTGCTATTGTGGCGATCTCAGAGTATTCAGCCATGACTTTAATCCAGTTGTCTCGGACGTCCTTTTAAGGCCGCCGTCATTTGCGATCTCTAGCAGTTTTTTTTTACTCATTTTGCGAGCTCCGCCGTTTTGTTTTTAGCGTAATCGGTCACGAGACGGAGAAGCGTGCCTTGACGTGTGTCAAGCGTGACACAGACGGATGTAACGGAGAATCCGGTAATTTTTCAAAATAAAACATCTTTCGTATTCCGAAATAAATAAAACGGAATTCTTTCTGTGCGGCCTGGTACCAAATGCCCTGCGGACCGGTACCGGTTGGGGACCCCTGCTCTAGATTATCAATTAGATTCAAGGCAAGTGCTTGGCTGAGTCATTCTAGCAGCTTTTTTTGTCTTTAAAAGCAGTTGAGAGTTTCCTTGGCAGTATGTTTTGGATCCTTATCCTGCAGAAATGTCCACACTCGTTTCATGTTCATCATCCTCGTAGATGGCAGCAGTTTTTTTGTTTTTGTTTTTTAATCTAGAATATCTCAGTAGGGCGGCCCGGTAGTCCAGTGGTTAGCACATCGGCTTCACAGTGCAGAGGTACCGGGTTCGAATCCAGCTCCGGCCTCCCTGTGTGGAGTTTGCATGTTCTCCCCGGGCCTGCGTGGGTTTTCTCCGGGTCCTCCGGTTTCCTCCCACATTCCAAAAACATGCATGGCAGGCTGATTGAATACTCTAAATTGACCCTAGGTGTGAGTGTGGGCGTGAATGATTGTTCGTCTCTGTGTGCCCTGCGATTGGCTGGCGACTGATTCAGGGTGTCTCCCGCCTACTGCCCGAAGACAGCTGGGATAGGCTCCAGCACCCCCGCGACCCTAGTGAGGATCAAGCGGTTCGGAAAATGAATGAATGAATGAATGAATGAATATCTCAGTACATTTGCCCATTTGTGTTTCCTTCAATAATGTGAAATACTATTTGTTGAAACTCAGCCCCATATCATTATATTCCCACCATCGAATTTCACCATTGGGATGATGTTTTTAGGGTGGTGTGCAGTGCCATTTTTCTTCCAAAAGTGGTGTGCATTATGGCATCTGAACAGCTCAATTTTGCTCCCATCAGACCAGACTATATTCTCTCAGTAATTAACTGGCTTGTCCAACAGTTGTTCAGCAAAGTTTCAATGAACTTTGATATGTTTTTTTTTGTTCCCCCCCCACCCCCCCAGCATGTATACAGGCCGTGTCATTTACCATTTTATGCTTCGCAACAATAGGTTTGCACTGGTCTTGCAACAGCTCTTTGCTCTTGCCCATGATGAGATGTGTCTTTAATCAGACCTTGGCAATAAGACCTTTATGTAAGCCATCAATTAGGACTGAAACAGTTGATATTTATTCATTTGCACTGACATGGAGCTGGGTTGCTGTTTGATTATTGATAAGTTCTATGTGTTGTCTTGGTTTTCCATGCCTTTTTGCACCTCCCTTTCTCCATGTGTTCAATACTTTTTCCTTGTGTCATTTCACATTATTACACACAACTTAATTTCTGAACTTATTTGTTCTGCTTTCTTTGCATGGTTGTTTCCAACATTCATCCACACATCCACTTTCCGAGCCGCTTTATCCTCACAAGGGTTCCGAGGGGTGCTAGAGCCTATCCCAGCTGTCTTCGGGCAGTAGGCGGGGGACATCCTGAACCAGCCAATCTCAGGACACACAGAGACGAACAAACATCCGCGCTCACACTCACACCTAGGGACAATTTGCAGTGTTCTATCAGCCTGCCTTGCATGTTTTTGGAATGTGGGGGGAAACCGCAGTACCCAGAGAAAACCCACGAAGGCATGGGGAGAACATGCAAACTCCACACAGGAAGGCCGGAGCCAGGATCGAACCCACGACCTCTGCACTGTGAGGTTGTCACGTTTCTTTGTAACATCTGCTGAAAATGTCATTTCAATAGCACATTTGGAATGGATTTAGTGATAAAAATGGTGGTGTGTGAAATTCCCACTCAGATTCACAACGACACACATTTTTTAGCGTCTTCAACTAACCTACCATGCATGTTTTAGAATGTGAGAGGAAACCTGAGTACCTGGAGAAAACATAATGCAGAAAAAGCAAGAACATGCAAAGCCCATACAGAAAGGCCAAAGCCCACATTTGATCCAACCTCTGAACTGTGAGACAAATGTGCTAACTACTGTAGTCGACGAATGAGCCAATGAACTTTCTCCCAGATTCCAATCACATTCATGCTAGGTAAGTGAAGAGTACTTTGCTCTCACAGTACAGTGTGATTTTGAGTGTGATCTGATTTGTTTGTATGTGCGCTGTGATGAGGTGGCAACCAGTCCAGCGTGTATCATGCCTCGCTTCCAGTCAGCTGGGATAGGCTCTGTCTCACCCTAGTGAGGACTAGCAATAAAGAAAATAGATAGATGCATGGGATCTCAAGAGGAAAATTAAATTTTTTAGATGGGCCCAGTGAGAGCCCAGTAGCTAGTAACAATCTCGGATGAGTGGAAAACCTGTGAAAATGGCTTTCCATTAAAGAGTGTTATGTCAAGTAAAAAGCAAGCCTCTCACAACAGTGAGGCAGCTGTATTGTATAGAAAAATGTGCTTTGCCAGATTATTAGTTTTAGGGTGCGCACAAACATCCTAAAATATCTCTTTTCTTTCGATTTCACCCATGAACAGTGTTGGATGTGTGCCAAAAACACGGATTATAATCCAAACATTGTCTGTGTGTGCGTGTATGTATGTATGTGTGTGTGTGTGTGTGTGTGTGTGTGTGTGTGTGTGTGTGATAGATAGATAGATAGATAGATAGATAGATAGATAGATAGATAGATAGATAGATAGATATAATTTATTTATATATATATATATATATACACACACACACACACACACACTCACATACTTGTATACATCAACAAAACTATGCGTACGCATGCTCAGACACATGCCATAAAACGAAACAGAAAACTAAAGTAGATACAATAGTTTGTGAAAAGGAAATTACTGCCTACCGTGGCAGAGAACTGACGCGGCGTTATGAGATGCATTTTTCAGCGCATAAAGTACAGAAACTATCATACATATGTGTACCATTTTAAATTGCATCTCCTGGCTCTCCAGATTCCCATTCTTTGCCAGTACCATCAGTGAATTTTACATGAAACAAAGTTTGAATGAGAATAATAATAATAAAGAAAGATTGCAGTCTGCTGACCACTGACAACTTCGATGATGCAGGTCATGTGCCACCATATGTTTAAGGTGACCTGGTATTTGATTTTATTTTTTGAAATAATAAAAAGTCAAATCAAAATCAAATTGAAATACTTTTTTGTGAAAGTGAAACTGAGTATCCGAACATAAAAATATATTTAATAGCATGCACACATTTTTTTTTCTTTTCTATTTCCCCCTACGCCCCTCACAATCGATTTGGGACAAGTCCGCGGGCTACCAGTCGATCGCGATCAACGTATTGGGCACCCCTGTTTTAGGGCTTCCATCCACCCATCCATTATTTGAGCTGTTTATCCTCACGAAGTGCTGCAGCCTATCCCACCCATCTTCAGGAACTTGGCAGGGTACACCCTGAACTGGTTGCCAGCCAATCACAGGGCACACAATGACAAACAACCATTCACACTCACAACCACACCGAGGGACAATTTAGAGTGCTCCATTAATTTACCATGCATGTTTTTGGAATGTGGGAGGAAACTGGATTACCTGGAGAAAACCGATGCAGGCACAGGGATAACATGCAAACTTCACACAGGAAGGCCCGGGCCATATTCGAACCGTAGACCTCTGCACTGTGAGGCAGAGGTGCTAGCTGGTCGCTCACCGTCCTGCCCACTTTCGGGTAGTCTTTCTCAAATAGTGGGGCAAGTGCCCGGGCCCCCAAGGGGATCAGCAATATAATGAGAGGATGGACACAGGACGTGACCTGGGTATGATGTTTTTTTCCTACCTACAAGAATAAAGTATAAAATAAAAAATAAAATAAAACACGACTGTATGTGGCAGTGGTGCCCCCATTTATTTATTTCGGTGTTTGTTTATTTGGATTGGTGGCAAATTGATGCACTTCCATATTGTTAGGCATTCTTTGTTGTAAATTGATGTATATTTCCTCGCGGTGAAGAGTGTTTTTTTCAGGTGGGGTGGTATGTTGTTTCGCAGAAAATAATGGGGAAGCAAAAAGGAGGGGGCGGGGGGGGGGCGTTTCCCCCAAAGGATTTGTAGGTATAGTGTCTTTAGGTGAGGTGAGCTGACTTGAAGGTCAGTACGTGTGGATGTTCAGGACGCCTCCCCGTGACCAGATGTCCTGGATGCGGGAATTGTGGCTCAGGGTGGCCTCTCCCTTTAAACAGTCCACAATGCCTTGCGGTGCCCCACTTCCAATGCGATGTGTGCGCCTGCTGGAGGAGAGAGGAGACAAGCGTAGGGAGAAGGGCTCATTTTCCCCCCGCAGTTCACTGGCGAGAGAGCAAAACACCAGCACACCTCCGAGTGTACCGAGTCAAACTTTGGGGCAGGGAGCTCGAACGTCCTCGTCGTTTGTTTGTTTTTCGCCGAACCGACCAACAACACTTTGTCGCAAGTCGTGCTATGGTGAAGAAGGACACAATTTGCGTTATCCTTGCCTCTCCGAATGTTTCATCTGTAAACTTCACTTCGCAAAACCAGCAGTGAGCCGAGTCCTCTTTGCGCCAGAAAGGTAAGAGCAGTACATGGCGCTAATCGGTGTGAAATTATTGTCTACTGCTGTTGTGTTGATTAAAGCTTTCCCTGGTAGTTTATCCTGCCTTTGGCCACCAATAATGGAATATTGTTAAGGCTTTGAAGCAAGTTCGCAACTATTTCAACTTTACCGCACATAACATCAAGCGAATTCCGTTACATGCCTGGTTAGTGGGTGAGGGGTTTTCTTTTCAAGAAACTATCTTAGTTTGGTAGCTGGGTGTTGCTTTATTTTTTTCAATCCAGAATCAGAATAATCTTTATTGGTCACGTATGTAGAACACATATGCTTGCTTATGAGAAGACAATCACTTCATCTCGCACTAAAAAGAAGAAACAGAAGTAGCAGAACCCTATATGGAGTATTGGTCTTCCCATTTGTTCTTCAGGTTCATAGCAGTACTTACGTACAGCCCTGTAGGCATCTGATGTCAAGTCAACGCCATTGTGACGTCAAAATCCAATCTTCAACATCAAGGTGATGTCAAATTGATGTCACGTGTAGAAAAGTACTGACGTTCACGAATGAGGTAGAAGTATTGATATTACCACCTTTTGTCTACTTAAAAACTAAAAGTATAAGTAGGGCAAGCATGAAAATATGGATTGAGCAGATGTCAAGTTTTTGTTTAGCTGTGTATTCTGTGTCCTGATAGTCTAAACATGATTTTCTGATTAGGCTTGCATTCGAGCATTAATAATCAGATGAATCTATCCTTCACCAAAGTTTTTAATGCGACTTTAGGGACAAATTCTGTGGCGCATAAAAGGGGAATTTTGTGCACTCCCCCACCAAATGATTTTAATGTTCTATTAACGTGTGACATTAAAGTCTACCTGTTTTAGCTGTATATATGCCCATTACAAATGATTACATTCCATAAGCCTACAAGGCAAATACATTAATGTGCCATGCATACTACTGAGCATTAGCGTGTGTTTCATGTCGTGGAAGATATGATGGCTACCAGTACTTCAGTATTATGATGGTGCAAAACTCCCAACTTGAAAGGTGTGTCATCACGAACCTTTATTGGTAGCTTACCGGCAATGCTATACGTCTGCACTGGTTTGACTGTGATTAGTTATCACTGATGTGTTGATTTGTATCACGTGGATGTGCCATGTGCTGTGTACAAAACAATTGCCAATCGGAATGTTAAATGTTTGTTGTAATCAATGTTATAATGTTATATGTTGGTACTTCTCATCCAACCACAAAGTCATTCCATCTATCGTAGCATGATTTATTCGGATTGGTGTTTTGAACAACAACAACTGGAATGAACACACTCCCAAAAGGAAATAGTAACGAGGCTTTACTTGTGTGTCAGGAGTAGAAAGCACAGATATTTGTGTAAAGAGTAGAAGTACAAAGTATGTGGAAAAATAACTACCCAACTAAAGTATCGACTGAAGTAAGGTAATGAAATATTTTTACTTTGTTACTTGACCCCTCTGGAATTTACAAACTACAATACTGTAACATTTAAAGCCTGCCTGTCGAGGAGCCTCTCGCTGCCCTGCTGTGTCCCTGCTGCCTCTTCAAAGCTGGCCGGCAAGCAATGCATATGGCATGGAAACAAAAGCAGCATTATTGCCCGCCCAAATGTGCCATCCAGATGTTCAAGTCGCTGCCAGCGTTGACATCTTAAGTGGAGGAGGCTGCTTCTGGGCCTAATAGTTTTTAATACCAGCCAACTCGAGAGGCAGAGGGACCTTTAGGGGTTAGATTCAGAGACCTAAAATTAAATATTGGAACAAAATCGAGTTTAAATATGGTTTAAAACAAATATAATGCTTATTATATCATACTTATTGCTCATTTGGCGGATGCATGTAGAGACCACCGTTACAACCATCCATCCCTTTTCTGCACTGCATACTCTGTTCAGGGAGCTGGAGCCGAACCCAGCTGACTTCAGGCGAAAGGCAGACGACACTAGTCGGCAGTAGATTTAAGGCACACATAGAGAGATACACAAACATTTGCTCTCATATTCGCGCTATCAATGAGAGAGGAACCTAAAGTGTTTCTACCGTCATCATTAATAATTGACTGCAAAAAATTCTAAAAATTACTGACAACCATGGAAATACACTGGAATTTTTATTTTGAATTAAGATATTTTTTTCCTTTTTTTTCCCCTCAAATGAATGAAGGGGCCACTCAGAGAGTGTGGTTGTCAATGCAAGCCGCGACCCATCAGTTGACCATCCTCGCCATAGCTACTGACTGCCACCAAAGTATCAAGTAAACAGGGAACAGTTTCCCATGGCATCCTTATCTTTTGGTCATGCGCTGTTGCATTCTCACAGGCTAGGAATGTATACTCGGGATGTTATCAGCGCTGACTTTTTAAGATCAAGACCCGTTTTTGGTTACAGTCTTTGCCATGCGGCTCCATTGTTCACTCTTTGAATGGGACATTCAAAATCTCTGGTGGCATCCTTGCAGAAGAGAACTGTTCTTATCTTGTTTGCAAAACAAGAGCCTTACCCTTTGAGCGCAATGATTGTGGTTGTCAGTGGTACACAAATGCAAATCCATGTTGATTCCAATTCAATTTGATAAATTTCTGTATGAATATGAAAGAAAGTGTTGAACCGCAAATGGAAAGCGGAACAGAAAGTGCTCCTGCATTTTCATATCACAAAATGAATTAACTGCAAACTACTTATTCTTTAGAGATTTGAGCATTTAGACAGTGGCTGCTTCAGTGGTGCCAAGTGGCTCTTCAGTGGGTCACAACAGCCATTCTGAAGTTTGTGAAGTTCTTGGTATGCAGACATCCTTTAATGACTCCACCAGACTGGCGAACTTCACTTCAAGTTTCCACCAATCTGTGCTGCAGGTAAAAATAAGTTTCTGTTCAAAAGTTTTCCCCGAGAGGATTTGCCTTTTTTTTCTGTCAGCCTCTTTCGGCAGTGAAATAATAAACCTCTGTTGGTTGCTTCCAATTAGTAAAATCCAGTCTGCTTCTATTGCATCAATACCAGTGACTGCAAAGCATAACAATCCATGTGGCCCTACCCTGGTCAGATTTCTCTCGCTTGGAGCTTTTGACGACAGTGTGGATATTGAACTACATTTTTCTATTTTTTCTGCTCACCAATTCACACAGGAACTGTTTCTGACTATAAAGTGTAAACCACACTTGCACCAGAGGAAGTGCAAATGGATTGAAAGCTTTAGCATTGAAACACGCCTACCAGCATCGAAGAAACGGCCCATTGTTTAAAACTTTCAGCTGTATGACGCACTATTCGGTGTGCAGAAGTGCTCCATAAACATTCCAATTAACCATAATAACCCTCTCAAAGTCAAACCGAACCAAGACTGTATTTAGCTCTTCAATGAGCTGTAGACCTCTTTTGTGGGGTTACCATTGTACGTTCCAAAAAGAACCAGTGATAAGTGAAATCCGTGAAGTAGGATCTATTTTTAAAAAAAGCAAAAAAATGTGAGAGGGACGAAATTTCAAATCTGACAAAGTTGTACTTGGTACTTGATAGTCAGCTTTATTTTTTATTATACAATACTGAACTATGTATACAATGCAGAGGCGATTGCTCTAAGACTGCAAGGGAAGCTCAGCTTCCCCTAAAATGTCAAGCTGTCAGTGATCAAATATATGTGTGTACGTACAATTGTGTGGACATGTCATTGACTAAATATGCGCTACAACGCGCTCAACTTTTGTTCTGAATCAGCTTCTTATTACTGGTTGTGACGCGACTCTCTGCTCATTCATTCCCGCAGCTTCACTGTGCTTTAAATTGTGTGGACGCTGGGCGTCTAGAGAGTTCAGTGTCGGTTGTCCCAATGCATTGAAACGAGACGAGGCATTGGATAAATGCTGATTTTGTCCCGCCCACCGGACGCTCAGCGTCTCTGGGAGTCTATGGACAGTGTGCGTTTATAGGCCGGCCAGGAAGCTCAGCTTTTCTGCATGATGATCGGATGATCTGCCTGAGGCTGAATCTCTTTTTGATTGACAGCGAAATGAGCCGATCATCGATCTTATGGTGAAGGCATCATTTTCATTTTTTTGAAAAGGAACGGAGAGTAGAATTCACGTATAAAGAAACTGACACATTTTATGATGTAGGCTGAAATTGAGCTTCCCCTCCTTGACAGACCAGCATCCGCCACTGATACAATTAAACCAAAGACTAAAACTTTGCAAAGGTAAATTTGGCAAGCTGTACAGAGACGAGGCGCGGAGACTGTTCACGTAGGTCAGTCCTTTAGCCAATCAGGATGCAGAACATAATTCACTGTTTAAAAAAAGCACAAAAAAACTGCACTAAAAAAATCCGTGAAACAGGGAAGCCACGGAAGGTGAAACGCGTTAGAGCGAGCTTGACTGACTGATCTTGTGGCGCCATCTTGTTGTATGGACGAAAGGCAGACGTAACTAAGGACAGCATGCGAACGTTGAAGTGGGAAGGCTGGGCGTGGAAGAGGACGCTAAAGGCACGACCCCAGTCGCTGTATATAAGTGTACATAGCATATAGCCTGCCTCACTTGGCTTCCATGACCGACGGTTCCCTCAACAAATCCCTAGTTTACCCACTTGGTTTGTGGCAAGTGATGAGGGACAAGCATACTTTACATTTTGAAATAAAACAAAAAGATTGCCGACAGAGACATCCAGCCCGCACGCATACTAATAAGACTGGGAGGCAGCGTTGAGCGAGTTCCGCCACAATTTATGACTGGATTGTTGACGCTTTGGATAACGTGTCCGCTGGCACTGTTATTCGAGCTTTCGCAAAAGCCGGCATCATTTCAGAGAAGCTGCACGGCAACGAGACTGACTCTGACAATGACAACAGGGAACCTGGCGTGTTTAATGTAGAACTCGACCAGCTGTTCATTTTGGATACAGAAGATGAGGATTTTGATGGCTTTGTGGATGAGGATTGATAGAAAAATTAAAGTGAGTACAATGTTAAATACTTCAATAAAGTACAACCAAACTCAGTTTTGCTCCCTCTGCCTTTTTAAAAACATACGATTGTGTGCGTGCATGCTACCATATTTTTTAAGATGGCGTACATTTTACCATGCCTGCGTCTACTAATGCAGTGCGTTTGTGTCTGTGTTAAATACAGAAATAGCACCCGTAACTGCGTAACTGACACCGCGCTTCGTAATACGGTGCGCCGACTGGTTGTGAAAATGTGGTACCTCAGTGATAGAGCGGCAGTCATTTTAACTGTACACCTGCCGGGTAATTTTGTGATTGCTATATTTTCTGTAAATCGCTAGAAGAGGCGGTGCAAGTATTAAGCTTTTGCACTCAAGTCTTCTTGAGCGTTTCTCCTTGCTGTGAGTTTCAGCACCATGTAAGCCACTATGAAACGCCCACCCCAGCATACGGTTGGTTGTTTACAGAAATCGCTGTTTCTCTAGCCAACTCGACCTGGAGGTTCGTCACTGGCAGAAAGACAACACACACCTCTCTGCTCTCAGGGGAATTCATCTTGAGTCAACAGAACATGTGCTCACGAGGGTTTACATGTTTGCTGCGGCTGATCGTATCAAAGGATTTTAAGTCTTATTCAATCTCATGAAATGCTTCTCTAGCTTGGATGAGCTGCACAAATCAGCGAGTGGGCATCTCCCCAGACTGTGGCTTGGAAAAGCTAGAGGAGTGGAGCGTGCAGAGTTTAAGATGGCTCTCTGCCCAGCAGAGCTCTCCTCTGAATGTCAGGTTTTCTGTTATGGTTATGAATCTAAATTTCATGTGTCTGTACCTAAGGGAGTGTTTAAATGCTCATGCATGTCAGTGATTGTAAATCAACTGAGTTTAATTTTTAGGGTTACAGAAATTTGAGAAAAACATTTAACTGGGTTTTGCTGTGTTGCCTAAACCCGTCTCATTTACTCTGTCAACAAGGCAATCATTTTTATTTTTGTTTATTTTTGTTTTCACTCCTTCCTTCCCAATTCTAATCCCTGAAGGCTACTTTGTATCAAGACCCTAATGGGAAAGAGGTTTATAAAGCTGTTCCAGTGTTTTAGGCGCCTGCAGGAAAAATACTGAATGTGACCTTTTAGCTGTTCCCTGCATCCCTCCGCTCTTTTATGCCAGATTTATTTGAAGTGTAAATTCGGGACAAAAACAGAATTGAACCAGTGTAAAATGATCAAAGCCTCACCATAGAATAAAATGGTCTTACGTAGAGACACATACACACTCACTGTTGTGTAAATCATGTGACCCATAGATGCATCAAATTACTTCAGACATCATGTCTATACATTTATGTAGTTTGTGTGTGTGTGTGTGTGTGTGTGTAAAACATAATAATAACAACAACCCACGAACAACTTTAAGGCATGCTACCGAGACATGATATTGAATTAAGACGAAAGACTGTTAGAAATAAATGTATGCAATAATTTACACATTTATACTTGTATTGATAATGATGGTGTTGTGTGTGTGTGTGTGTGTGTGTGTGTGTGTGTGTGTGTGTGTGTGTGTGTGTGTGTGTGTGTGTGTGTGTGTGTGTGTGTGTGTGTGTCTGTGTCTGGCTATCTATCTGTGTGTCGTGATGTTGGTGGGGTAATTGACAAACGGTAGTTGAACAAGGGGGCGATTTGTGACACAGGTATAGCTTTATGGTGCCTTTAATTCTCAGAGTACAACGTCCTTGACGGGGAGTCCCTCACGCTAGATGAGTGTTTCATGCGTCACATTATGTTTGAAACTGACCTTCATGTGACACAGGCGTTGTTATAAAGCTTTTAATATTTTCCATCAGTTGTTGAGCGTCTGTATTTGTGTTCATAGGTTTCTGAAAGATTAGTTATATAATTATACGCCATGGTGGGTAGTGTGCCCAAAATTTTTATTCAAGTAAGGGTCATGTTACACTTAAATAATTTCACTCAAGTAAAAATAAAAAGTGTTTCTCCAAATATTTACTTTAGTAAAATTACTCAAGTACTGCGTAAAGGATGAATAAATTAACTTCTTTTTTTAATCCAGATATGAGCATTAATAGACCAAAGAACAAAATGGGTATATGAAGACTTAGATATAAGTGAAACAGTCACGTGACAGTACCCAAGGCACAAGTTTCTCTCTCTGACAAACCAAAAAATATATATAATACAGTAAGTATTCCCACCTATGGACTCGTCAAAAGAAAAATCCCTCACCCGAAATATAAAACCCTATGCATTAAAATCTCAACTGTGATATTATATTAACGAACGATTCCTAACAACGGAAGTTCCAGTACCCGGAACCCGGAAGCCATAGTGAAGCCCGCAGTAGCGCAAACTCAAACCACTTGATACCACAGAATAACTGTGTCCGCGCCGCTACTTACTCTCATTGGATCCAAAATAGCGACATTTAAGGGACTATTGGCATGCGTTTTACTGGAATCGTGAACGATTTTCAATTTTATTCATTTACATTTTACATTTACGCCCTGTAGATCGTGGTCATGACCGTGGAAGAGAGAGTGGAATGCATCCGATTAGCTGCTCAGAATAAATTGTTTGTGGTTCGACAGACAGTCGCGTAAATGAACGTTTCCTGGAATGCTTTACCTGTTATCATGCTAAAAACCTTCCGCTAACTGGACCGCTAATTAGAGAGAAGGCGAGTTCCGTAGCGGTAACTATGGGCATAGAAGACTTCGAAGGGTCCTGTGGCTGGCTTCAAAAGTCCGTTACACAAAATCAGCTGATCAACGATGTCTTGTGTGGTGATCGAGGAGAGGTAAAGTTAGAGACAATGAGTGGATGGAAAGAAAAACTACCAGGTCTGTTACTAGTCTCATTTTGTTGCAAATAGTCCTAACTTTGTGACGCATCTTGTTATATTGTATTTTGTTCATATACCGGTACTGTATGCTGCAGTTTTTGTGTTATGAACAGTTTTTGGACCATCTATTTTTGCATTTTATTGCTTGTGTTGTTTTTTGTTAACATATGTGCATGTTCATAAAGGACATGTACCATAGTTGGTTCCCACATAAGAAAATTCTGTCATACGGAAATATTAGACAACGCAAATGTAATTCCTTACTAGAGAATACTTACCTGTATTAGATAAAAGTGTGTAGCTAGCTGAATATAGCTCGATGTAATGGAGTCAAATAGTGTCTATTCTTTAAAAATAAATAAATACAATTAACAACTACTCAGACTCTTCCCTGTAAGAATCTGCAGACATAAAGGCTTGATTCCGTTGAGAATGATTCTTGATTCTACAGCTTGAAAGTGGATTTTTAAATGCTGACGTAAGTGCAATCAGTAAAAACTACAGATTGCAGTTTCATTTCTTACTTTCAACATACAGTAACACAAATCAGTATAAGCCAGTTGCAGCCTGTTCAAGAATGCACAGGATCTTTTCAAAAGAGCCTGACTCAACCCTTGTGCTAATCTTTAGGATGTGATTTTGCTCTCTCAGAAGCAGTGCTGTTTACTAGTGTTGCCAGATTTGGAGGACGTGTTTGGAGAACCCTATCTGTCATTGCTATTTCTCCCTCTACAGGCTTGTCAGGCTCTTTGAAAAAGATGGTCATTTCCGTTTAATTCAGTAACCAGCATCCTGTTTATCTGATCGCGACATCTAGCTGCTGTGATGAAAACTCGATGTAAATATGATATTCTGTACCTCGCCCTATACTGCACAGACTGTTTTGATACCCAGTACAATTGATCCAAACGGTGACTATCCTTTGGTTGTACAGTACTTGCTCACATCCAAGCGTGTGCGTGTTGTGATGAGCACAAGAAATTAATTAGAAAGAACAGTTGCATCAAAAACAAAAGCCTTTGTCACTTCCTTGCATTGTGATCCCCTCTGGCTCGACCTTCCTGTTTTGCAACAAAACAACATTTTCCTCCTCCGTCTTCATGGCTTCCTAGTTTTACTTACCAAAGCGGGATCTGGGCCTGGGAATGTCGACTCGCACTATTTTCCTGCTTCTCAGTCAACACGACGTACAGTGCCTCTTAAGTTCAAAACAATTGTGAGGGCCAGATGGTCTTGGCGTGACTACTGAAAGAGATGATTGAACTCAATATTTTCACAATGAGCAACTATTAGTAGCCTGATGACGAACAGTACCAAATAACAACAGTTTGAGTCCAACTTTAAGGGAAGGGATCCTTGAGCACATCCTCACTGGCTGTTTCCTTTTTCCTTCTGTGCCCCCCCCCCCCTCACCCAAGAAGCAGCCAGAAAGGCTTCAGCTGCCCTTGCACATCTGATGTCTTCAAGAATGTCGGATCCAACATATCACAGGAAGCCTCATCACTTTTGACCCACAATGGAGCTCAAGGTATGGGTGGATGGAGTTCAAAGGGTCGTGTGTGGGGTTACTGAAGCCACAACCTGCCAGGAAGTGGTGATTGCTCTGGCTCAGGCGATAGGTAAGCCAAGCTTTGCAATAAATCAGAATTTTCTCATCATGCTTGTGTGATTTTGGTTACGATTTTCCAGAACATTCTCTTTATTAATCACTAGTTGATGTCTCACTATCTATAGCCACAGTATCCCCTAAAAAGACCAGTGTTAGGAAAATTACTTTTCGCTGAATAACATGTTGGCACCGGACAACGGCTAATATGGTTTTGTTGCCCAAGACCAATTCATAGAAAAGTAACGACTTTCCTTCACTATAAAAGACAAAGGTATTTTGAAAGTACAGATAAAGTATGTTATGAAACACTCATCCACCCATTTATCTGTCATCTAAGAAACAAGAACACATTTCTTTGTCGATCTACCCTCCCATGATGTTCCTGCTTATTGGCAATTTCTTACAAACAACCCCCACCCCCCATATGGCTCTGTGAGGAATAGAAGTGCTTGAGCAGACTGTATTGACATCACTTCCCACAAATACAGGGTTGGAGGAGGGAAAGTATGACTCATCCTTTTCTCCCCTGCCAAGCTGACAAAGCAAAGCCCCCTCCTCTGCCTTTTCCTTTTCTTTTAACACAAATGCTGTGTGATGTGGTGTTGAGCAGTGCTGATTTTCCAGCCTAAATTTTGTCCAGGTGATGACAAAAAATTGAAAGCAAACTCACTTTTCTATTGTGCATATCTTGAAAGCATCTCTCTATTGTGTTACTGGCAGGTCGGACTGGAAGATACACTCTGGTTGAAAAATGGCGGGACACAGAGCGTCATCTAGCCCCTCATGAGAGCCCAGTTGCCTCTCTTAATACTTGGGGTCAATATGCAGGTGATGTCCAGCTGATTTTGCTTCGCACGGGCCCTTCCCTGACTGAACGGCCCCCTTCAGAAGGGCCCCCTCTGAGGGGGCCTGAACGCGGCTTTCACCGACAGAGCCTGCCCCCACTCGCAAAGCTTCACTATCCCAATGAGCGCTCCCTCTGTCGCCGTGAGCCTCGGCGCAAGTCCCTCACTTTTACAGGAGCGCCCCGAGGTCTAAGGGAGATACTGAGCGGCGTGCGGACGAGTGAACCTGAAGCTAAAAGGAGACTTCATCTAGGAAATGTTGGCACTTACCCTCGTGCAGGAGGAGCCGCTGGGAGTGCATCCCAGGGCCTGTGGGCATGTCGCATGGAGGACCTTGTTCGACTGGTGGGCATTCAGAGAGAAACGCTTAGTGTGCTGGAGAAGAAACTGGAGGTTTATGAAGCCGAGCTCAAAGCTTGGGCCGACGTGCGAGTAGGACGAGCTCCAGTCTGTAGCGAGGACTCTGGTGGGGGTCTGTTAGAGGAGATTTTAAGACTGGAGAAGCATCTGAAGAAAACTGAGGTGGAGATGGAAGAGGAGGAGTTTTGGACAACTGAGCTACAGATTGAGCTGGAGAGTGAGAGGCAGCTGGAGGAAAGGCTGGAAGAGCTGCGTGGTCGTCTGCAGGGATGCGGAAAGGAGATTGAAGAGAAGCTGGCAATGGTGGAGGTGTGTTTTGTTCAACTTGAACAGCAAGTTAGGCAAACAAATAACCAATGAAGGAAACAACAGGACTTTGTGACTTTTACGGTCTGTTCAAGTCTTGAGTTCTACACTTGAAATATTTCCTGTTCCATCAGGGCATAGAAACTGGATTGGAGGAGATGCGTCTGCAGAGAGAGCGTCAGGAGACCGAGTGGCTCAATGAGGCAGAGGCTCGAGCTCAGGTTCTCCTAGTCAAAGCAGAACTGAAAGCACAAGAGAGACAAGCTGTCCAGATGGAGAGCAGCTGCAGAAATGTGGACAGGTCACTGGGACAAAGCAGCAAGAAGCTACAGGTGAGACAAATATATGAATGTCATTCTGCCCTTGAGTATTATACTGTACGCCTGACAAAGTAAATGATTTATCAACCTGTGATTTTTCAAGGTCATGAAAGGCACGCAACAAGCTAATTTCCACATAGGTGTAAGGTTACGTTTTCATGCGGCACAAAAAGGATACTCAGTTTCCATCCTACTTGCTGTTTTTATTTGATTGTTTCATTGTTATTTATGGCATACAGGTGTTTGTCAGGCATACTTTTTTTTTCTCGATTATATGAGGCCAGTTGTTTTGCTTTGACTTGGAAACTTCAGACGGGCGCTGTATGGTGGCAGTAAACTCAACTCACCTCAATTCATGATAAGCAGCAATTTGGCAAATAGTGAACAATTCATCAAATAAGAGGCTTCAAGTCCTTCAATGCCACTTCCAGTTGAAGTTTATTGTCAAACTAAATGTGAGACAAAGACAATTACTTATATATAAGGCTAACATCTTCGTTTCGGATGTCAACATTTCCGTGGAAATCGGGACGAAATGGATTTTGAATGTGTCCCCTGAAAGCGATTTACCGTCTTCGTTTGCATCTGCATTATACTGCCCGCTAATGGCCAAGGCGGGCAGCACAATGAATTGATTGCAGCTTTAAGTCAAGTCAAGACAAGTCAGCTTTATTGTCAAATATGATCTATGTGCAACATACAGCACAGATGACATTTCTTTCCTATCAAGCACAGTACAAACATGCAGTGCATTGAAAACACACACAGATAAAAATAAGGGCAGCGAAATTGAACTGCATAAAAAGACAAAGACATCAATGAATATGCCATGATGCACAAACTATCAAATGCCTTATAATGTATTTAATTGTGTTCTTACTTTGTTTTAATAGTCTAGTATATTATATTTCAGAACAGGTTTAATAATTTTTTTTTTTACTCTTATAAAATAGCTATTCAACACCCGCCAATTCACATATCCACATGGTAATATACTGTCTGCGATTGGCTGGCAACCGGTTCAGGGTGTCCCCCGCCTACTGCCCAAAGACACCTGGCATAGTCTCCAGCAACCCCCGCAACCCTTGTGAGGATAAGGCGGATTGTTATTATTATTTTATACAAGCGCACACACACACACACACACACACACACACATTATACGTATATACATATAAAATATATAAAATATTTTATTAAAATGTCTGAGGTAATTTGATGCGACTGTGGGTCACATGACTTACACAACAGTGAGTGTGTATCATATGAGCATATAGCGAATCAGAAAATGGATGGATGGATAATATACTGTTTCATTAAAGGACATGCAGCATGAGCTGGAGCAGCTAACCAAGGAGCTCAGGCAGGTTAACCTGCAGCAGTTCATCAAGCAAACTGGCACCAAGGTCACAGTACTCCCGGCTGAACCTGCAGAGGATGAAAGTAGAAGCAGCAATCGTGTCATAGGTAATGTCCTCTTTCTTAATTGGTTGATATACATTGGTAAATATACTCATCTGTACTCTATTAAGCAATGGTCCCCACCCACCGGTCTGCGGACCGGTATCGGGCACGGCCCATTTGGGACGGGCCGCACAGAGACAGACCTGCGAGCTGTGAGCAAATTTACACCATTAAATGTGGCGTGGGAAATGTGCGCGACTCTAGCGAATCGGAGCCCTCCTTTTAACCTTGGTTCAGAATCCGCCAGAGAGAGAAAGCGTGTACTTCGTCTCAACCGGTCTGTGACGCAAAAAAGGTTAGGGACCACTGCTGTAAAGGATAAAATGATCAGCACATGCATCGAACAATAAGAGCTTTCAGTATTACTGTTTATAATAGCTGCCACTGTTACGTTAAATGTCAGAGAGCAGACCTTGTGGAAATGGCATGTCGTCAGTGATTCAAGGCTCACTTATATTTGACCCATCTGAATGGGTCTGACCCGGAGCATGCATTATAGTGTAATCATACATTAGAGTACAAGGGGCCTTAGCGGGAATAGTGCTCCGTGCGAGCGATTTAAACAGCACAAAGAGTTGGCGCTTACAGTAGTCTCCATGCCGACAGCGAGAGGAGCTGACTTCAAGTCCTTCATTTACCCTCTGTTCCCTCGTGAGCCTCTTTCACATATGCTCAGCACTTTCTGGGTAGGGCCCGTCGGACCACAGCTCTGCTGTCCTCCAAAAGAGCTGACAAACAGACAAAAAGCACTGAATTACGGGGATTAAATCACAATCAAAATAAAGGTTTATTTCCATTAGCTTAAATAAATTACACAATTTTTTCGGAAGAAGTCTGCTTAGTAATAGTTGAAAACATCCTTTCATTATCGACAAATTATCCTGTTCAGGGTCAAAAGGAAGCTAAAGTGTATCCGGCCTGACTTATGGCTACATGCTGCATTCATCACTAGTCAATTACAGGACAGACACACAAGGATTTTACACTCCCACCATTTTATTTTCTTCCTCAAACCAGTCAGCCTCAGAGACATAACAGAGATTAAACACTGCCAGGCTCTACCAGAGTGTGATGTTTAATACCCGAGACTCACTGCCTGCCTCTTTGTAGTGGAAGCAATTGTCGCTGTTGCATCGACGTCGCCACACATCTAATTATTATCTTAATGTAGCAAGTCACAACAGCTGAATGAATGCACACTTGCTCCAGCAAGGTCTGTCTGGAAGACACGGCTGACTAAATCCTCTTAGGCCTCTGATGCACCAATTTATTAGTGGTCTGTAGGACCAGATATATTGCACCTCCGTCCAAATGGAGGCTTCAGTGAGCCTATGGCCTGGCATACACACACAGAGTTTTCAATTTTTCAATTTGATGTCCTTGGTTGACAAAGGGCAAAATCTGTACCAAAGCAGCTCAATCAAAGCAGTCTTTCTGTTTTGTATGTAACTGGCCTATCATAGAGGCGACAAACATGCTTATCACTCACACCACTGTCCTGCAACAGACAGGAAGCAGACAACAACTTGAAGATAGGAGAATATCCAACACATAGACATACTTGCTCCTTCTTGGCTCCGTAGCATCATCAAAAGGCAAGCCTGGATTCCTATTAGCTGCCGCAGGCGGTACGTGCTTGCACAGGATTCTGTTCTATGAAAAAGCTATTAAGGCGGAATGCAAACCGTATGGATGTCTCAACAATATGGGGTGGTTTTAAAAAGTTGATTTGTCAAATTCAGTCATTTTCGTTTTCAGAAAACCATCAATGAAAGTCACATCCATTACTAAGATGGCGCTCTGCATTAAAATGAACCCGGGGAATTGCAAGCGTGTTGTTTTGGCCAATACCAAACCAAACACAAAGATGGGGAACGCCAGATATTTATCAACTCTTACAATATTGCCCTTTCAGCATCAATACCTCGATTTCAGCTGGCGGAGGTACACTCTAACCCAAAATCAGTGATTTCAATTAGAAATGTGATGGGTGTATAAGTGTCTTAGTCCTTTTCCATAAACCTCTTTGACGGCTGCATGTCTAAAATGTTAAGAACAGATCATAAATTCCTATTCGTGTCACAGCCCTGCCCCCTGGTGGTGAAACGTATTCATTTATTTATTCGTTGATTGATGTACTGTATTCGTTTTGCTTTTTCCTGGTACTGTGCTGTCACTTGAGTCGGCATCTGGGCACACGGTGGAGATTTGAATAGTAATGCATGTCCGCCTCACAGACAAGAGGTCCCGCTGTCAACTCTCTGCTCGGGCATCCTGTGTTTCATTTGCAGGTTCTGCCCACATTCCAATACCTTGTGTTGCATGAACAAAGGACATGAAATTGTCTTGAAAGGTTGTTTGTCTAGAAGTGCCCTGTGTGTGGCTAGTGACCAGTTCTGGGTTTACCTCAGCTCTCAGAGGAAATCAGATGGGCTACGCTTCAGCTCACCCGTGAACCTTTTGAGGACAATCTCTATCGAAAATGGGTTGTCGTGAAATGAAAATATAATATTATGTGCATTTTCCCTATTTTGTATTCATTTCCTGTTTTTGTTTTCAGATATGGTTCCACTAACTGGCTCCCTGAAGCGTCCCGTGTCCCTGCAACCCTTCTCCAGTCATCAACGAGTCTTAAAAAGCCCCCTCAGCTCCGGCCTGAACCCAGAGGGCATCTATGTTTGAGGCTCCATTGCACACCTGTGCTGCTGGGAACGATAGCACATTGGCTCATTTCTCCTCAGAGCGTTTTCAATTGGATATCTTGTACAGGATACTTCAACAACACAAATCGTACAGTGTTGTCTACTAATAAGGCAATCTTTCGCTAAGGAAAAAAGCTCAACTCTGATGTGAAGGATTTGTTGGCACAATCAATGGTTTTGTGTTAAGCAGAACCATTTCTAAACGTGGATCAGGCTGCAATGGATGTCTTTTTAAAACAAAACACAGCACAACATGTACTGTCATTTCAATCACTCTAGTGGCTGCTGAATGCTTTAGACTGGTTTCATGCTGGTACTATAATTCCAAACAATGGCCTTTTTAGAATGAATGTGAATATGTGAATTATATCAATTTAGTAGTTATGCAATGAACACATTTTCTCCGCCTGATGCCTGATTGACTTCAATCATGACGGATAGAAGTAACCTATTAGTTATAACTTAATTTACTATCACTTGTCAAGACTATGCATTAATAGGTTCCTTTCCTTCAGCTCGTCACTTGATGTGTTCCCTCTACGATAAATGCAGTGCCCTTATTCCTTCTGTCATATCGAATCCATGAAATCAAGTTAATTTCCCTCTGAAACTTTTTATTCTGGGATTTTTTTTTGGGGGGGGGGGGGGGGTTGGAAGTTTTCTGCTTTGTGGCCAAAGATGAATAGCTCTGAGCGCATGATTGTGATGTTTTTATAGCCATATACGTGCAGAGAACCACCAGTACAGCGAATCACTTGTGGCATGCTACAGCTCTTTAATGTACAATAGGTGTCAATGTTAGATTGTATCTCAGCTGCTAACAACAGCAAAGTGCCTTAATGTCTTTGGTGGGCAGTGAATGATGATGAATATGAAGCTATCGTGGCGATATTGAAGAGATAAGTCTGTAATTTGGGCAGATAGCGTAGTGCCACGATGCTGCACTCATAGCATGGCAACGAGGAAAATTGTTCCTTGTTTATCGAGAATGGGTGACAGTGGATGTGACCGCAAGTTCTTTTCCACATTGTGACTGTGTTGTTCCCATTTGTTGTAAAATAGTATTTCGAGTCAACAGATTGAAGACATTCTTTACGCTTTATTTTGACGGTTACTGTAATCTTGGTGATGTTTGCAGTCTTAGCATCTGTCACTTTGTACAAATCCCACACGGAACATTATAGCCAATGTATAACTTACATTTCTTTTCAAATAACATACTTATTTTTAAATTAAACTTTTTTATATGAAGGTATCAACTTATAATATTATATAATTAACAAATAAGGGTGGATTTCCACTTGAAGGAACCTAATTGTGTGCGTTTCTGTGATGAGATGTAGCTGTGATCACTGTTTACAATGCTCTTGAGATTGGCAAGATGTAAGCTGTAACTTTTTTTGTATTATTACACCTTGACCGATATACAGTTGTAATGGCTGATTAGATGATAATGGCATGATTCAATAAAACCGTATGACAGAAGTTCTGGGAATACATGTGCTGTTCATTTGAAGTGTGTTTCATGATTAGGCCAGTAGATGGAGATATTCACTTAGGAGAGACCCACATGTTCAGAGCCTCTGACTAGAATAAAGATTAACAATCCCCCCTAGTGAGGATAAAGCGGTTCGGAAAATGAATAAATAAATAAATTAATGAATGAATGGACTTCTTTGTTGTCAAAACCACTAGATCACACAAAAACAATCATTGTCAGAATCACAATCATCTAGTTATTCATCAAATTGTAAATGATGATACTGTAAACAAGTGCGTGGATCCCCGCTGGGCTGGCCCCCTTGTTTTTCATCTGCAGTCATCTCTCTATCATCCTTCTGTCACATGACATGAGTTCAAAGCCAAGGCTTACTGCTTACGGTACATTCCTCAGGCATGACCTGTCGTCTTGAGTGGAGCTGTTTGACTACATTTCATTATTCAACGTGTCTGTCGAGGTCTGTACTTGAGTGCCAACTTTTAAATTGCATTCAGGGTTTTGGGCTTCACACACCCTGTAAAATCACCTTCATGATCACCACACATTCTGCGTTTAATGAGAAAAATGTGCCACATTTAGATGTTTATTTTTCAATGTATCAGCAATAATTTATAACAGCATAACGTGTAAAGCAACAAAATGTGCAACAACTGATCAGGATTTTTTTTTCATCTAAAAAAAAAAAATCCAACAATTTCTACAACGTTGACAGACATGTTATAGTACATTCACCCAAAAATATTTACAGTTGATGACCAATTTGAGGTTATACCAGCTGAAGAAAACTACAAAAGCAACATCATGTTTGGAAAATACAAAATAAATCATGGGTAGTTAATCAAATGTGAAAGTTTTTTTTTTAAAGCTTAACATGACCTGAACGCCTCCCTGGTGAGGTGTTCCGGGCATGTCCCACCGGGAGGAGACCCCGAGGACGACCCAGGACACGCTGGAGAGACTATGTCACCCAGCTGGCCTGGGAACGCCTCGGTATCCCCCGGGGAGAGCTGGAAGAAGTAGCTAGGGAGAGGGAAGTCTGGGCTTCCCTGCTAAAGCTGCTGCCCCCGCGACCCGGCCCCGGATAAGCGGTAGAAGATGGATGGATGGATGGATGACTGAAGTTGCAGGAATTTATCTCAAATGACAGTCATGTGAACACAGCTGTTGCGGATTTTTTTTTCTCCATTTTTCATGAAAAACATTTTACATAATATAGTATAACAGACATGGTGGGAGCTCTGAAAGCTGCTTCCGATCCAAACGATTACAAACGGATAATTGCTAAATTGGGCGGATGACAGAACTCCCACTCCATTGCTTGAAGTCATTGCGAATGCGACAGCTGATCCTGGTTTGCCTTGAAATCACGCGTTTGATTCAAGGCAACAATACATCAACGACACAAAAGGTCAATTACAGTGATTGGCTTTTCATGGAACGCATGACTTTTTTGCGTCGGTGGGGGTGTGAGTAAAAGCAGAAAAAAAGTGCACTTCACATCTCAGAGAGGAACACTTCCTACATACAAACGTTATCAGCTTGGAAAATACAGGTACATTCAATACGAAGACCTATAAGGTGCTATCCTACATTGCTTCCTGGAGATAAGGGCCTCTGCATTTCAATACAGAAGTGCCTCACTTGGGGAACCGACAATACGCTGGCTATGCAGCCTATTGTGGAGGAAAGGCTTCTCCAATAAATCAGTTCAGGACCTGGATGAGCCTACATATGACTGACTTTGGATCAAATATAACGGTTCTTCATTTTGATTGATTTTAGATGGTGATTTTCGTGTGTGTGTGTGTGTGTGTGTGTGTGCGTGTGTATATGATAATTCTTGTGTTTCAAAAAGAACTGTGATATCTCTCCAAGTACCCCATGCAAAAAGATGGGGGTGAGGTATTGTGGCCATCTAGGCCAACTAGTGCACATTTACATCGTGATTAACCCGACTATCATCCGGGTTTGAATATTTACAGTCCGAGCAGACGCAGCGAGATGTTCCAAACCTTGGCAGACATCTTTGTGACATCTTACATCCAAGGAGACTCGCTGATTGGGATACTGCGCATTTACACTTGTAGTACTCAAAATGTGGCATCAACGCTGCCATTTGAGAATACTTTATCAAAGCGAATACAAAACAAACTGCAGCGCAACACAACAGTTTTGCTGCGTTTATGCCAATCATCGTCGATGAGCATTCAGATGAATGAATCTAGCATAAGTGCAAAAGGCACACACTGTCAGAAGTGTTCTGTCAAGGTGGCTAGATATAATACACAAAAGTCTCCTCCGTGGACCCGTGTCATTGACATTTGTCCACATCCTCAGAAATTGCCATGACCTCACAAATTGTGTAAATGCTGAGAGATGTAACGGAGGACTAACAGCTTCTTAATGTATCACAGTGTAACATTCTGTGCAAGCACACCTCCTAAGGAAATGATATCAGAGCAATATGACTGGACATTTAGACCAGCCGCACACCGAGCCATGCGGCAGAACGCAACTGAACTGGACATTCTTGACGAAAAATACAGTCGGCAACACAACCGCACACCAGGCGCTTGACCCTCGCGCACATAACTGGCTCCCTACAATAGGACAACGGTGCCCCCGGGTGTTCTTTTTGAGAAATATTTTGAGGTGCCACAGATACTCTGGCATTTTGTTTTTTTTTAACCACAAATAACATGGGCCTATTGTCAATGAGGAAACGGATTGCTCTAGCTGTTGGAGCTGAATTAGGATATTTGCAAAGTTCTTGGCCACATTCATTGATTGCACGAGTGTAGTTCACCACATTTTGCTTTTGAGCCAGAGGCACATTTGAAAATATCAATATATAATGATGTTATTGTAAAAACTCAATTTATATAGCTTGTATAAACTGGATTGGTACAGCTTGCTTCACACTCTGAAATGTAAATTTTGTTCACGAAAGCTTGTGATATGATGTGGCATTTTTTATTTTGCATTACCTGTGTGACATTAAAAATATGACTCTTGTTACAGAATGAAACACCGTTACCCATGTGTGTTCAGGCATCTCAATTGCTCTAAAGCTGACCAGGAAGAGTGATGATCTTTGTTTCCTCATCAAAAAAGTTACAGTATACGGGAAAAAAAACCTAATGGACATTCATTCCGAAAGAGTGCCACATTCAGTGGCTAGATAATAATAATAATAATAATGCATCATTTTCATTAGGGTTGCAAGTGTGCTCAAGGACATATGTCAGTTAACTTTGGGCAAGAGGCGGGGTACGCCCTGGACGAGTCGCCAGGCAGTCACAGGACCCAAACCTGCTTGTTGGTAATTTGTGATTCACAAGATCACAACTTGTCAGTTTGTGGAACCTAATCTTAGCTACCTGTGGAGGGGGATTTTTTTTAACTTGCCTATTTACATATTTGGTGCTCTTTGTCCAAAAGATAGCACCAAAGCCTATTCCAGTGAGCCAGACTCACTGGAGTAGTAAACGCTCTCACAGAAGTACTGGTGAAGTGACAAATCTTGACTCCTGCAGCAGCTTTTTTTTTTTAGTCTGGTTTGGTTTTTTTAGGATGGTTTTAAGGTGTTTTGGGAGCATACATTATTACATTTTACGCTATTAATACAGGCTTGGCCCACCAGGGGTTTTATTGTATGGACAAAACAGTGTTAGATTAACCGAATATGCAAGTTATGCAACTTGGGAGAAGGCCGCGGTATCGGAAGAGCAGGCTAACTGCAATAATAATAATAATAATAATAACGTCAGGGGTGCTTGACTCTCAGCATTCACACAACAAACGCATCGAAGTGCATGGCCTCCAGGGTGACCCGACCCGGACAAGTTAGCTGCTTTAACAGACGGGCAACTGGTCACACGGCCGGTGAATCCCACTCTCCTCGTCATCGTCACTCGTGGCAGTCTCCTCACGTTCATCGGGTGAGCTCATCTCGCCATCGTGAGGGTCGACGTCGTCTGCGATTTGGGGGTCCTTGCACGGAGACGAAGCGCCCAAGTGGGCAGACAAGCCTGTGAAGGCCGCGGCGGCCGCAGCTGCAGATGCTTGGGCGGGGTAGAGCCAGGGGAAAGGGGAGGCCAGGGCCGCTGCCGGGTACATGCTCTTTTCCATGTTGCTTTTATCGAAAAGAGGCATGTACGAGGCAGCCGCTGATGGATTGATGAAGTAGAAAGGCATGCAAATTGGCGTCTGCTGTCCCACTCCGGTTAATCCCATCAGAGAGTTCATGAACGCCACATCGGCGGCCCCAGAGCCATTACCGGACCAGTTCATCTTTGGTTTCTTGGCCGGGCGATCGTCTCCAAACTCCTGCTTGATTTTCACATCTTTGGCCGCTTGCAAGGTGTTGCTGTGCTCACACTCTTTGTCCTTACCCCCCTCACCTCCGTAGCCACTGTCCGTGTCCGTGTCATTCTCAGTCAGATCCCCGCCTTGGGTCCTCTGGATTACTGGGACGCAGTTGGCCTGGTTGTCAGCTTTAAGACCGTCTCGTGAGACACCAGTGGGGAGCTGTGGTTGCTGCTGCTGCTGCTGCTGGGGGAGAAGTGAGCCAGACTGGACCCGAGCCAGGGCCTTGTGAAGGTGCTGGACGAGCTGGGTGCCGCTCTGCTCTTGCGCTGTCCAGTTCTCAAACTGGCTCAGGTATTGCAGGACTTCTTTGACACATGTTTGGAAACCAGAATGGAACGCTTCTGCATTGGTGTGAATGGATGACTTCATCGACCTGTCCCCTGTTGAAAGAATCATGGTTAACACTCATGCCCTTCATTTATATTCTTGCTAAGAATATCTTGTAGATTCTCTACAACCGTTTGAAAGTGTATTCCTGGACGAATAATTATTCAGAGATGAAAGTGAGCTTTCCTGAAAATACAAATGTGAGCATATACTGTGTATGTATATATATGTATACCGTGAAACTCCTCGACGACGAAACCTACATGGGCGAAAATACCCCCTAATGTGAAAGAATCTTCATGCATTAACACCATTCCCACTCTCCTGCCCCCCATACAACGAAAAAAAAACCCTGTTGCCTTATACGAAATCTTTTTTTCTGCTCTTGCCTCACGAAGAGATTCACTACAACAAAGTCTAATCCAACAGCGACCTCTACTGCTTCGTTCGGAAACGGCAACAGCAACCACCACACTGGTTTACACATGTGCAGTAGTCCAGGAAGTACTTGTTATTGTTAGTTTCAGACGCAGCACGAACATTGCATTGCTAAAATGGCTACAAAACGGACTTTTGGATGTCAAGCAGCTTAGACAAGAAGCGCTCTGACGCTGGAAGAGAGGGTAAAAGTGATCAAAATGAAAGACGGAGGAAGCAAAATAAAAGACATCATCCAAGAAATTGATGTAGTAAGTGAAAGTGAATGCTGATCGTCCATCCATCCATCCATTTTCCGAACCGCTTGATCCTCACTAGGGTCGCGGGGGGTGCTGGAGCCTATCCCAGCAGTCTTCGGGCAGTAGGCGGGGGACACCCTGAATTGGTTGCCAGCCAATCGCAGGGCACACAGAGACGAACAACCATCCACGCCCACACTCACAGTCACACCTAGGGACAATTTAGAGTGTCCAATCAGCCTGCCATGCATGTTTTTGGAATGTGGGAGGAAACCGGAGCACCCGGAGAAAACCCACGCAAGCCCGGGGAGAACATGCAAACTCCACACAGGGAGGCCGGAGCTGGGATCGAACCCGGTACCTCTGCACTGTGAAGCCGACGTGCTAACCACTGGACTACCGGGCCGCCAAATGCTGATCGTAAATTTTGCAATTTATTTCCCTTTTTTTCTTCCTACACTGACTATATGAAGTGTCAAATAAGTGTGTGCTCATACTTATGCACTATTGGAATAAAAAAAGAGTACACACGTTTGTGTGTGCATGTACACATACATTTGTGTGTGTGTGTGTTTACATCTGAGATCAAATTTGCGACAGTGAAAAACCCCCTGTTGTGAAAAATGTCTTGCTGCAAACATGATTTCGTTGTAGAGGAGTTTCACTGTATGTGATTTCAACTGACTTACCAGGTTTGTCTACCTTTCTAATGTAGTCGGACAAAAAATCTCCGTTCAAGTCCTTTTCCTCAAGCCATGACCACTTAAACGTGTTCCGAACACTCGCATCTATTGCACGTATGCCAGCTTGCCTTTCTACATGTTTGAACATTGGGTTGGGGCCGTACCTGGCCGATCACGCATGAATTAGTTTACACAAAATGCTATTCAAATACTCGACGTTCAATGATTAATCTGCCTTTTGTGTGCACACGTGCATCCTTTGTAGCTTCCGTTCTCGCCAAAATTTCAAAATCTCCGAGATATGGCAAGGCCATGCGAATGCGACGGGAGGGGTGTTACTGTTACTAGTGTTAGTGCCTCAATATGGCTACACTCGTGAAAGCAAAACAACAAACTCAAACGCGTGTTCGTTCAATGTTGACAACAAATATCCGGATTAATTTTAGGCAATTTTTCCTACATTTTTCGGAGCAATTTTCATGAAAATGTGAAAACTCTGGAGGACTTTCATTACGAATTATTGTTTCTCAAAAATGGGAAAGTAATTTATATATGCACCACTTATTTGTGGATACAAAAAAAGTTCACATCTAGTTTCAAACCAAAATTTCGATCTTTCCCCTTCAATGTGGGCCAGACAATCAACCAGCACATCCTCAAAGAGATCCTGCAGCGTTTGCTTTGTTCAGTACACAAGAAGAGGCAAGAGTTGACATGACAATGCGCCTGCTCACAATGCCCTGAGCATTCAAGCTCAAGGGGGTCATCCAAGTGACCACTTTTGAAGACATGGACGAAATCATGGTGGCTATGAATAATCCTTCCACAAATGATTCCCCCCCACGATCCTTCGAAGACCATCAAGTGCATGTTTCTATACACTGAAAGAAAACTCCATCAATCCATTTTCTAATCCGCTTATCCTCACATGGGTCGCAGGCGTGCTGGAACCCATCCCAGCTGTCTTTGGCAGTAGGCGGGGGTCCAATAGCCTGCCATGCATGTTTTTGGAATGTGGGAGGAAACCGGAGTACCCGGAGAAAACCCACGCAGACACGGAGAGAACATGCAAACTCCAAAAGCAAGGCCGGAGCGAATCGAACCCTGCACCTCTGCACTGTGAAGCCTAACCAGTCTCCAACTGTGCCACCAAAAGAAAAATCCTTTGAATTTATTTAATTTGTACATATACATTGGTTGCACATGTTTACAATGCGTTAAATTAACATTATCCATCTGTCATCTGAACCGCTTAGCCTCAATAGGGTTGTGAGCACGCTGGAGCCTATCCTATATACTATCCATTATTCTTAAGATTAGTTTAGTACATTTTAATCATGTGCAACCAATGTACACGATCAAATTAAGTACTTTTCTTTCATTGCAGAAAGCTGAGGTGTGGGGTACACAGACAGTTCCCAGTAGGACTGTTTCAAATTCCCTTTTGAACAACTGTCCCATAAAATGTATGACAAGTAGTTTCACAGTTTCTATTTTAACACCACTGCCAAAATTTTTCTCCATGCACCAGTAAATCTTGTTTTAGTAGCTAAGGGTCACATGGGCTTAGAACAAAATCAGTATACATTAACTTTGTCGCGCCTGTTCAAAAGAATGACGTTTTAAAAATATATAATTTGGGGCCTTTTTGTGTTTCGGAAAAGTCACCGAATTTCAGGGGTTTTTAAATTTTATTTATGTATTTATTTATTTGACACATGTCAAAACGAGTCCAATTTGCCCGTAATTGTAGGAATTACGACAAGATCCTGACGCAATCATGAAGGTTAAGTTCGATGCGAAGTGCACAAAAGATGTAAACACTCAAGACGGCACGTGATCGACAAGTGTCAGCGCACGTGCGTGTCTGCCGCACTCGGAAGCGCGCACGTGCGTGCAAGTGATATTTGTTTTTTTCCACTAGGCGTGCGCTTTCACCACACCTACGTAAATATCGATACGGTTTGATGAAGCTTGCTGATCTTACCGTTCTGGAGAGCAATGATCTTCTGGTGTTGCTGCTCCGTCACCGCAGTCAATGCGTTCAAATGTTTCAGAGTTAATTCCAGAACAACTGCCTTCTCCAAATGACCCAGCGTCTGCGTGGACACAAAACGCATGTCTGATTGTTTAAAAAAAAAAACATCCCTCCAAGCAACCGAAACTTTTTAGCATCATTTTTTTTTTTTTTTGCAATATCGTGATCTTACCGACAGCTTTAAATGCTCCGGCAGCAGATCCTTCAGCTGACCGATACATTCATTGATTCGGTCTCTCCTCTTCTTCTCTATCAAACGGTGTGGTAATTTATAAGCGTCCTGTGGACAAAAGAAAATGCGATCCGCGTGTTTCAAAGTTACGTAATGGCGATGACAACAAAAGTAAACAATGAAGTAAAATGTTCGAAAATGTTTGTAATTCCACACCTTGCCGCCATCCTCCCGCTTTATTCCCCTTTTGGGTTTGCACATGTACAGAGATGGGTAGTCCACCCTAAAGTACAAGTGGGAAGAGTGTCCGGTAAAACATTGGTTTTTGTTTGTTTGTTTTATTTCTTAAGTCTTCGCGAAAGAGTTTAAAACACGCTCACCCCAAAAAGTCTGCGTGCTCCATGAAGTGTCTTTCCTGTAATTGCGCTATTCTTTCATCCATCAGACGTCTCCTGCAGCTTTCCTTGGCACAAATGTTTGTTATTCCACGAGGCTCGCGGCTGATGGTGCATACGGTGTGCGTGTCCTCTGCTTCGAGCTGTGCCGCCTCACACTGATACCTCCACTTCCCCTTCCGCGGCTGATGTGTCTCTCCGCCCCAGCTCACCCAACCCCTCCCTCCACGCCGCGGCCACTTCGCAAAGCCTCCTGCCGCCGTGGCCTGCAAGAGCGCACGCGCGACCCAGCGAGGGAAGGGAACAGCTTCCACTCACGTGTTCTCCCACGGCACAAAGTCCGCTGAAACCTGCCCCGTGAGAGAGAGAGAGAGAGTGCGTGTGTGCGTGTGAGCGTGTGGGTGTGCGCGTGTGTGCGCGTGCGTGTGCGTGTGCGTGTGTGTGTGTGTGTGTGTGTGTGTGTGTGTGTGTGTGAACGACAGCCACAGCCTGTGAGCAAACAGCTGGGGCCTAAAAATCATTTTGAGACCGTATTCATCTAAACGAGTCCATACTTGATGAAAGTTTCAAATGAAATCAATTAAGACGCTGTCGGGTCGCATGTACAGTACTTTAAACATTAGATCTCCTCCAGTTAGTTGTGGATTTGGAAAAACAAGCACCATAACAGGAAATGACTTGTTGGCACACTGTTTTTTTTTTCTGTCTTATGCACTTATGAACGCTGTAGAAGTTCACTGAGGCTTTATTTACGAACGACGTTCAGAGAATACCTGTTTTGGTAACTTGGCTATAAAACCAAGAGCCGCCATAGGGTCAGTCTTTTATGCTATCTCTCAAAATGTGTTGCAATAACCTTGCTTAAAAAAAAACAAAATTTATTTATTTTAAAACGACAGAACTTGTGGATTTTTGGCTGGCATCAGACAACACAATCGCCAAAAATCATTCTTGGAAAAGACATCAAACAATTCATAAATGGGAATACAGTATTCAATTAAAAAAATTAAAAAAAAATTCAATTGCTTCTCTGAATCTTTGGTGGTATTGTCGTTAATTTTCCTTGGTTAAAGTGACCATGAATTGGGCTGAACTTGTCACTTTTGGAAAAATTATATAAACATTCATCCATCCATTTTCTGACCTGCTTATCCTCACGAGGGTTGCGGGTGTGCTGGAGCCAGTCTCAGGTGTTTTAGGGCAAGTGGCGGGGTACACTCTGGACTGGTCTCCAGCCAAACGCAGTGTACAAAAAGACAAACAACCATCTTCACTCACAGTCACACCTAAGGGCAATTTAGAATTTTCAATCAACCTACCATAAATGTACAGTATTTGCAATATGGTAAGAAACCAGAGTGCCCGGAGAAAACCCACGCAGGCATTGGGGAGAACATGCAAAATCCACTCAGTCCGATTTGTGAAACACATTTTATTATCCATCGAACCATTTTCAATGCCGCTTATCCCGTTCAGGGGTCACGGGGTGCTGGAGCCTATCTGAGGCGACTTTGTGCAAAAGGCGAACTAGACTTTTAATTGGACGCCAGTCGGTCACAGGGCACATATAGAGATGGGCAACAACTCACATTCACACCATTACTGAGTGGTAACTGAACCGAATGTACCACAACAGTGACCATATCAAACGAATGGTCCTATTGAAGTAAACACTCCTTTAAAGATTGTCATCTTTGAGTTTTTGAGTTCACATGGAGTTCACATGGGGCTCACCTACCCCAAAATCTAAACTACAGTACTTCTATTTTCACAGAGAGCTGGAACATTGTAATTTAAAAAATGAATATAGATACAGTCAACAATATGTAATTGCTTTGCATTTCCTTCCCTTCAGTGAAAGAGTGGTTTTATTGAATGAAATCATTAAATAAAGGCAAAGAACATCAGTGAAATCGGGTCATGCCAGTTAATGGCTGTTTAAAAACTCAAAGTGAAATTGTGTTTCTGAACAGAAAGTGTCTTGTTTTTGCGTTTTGTACAATATCTGTCATATGAATACTGTATATATTGTACAGTGAATCGTTGGTTTACAACACTACTGACATACATGCCAAGCTTTCTAGGACAAAGTGCTTGTAAATGGCTCTGTATTAAGTATAAAATACACTATATTGCCAACAGTATTTGCTCATCTGCTTTGACTCGCATATGCACTTAAGTGACTCCCATTCTTAATCCATCACGTTGAATATGATGTCAGTCCAACCTTTGCAGCTATAACAGCTTCAACTCTACTGGGAAAAGTCTCCACAAAGTTCGGGAATGAGTTTATGGGAATTTTTGACCGTTCCTTCAGAAGCACATTTGTGAAGTCACACAGTGATGTTGGATGAGAAGACCACGCTTGCAGTCTCCACACTCTAATTCATCCTAGTAGTGTTTTATTGGATTTAGGTAAGGACTCTGTGCGGGTTGTCAAGTTCATCCCAGTCTTGAGGGATTTTGCTTTGTGTACTGGTGGATGGACAAAAAAAAAACCCAAAACAAACCAAAACAGTGCCTTCCAATAGAAGCATGACATTTAAACCACAAAAAAAAACAAATTTGAGTCTGGCGCATGGGCCTCAAACGTTGAACATGTGCTCCTCTTCATGCATACGTGCGTTCATGCGGTGTATTGTAACCATGGCAGCAGACCAGCTGTGTGCCTGAACACGTGCATCGCACTCCTGTATTGAGCTCAGCAAGCAGTGCAATTCGTATACCTTCTTCGACTTCTTTGTCTCCTTTTTGTTCTTCTTATTAACTTCTTATTAGTGTCAAAAATTAATAATAATCTATTTTTGTTTTATGCAGGCAAAATACCATTCGCACCTATGAACAATTTATAATCTTCAATTTACATCTCATACATGTTTTTTGAATGTGTTGGAAAACCCAAGCAAGCACAGAGGGAACCTGCAAACTCCACAAAGGAAGGCCAGAGGCAAGATTTCGAATCACGGACCTCAGTGCTAACCACTGTTCCAACTACACTATGTTTGCAATGTATTCACAGGTGGAACAGATACATGTACAACCATTCACACTCACATTCACACATATAGTCAACTTAGAGTGCTCAAATAAACTAAAAGATGTCATGAATAAACACATACAGGACCCTAAATGAGTCACTAGATCAGCAATGGAAAATCTCAAGTTGTTTCCATATTTATTTTAACATCTAATTTTTCTCATTTGATTTCTTTGTGTCAGAGCATGCGGCTCTTTTATGCAAGGCACGGCAAGATAAGGTAAGTTTCGTTGTGAAGACCTTTCACATACAAGACAATTCGTGCTCTACATCAGGGGTCGGGAACCTATGGCTCGCGAGCAAGGTGTGGCTCTTTTGATGATTGCATCTGGCTCGCAGATAAAACAAAATATTCTCGCTTGTTTAATTCATCCATCGATTTTTCAATTTTCATTGGATGATACTGGCCTATGTTGGCCATTGCTGGGGAAACAGGTAAACGCCCCCTTTTGAATCAGTCGGTCATTAGCTCAGAGCTAATCCTTCGACAAATAAAATGGTGAAAAGAAAAAAAGATGATGAGTATGGTACACTTCAGGACGAATGGACCGAAGGATTCACCTTTGTGGAGAGAACAGGTTCTGCGGTGTGTCTAATTTGCGATGACAAAATACCATCGATAAAACGGTCGAATGTAAAGCGGCACTTTGACACGCGCCATGCTACGTTCGCATCAAAATACCCTGCGGGAGACAGCAGAAGGGAAGCATGCAAGCTACTGAGCAGGGTGCTAGCTAGCCAGCAGCAACTCTGCGTATGGACCCGGCAAGCTGACTATAATTTATATATATATATCTATATATGGATATACTTGAATCGGTTGCCAGCCATTCGCAGGGCACACATAGACAAACAACCATCCGCGCTCACACTCACACCGAGGGACAATTTGGAGTGTTCAATCAGCCTGTCATGCATGCTCTCTTAGTCAAAAAGGTTCCCAACCCCTGCTCTATATCAAACATTAAAAGCATGACAGAAAGAGAAACAAAATACTGTATCAAGACATTGCAAAAATCATAATTCAATCATCTAAAACAATTACATCAAAATGATTAAATGCAATTATCTGTCTAGATATATTCAAACATAATGTGCAAATGGGGATTAAAACAAGTGAATGAGGGATGGATTCATGAGAATTGCTGCAGTAAAGAATGTTTTCAGCCATGATTTAAATGAACTGACAGTGTGAGCAGCCCTCGGGTACTCTGGGAGTTTGTTCTAAGGGTGACGAGCATATTAACTAAATGCTGCTTCATTTTCTTTGGCTCTGGTTTTGGGAACACACAATAGACCTGCTCTAGATGACCGGAGAGGCCTCGATGCTTCAGAGGGTACTAATGCAAATGGCGTAAGAAAAAGCATTTTGGTTTAAGACCATTTAGAGATTTAGAGATTTCCAGTAAGTCTTTGATTTAAGGACTGGTGTGATGTAGTCCTGTTTCCTGGTGTGTGTAAGGTCTCTGGTGGTAGATTTTTGGATCAGGTGCAGCTGCCTGATTGATTAATTATTGTTTTTATTAAGACCTATAAAGACATAGTAAGTAAGTAAGTAAGTAATGTACCCTTCTGAAAATAAAAGCATGAACAGTGTTTTCTTTGTCTGGTTGACAAAGAAATGTAAAGTTGCGTGTCATTTGCAGAAGTATGATAAAAGATATGATACTACATAATCTGAGCAAGTAGCAGCAAATGAATATTCAAAAGAAGTGGTCCAAGAAGGGACCCTTGTGGAACCTCGCACATGATTCTTGTTCGCTCAGACTCGTGGTAGTCCGTATTTTGCAAGTAAGATTTGAACTAATTTAACACAGTGCCTGTAAGTCCCACCCATGTCACAGTCTGTCGAACAAAATGTTTTTCAAAGGTAGCATTGATATCTAGTGATACCAAGACAATGGTTTTGAGGGCATCATTATTCTGAAGTATGTCATTCAAGATCCTAGTAAGTGCAGTCTTAGTAATGTGGTGTGGTCGAAATCTAGATTGAAATGCATGACAGAGATTGTTTTGCATTCTAAAACTGTGAATCTGTAAAAAAAATTAAATAAAAGAAAGCACTTTTTGAGATTTTTCAGTGCTCTGGTGTGGTTTTGCAAAACTACCCCTTGAATTTTTTTTTCCCACCAAAAACAGAAGATTCGATACAATGCCAATAGTTAATTATTGATGAAGCTTCCAGGTTAGGCATGTTGTGAAAGTGGTTTTAGTCCTACAGTTTTCAGGCTATGAGAGAATATCCCTGTTGGAAGAGAATCATTCACTATTTGGAGTCAGGCAATTAAAAACATTTTTGAAAAAATGTGAATTCAGCATGTCAAGACACCATGCTGCTGATGTTAATTTTTTTAATTTTTTTCTTTCAAAGTTGTGTTTCCCAGGAGGGGAAAATGTTCAAGATTAACTGGAGAACAAAATGGCACATGTGACATTGTGATTTCTTTCCTGAAAGAGAGCCATTTACTTTTTGTCTTATCTGTCTTATTTTCTCTGTAAAAAAGGGTGAAAAGTTATTGCATGACTTGTCAGACAACAGTTCCGAAGGGACTGATGCTGTTGGGCGGTTGAGAGAAGACAACCTCTGAGAAGCATGAATGTCTTAACAGCAGTGGAAAAACGGATGCAATCACCTAAAGAAAACTTGTGACCTCCTCCCAAGTCTTCGCTGAATTAAGAAGCACCCACCTACATACTCATTCCTCACATAACTTGAGTTCATGGCAGCACAGTGGTATGTTGGAATCCCCCTTTGAGACTTTCTGCCACCCTTCGCTACTCTTCCTTTCTTCCACTGCAAACTGCCTGCTCTATATGTGGCACCGGAGCCGCTCGAGGAATCCATTCCAAATGTTTTCCATATTAGTTCAGCGCCTCCTCTGCTTCCAAATAGCAGCTATGGTGAGATGAGGCCTGGGCAGGGAGGGGAATAAGAGGTGGGGGCGGGAGGCCGACGGCGAGCCGGCAGCCAAGCTCGGACGTTTTCTAACAGTGCCGAAAAAAGTGCTGAGGACTGAGAGGTACAGATTGGGAGACATGGGCAAGAAAGATTCCTCAGAGCACAGGGATGGCGGAAAGAGGAAAGAAGAGAGCGCAGCGGCCGACGACGACCGCAAGTGCAGAGTGTGCCGCTTCCCTCTGCTTGTGGCCCTGTCGCAGCTGCTCCTGGGGGTAGCCGTCACAGTGGTGGCCTTTCTAATGCTGGCCATCAGCCCTTCACTCCTGGCCAGAGAGACGCCACATTGGGCTGGGATCATTGTAAGCGCCGTCTTCGTGCTCACCTTCTGCATTCCTTGCATGGAAGTTTCTGGTTTCTCGTTACTTGTGCATGTAAGGCAATGTGCCTCTGTTTTCACTGCATGCAAGTCGGCAGTGGTCCCATAGTACCTCACTCAACTGACAAAACACCGGTAGGATCACACGATAATATGAAGATCTAGTCGAAGTAGTTTGGATTGAACTGACAATGTCCAATGTCTAATCAAAACTGGTGTTTGATAAGGTAAGTGCATAGTCCAATAGAATCTTAGAAGTGAAGCATGCCACTTTGACCTTAAAGATACTAAAATTATTCTGCCATTTCCAGCAGTAAAAATTTTAATTGATAACGTCATTATTTTTTATGTACAGCCAAACCTCGTTTTTCGTCCATAATCCGTTCCAGAAGGCTGTTCGAAAACCGAAATTGTTCGAAAACCGAAACCACGCTCTTTTTAAAATTAAAATGTTTACTGAACACGTCTGCTCACAATGGAAAGCAACACGAGGAAGAGTCACTTCCTCGTCTACCCGAGGAAGCGTCACTTCCTCGTGTAAGGAAGGCGAGAGGAGTCAAATGGTGCATTCAAGTGCGCTCAGTTTGTTCGACAAACGAAATTTGTTCATCATCCGAGGCATAAAAAACTTGAAATTTTTGGTCGAAAACCGAATTGGTCGAGAACCAAGACATTCGAAAACCGAGGTTTGACTGTACATTTATTTTACTATTTACTATTGCTCACCGCCATATTCAATGAACACATCACTAGACAAGAGTTATGTGTGTAAACACTGGACGAGACTGCACAATCAGATACACACACACCAACTTAATTCATTTATACGAGTGTCAATTCTGAAAGAATAAAACCATATCGTTTGCAGCCAATACTATGAAATAAGTCTACCAAGTGACGATCCCTTTTTGATATGAAAGACTGAGCGCAGGGTGGTCTGTTTTTGGGACAAACATCTAGCCGATGAACCCGAAGAGGCTGCCCTCCTACAATATGTTGTGCCATGTGTTTGTGTGGGGGTGGCTTGGCCTCTTTAGTGCCGAGGTCACTGCCCTCCTCACTATACTGCGTTTCATAAACAACATTGCTGAATTTTCTTTTGAGAGATTTTGTCCTTGGAGTAAACCAGCTTTTGTCAAAGGATGTTGCTGGGTTTGAAGTATATCTACATGTTTGGTTGGGAGAAAATCCTTCAAAGTTTATCCAACAAAGTAGCCACATAACGGAACACCACATTCAATGTGGTGTGACCGTTCCTCTCCGAGCCGACTCGAAAAAGGCCAGAGAGTTAAACCAACGTCCTATATTGAGAAGATGAGCATCCATATAATTATACATGTAAACTAAGAAGAGCCACACAGTCACTTGAGGCAAAATGAATGTCAGCATAATCAGCTGACGGTCAACTGCCACATTTGGAGCATATCGTAAGAGTATACATGATGGCCACTTGCATAACGCAGTACTGTCGTACCCAAAACAAAAGCTGTGTAAAAATATTTTTACCTAGTAATATTCCGTTTTGATTGAAACTGTCAGTGAGGTTTATTGTTGTTGTGAATGGGGGTTGAAAAAGAACTCCCTAATTTCAAATACTATGATGACATAGAGATTGCATTTTTGAATGAATGATATGAGTGTCCTGACAGGATGGAGAGTTTTTACATACTCTGGAGTTTGCAGCCAGATGTAAGATAAGTGATGTGTTGGTTAGGATGCACCTTTTATTTAATATCACATAGGAAGTTTGATGAATATAGTATGAAGAGTCTAAAGCAATGTTTTACCGAGAATTATTTCCACCTATGATAGGAGTGGCAACTGGTTGAAAACGTAAGAATTAGACTTCAAATCAAGGACACAAGATCTGAAATGCTCTCAAACGTGTATATGACAGTGGCATTATCTCATTTGGATGTTTTTTTCCCCCAACAAATCATAACAAAATAATACATTTGTAACGCTAAAATTTTTTTTAAAAGCACACACAATTTCATTTGCATTTCTGCAAACTAAAATGAACAACTTAAAAGTATTGCAAAATAAATGTACAGGATATAAATGTATTTCAAAGAATTCATGGTATTATTTATTTATTTATTTATTTTAAATAACAGTAGCATGAGTGTTTACTTTACTTTGCTGATACATATTTTGTCAAACGTTCTTAATCGCTTTTAACCTGTGATGATAAATACTGTACTGGCATGTTACACGTTAAATGTGTACTGTAATAATTAGATTTAAAACTGCATTTTTTGGGGCATCTGGCAGAATCATCACTTTTCCAGAGACCCCCAAAACGGCATAGTTGTTGAACCATTGTCTTTGCAATGTCAACGAGAGGAAGCCATTTTCAACACTTTACATTGGTAAATAATTTGTAAAGTGAGGCGTTAACTTTGTGCATGTTGTATGTTGACGCTCCCAACCGGCTAACCGAACCAGTTTAGCTTGAAAGTTTACAAAACTAGCTTACCTGTGTCTGACAGATGTAAATATGATGTTGTGTCTCCAACTTTCAAGTTGCAAACCTTGTATGTTGCTGCTGGTAGAAAGGGCCGCTTGGCACTATTGTGTGAGTGAACACAGCTGGCTTACTTCCTGGCCAATGAAAGCGGCTCCAGTCGTTCTCTTCAAATTCAGTTCAGGAGGGGTGCACGCAGTCCTTGACATTGCGGAAGGAGAAATTGACCCACTGGAGTCCATGCAGGAGATTGAAGCGTGCAAAATGTGTTTATCAGGAACTGCAAGGTAGACCTCCACACCTCATGGATCACCACTGTGAAGTGGGCACTGAGGCACTGCCTTCCACCCCGATTGTTCATGTGCCTATGTGACGGGGGTGTTTTAATAAATACAATAAAGATAATGACAAAAATAATGCGTTCAGTAAATTGATTTCGACACTTATTCAGAGTTCAGTGCCCGCTGTTGTCATATTTTTGAATGAAATACAGTTCAATGACATCTGCACCACCTGCACCACAACTTAGACCTGCTCCAATCTGGTCTACTTTCGGTCACCATATTTTCAGGGGCACTGGGGGTATGTAAAAGATAAAACTCCGGTTTGCGCTTAGCATGGTGCTAATTCCCAAGCACTGGCAACAGAACTTACTCCAGCACATAATTCACGCCAAGCAAATGTGCGCCATGTATGAAAATAGTAAGTTCACAGTTGAGTTGAGTCCCAGTCATGTGATTTGACCTCTGCACCTCTGACGCAACTTCACCTATTGAAGGGCCTGACGAGGGCGTGTTTTCTATTTTCTTCACTAAATCAGGGTGCATTAAACTGAACAAAACAGCTTTTGTGGATGATTCGTCCCTATCTTAGTGGCTTGTCGAAAACATCTTTGGTCATCAGCATCCCGAGTTAGCGTCTCACGAGACGAATCCAAGTGAAAAACACTGGCGTCATCAAAAACTTTCCAGAGACTCTTGGTGAGTGCTTAAGAACCTGGGAACAACCGTCAAACAAGATGCTGCACGTTAGTCACAAGACAAACTGCGGCGGGGAAAGAAAGACCGTGTCTGTGGCAGTTAGAGTCATGTATTCAATGAATATGCGGTGTGTTAGTGGCAGACGTCAACATGTGAGCGAAACAATGTGTCGTGTTTTAGGGCCCAAAGCAAACGCGCGCACAACATGATCAACTTTAAACGTGATTAAAACTAATGACGCTGTGGTGGCTATATTGTTTTTGCAGCTCTGTGTGGTTGCCATTGTGGGATTCATCCTGTACTGTGTCACCTATCACCCAGATGAGCGCTCAACAGTGCAGTTCATTGTCAAGGTGGGTCTACTCTGTGCATGAATAAACGATGACGCGTTCATGTTGACAGTCAATGAGGCCCTCTAATTCCATCACAAGATTGGAAAAGGCATCGCGGAGACTGGGCTACGTTGAGCATAGGGGCGAGTTGAGCCGGCCCTTGTTGCTAAGAAACCGTTTTTAAAAATGATGATGTGACTAAATGTTTAGGGATAAGATTCCATTTAGTGGGACCAATGGAAAGTAAGAAGGGGGAGGAAGGGAGAGGTGGAAGGAGCGGAAACAAGGTATAGAGCTAAAGGCGATCTTCTAAAGTAGAACGGGAGGAGGCAAAGCTTTTTTTGGACAAACTATAGCACCAGAACTGTATGGTCACACTCATTCTGGCTGTTTGTAGGGGGCTGAGGGAGGTTTGGGGTTCGGGGTGCAACATCCTGAAAGATCTATCCTGAAGTTAGTCTGCTTAAAAAACCCCAAAACAAAACAAAACTTAACCTGCCTCACCATCGTGATGCTGAAAACTCAACCTAGCACAGTCACCCCTACCAAAGAGAGACGATGATGCAGAGGTTTTTTTTTTCTTTTGTCTGCCATGGATATAACTTCCCGGAGTACGTTTTCATTTAATGTATGCAATTGCAATCTTAAAGTAGATCACATCAGTCTATCACAGTGCGGTATGACCTAGCAAGAGTTCTCGATTCATCAGTCATCTCTTGTTTGTGCACACACACATAGAGGACTTTTCATGAAGGTTCTATTCATTGAGTTCAAAGAATTTATGAAGAAATATTGCAAGAAGGGGCGGCCCGGTAGCCCAGTGGTTAGCACGTCGGTTTCACAGTGCAGAGGTACCGGGTTCGATCCCAGCTCCGGCCTCCCTGTGTGGAGTTTGCATGTTCTCCCCGGGCTTGCGTGGGTTTTCTCCGGGTGCTCCGGTTTCCTCCCACATTCCAAAAACATGCATGGCAGGCTCGTTGGGCACTCTAAATTGTCCCTAGGTGTGAGTGTGTGCGTGGATGGTTGTTCGTCTCTGTGTGCCCTGCGATTGGCTGGCAACCAATTCAGGGTGTCCCCCGCCTACTGCCCGAAGACTGCTGGGATAGGCTCCAGCACCCCCCGCGACCCTAGTGAGGATGAAGCGGTTCGGAAAATGAATGAATGAATGAATATTGCAAGAAGGCCACATAACAAATCCATTATTTATACGTGTGTGTGTGTGTGTGCGTGTGTGTGTGTGCGTGTGTATGTGTGTGTGTGTGAGTGTGTGTGAGAGAGAGAGAGAGAGAGAGAGAGAGAGAGAGAGAGAGAGAGAGAGAGAGAGAGAGAGTGCATGTGCAGTTAGTGTTAAAAACGGTTGGAATCTTTTGTTAAAAGTATAAATCCTAACGTAATGTTGAGACTATGGAACAAAGAACCAAAATGCCCAAAACAGCATTACAGTAAAACCACTATAAACTGCTCATGACAATACAAGAGCTGCTTCAAATATTTGATTTTACCAAGCTGGGTATAGAAAATGAATGAAGGGAGGTATCTGTAGTCAACAGACCCGTGTGTTAATGTTTTGTAAAAAAATTAATAAAACCTCTATGAGGAATGTCTTCTTTAAAGTTGAGACATGCCAGTTGTTAGATCCCTTCCCCGTGACCGCGCCCCCTTCTACTCGACTATGCTTCACATTTCACGGCTGTTCCAAACTTAGCAAGAATGCCATTTGGAATCAAGCGGCGCTCATCATCTTGCATAATTCCATAAGAAGGATGTAAGTGAGCACAAACACGAACACAGCGAATAAAGGCTGCAGTTATGTAAGCGATGGATTAAGATCAAACTTCAGTGTGACTGCGCTTGTGAGATTGCGTGAACGTCATAAAGTCATTGTCACATTTTACAACTGTATTTTTAGATACACACACACACACACACACACACACACACACACACACACACACACACACGCAAAACAGGAGGCAGGGCTCCTGATCTGAGGGTTAGGTCTTGCCCTGTGGAATTATGGGTAATCTCTTTGAAATCAATCCGCAACAGGCACTGAGCCAGCACGCCTGTTTAGTTTGCCTGTTCAGTTTGACTTCTCCTGGTTCGGAGACTGAAAACAGTGGAAACATACAGCACCCCCTTATGCAACCGGGAATAATTATAAGTCTCGAATGGAGTACATTTTGCATACATTTTGTGGGGGTCATTTTAAATCATGTGCCGTTTTATAATATGCCAATGCCATGTCCTTTGAGGTCACGGTGAAGATGATCTTTGGCCACTAAATCATTCCCCTTTTATCGCAAGAGGACCTCCCGCAATAGCAACAGCCTGCAAACAACAACAGACTACAAATTGCAAATCCCTCACAAAAGTCATGTGAATGAATGCTGTTTATATTTTTTATAGTTTATGTATGTTTATATTTACACCATAGAGCTGGTTTGTACACTAAAGCTTGAATGAGTCACCACGTTCTATTTAAATTGTAAATTCAGTCGCATCAGAACTAATGGATGTGTCATAAATTCTTTACTGCAACGTAAGACACCAGTAGTTTTCTGTCAGTTAAATATCCGTCGGTCTGTTGTCACAAATTGCGTTCGTTGAATGATTTAAAATATTTTGTTACGGTGCTATAATTAGACGCAGTTGCGAAACAAGTTCAAGAATAATAAGATCTCCAAACTGACAGCTGAGTTGAAATAATTCCAAGCAAAGAAACGCATGGAGCCCTGATGAATAGATCACAGCGTTTTCTGTGAAATACCAGATTCTATTCAATAGGCGCTGTGAGCATAACAGAAATGAAATCACAGCAATGTGACTGATATATGAAGCTCATTGCTTTTTCTGTCCAAGATCAGGCCGTTGGTCTTTCAGTAAAAAGTCCATCCATTCATTTTCTTTGGCGCTTAGTAAGTAAAGTAAGTAAAGTTTATTTTTAAAGCACAAAAAGCTTGCACTCCATACCATTCAGGTTAAAAATAGAATAGATAATTAAAATTACAGCACTTAAAATGGACGCTTATTCTCCCTGGTGTTGCAAGTGAGCTGGAGCCTATCCCAGCTGACTTTGGATGAGGTGGATGACACCCTGGACTGGTCGCCAATCAAACGGCAGGGCACAAAGTCAACAAAAAATGGGCAATTTAAAATCTTCTCATAACCTTTGGAAACGTGGGAAGAAGTCAGAAATAAACTATGCAAGCACAGGGGAAAACATACACACTGCTCTGAAACGAGATTGGGGCACTGAACCTCAGAACTGTGCGACGGGCCTGTTAAGCACTAGTCCAGGGGGGGAGTTACATGGTGCCCAGGGGCGGGTCATACACATGCTTGTAAACTTGGCTGTTCAGCTTGTAGCGAGTTTCGGCAAAAAGTGCGGCAACACTACTGTCAAACCTCGGTTTTCGTCCATAATCCGTTCCAAAAGGCAGTTTGAAAACCGAAATTGTTGGAAAACCGAAACCACGCTCTTTTTAAAATAAAAATGTTTACTGAACACGTCTGCTCACAATGGAAAGCAACACGAGGAAGCGTCACTTCCTTCGTCTACCCGAGGAAGCGTCACTTCCTCGTGTAAGGAAGGCGAGAGGAGTCAAATGGTGCATTCAAGTGCGCTCAGTTTGTTCGAGAACCGAAATTTGTTCGTCATCCGAGGCATAAAAAACTCGAAATTTTTGGTCGAAAACCTAATTGGTCGAGAACCGAGACGTTCAAAAATTCGAGGTTTGACTGTAATCAATTGGACATGTGCATTCAATAACGCCCCCGATATGAACACGCATCGCTCAGCATTCACACAAGAACATACCTGTCGACTTGTACGTTTTCTATCTGTTTTTTATCCGGTTTTTTTTATCCGTTCAAATCATGTACGGCGTATTACAACTTTTATACGGGGGGGAAAAAAAACAATTGTGAACCGATCTCACAAAGACCATTTTGGCTCAAATCCAGATCGTCTCACCTGCTGGTAGCCGTCGTCGATCGCTACTATTGTCACGGCAAACCAGCAAAAGTAATCCTCAATCGTAATTTTTTTTTTTCATCGCTTCGTACGGTCGGATTGAGAAAGCATGATGTGCGCACGCGCGGTAAACCGTTGTACGGGTTTTTGTTGCTTTGTAAGGGGAATCGTAATCATTTATAAGGGCAGCTATCAGCCGAGGTTGACAGGTATGCAGGAACAATATTGCTCAATACGTGATGTGACACTTCTCTTCCTGCCCACAGCTCCTGTACTTTACCTTGTGTGTCCTCGGCCTGGTCATATCCACATTGGTGATGGCTTTTGCCGGATACCACCACGCACAGATCGGCAGCCTCAGCTGCATGCCCACTGCCGAGGCCTGCGTGTGCACGTTGGACCCCCATGACCCCTTAGCTCGCACTTTCACCTACGAGGGCGTCCGCGACTGCCAGGACATCACCGAGACGCTGGCGCTCTACCATTTGCTCCAGATTGTGCTGAACCTGGGCCAGGCCTTCCTCTGTGCTGTGGGCGCCTTCATCATGTGGAAGCGCCGCTACCAAGTCTTTTTCTCCGGCCTTCAAATCGGATCTTTCCAGCGGTGGAACAAAGCTTAACGGGATGACTCAGCAGATCACAGGGGACACGCCAACTTTGGCTCTTTAGCGTGATGTCTTGTCCATCTCGTGTGGTGATTGTGTGATGTATAAAATGCATTTTTGTACCACTTTTGTATGTCGCAACTGGTGAGCAGGGTCATTTGCTTCAGAATTGTCATCAAATTAGACAGGCAAGCACACATTTTGGAAGATATTTCAACCTCTGAATTATTCCATCACAAGCAAGTATGTGCTCTAAATGTGTTTGGATAGCAGAGCGTAATGCACAAGATGAAAATGGCATGTTATGTGCTCAACCTGGTGGAAAAAAAAGCACTTTCGGTGTTGACTTTCTTAGGTTTTATTGCCAGCCTCCTTAGTATATAGCTAAGAGATTATTTTTATGTTCTGGTGAAAGTCTTTCCATTCTCTGCAAACCAAGGCAAAACCGTGCATGAAAATCAGTGTCTTGCTTTTAATTTATTGTTTTGCAGCCCAAGAGTCACATTACTTCATTTTCAGTGCCATGTGGTTCATTCTCTATGTTTAAGATGTTGAAGCAAACGACAAAAGTAAAAAAAAAAAAAAAACTTCTCCCGCCGACTTGCATGGTTTCTAACTTGCAGTGCTGCGATCATTAACTTTTATGAAGACACTGACAAGCTACAACATTTAAGTCAACTTCTCCAACAAAATAAAAGAGCTTTCATTTTCAGGAAGAAGTATTCATTTGATTACTGGTATGTTATATTTGTTTTAATATTTTATTTTATCTAGAACATTATACTTCCATTTCTTTTTTAGCTTTATTAGAGAGTTACGGGCTCTCTGTACTAAGTCAGAGCAAACTACAATCATACTGTTTATGTTAAATGAATATATTTGGACTATTTTGGCTCACGGCTATTATTTTTGACACTTACTGAACTCTTGTAACGGGAAATGGAAAATATACAACATGAGCAACATCAGCACACAGCAACAGTGGATTTTATTCGTGTCGAGTTCCGAATTCCACTTTGGAACAGAGAGGAGCGTGCCAGGCCACCAACATGAATCAAATTGTCTGCAGAAGTCCAACTACAGGACTGTGGTCACAGAGAGACACGGGGTGATGCAGATGAGGAGGGGGAGAAAAGGGGTACTCTGACAGGCAGCGGGACTGGAACAAGCAAATTGTCTCCATACTGAAAGGAGACCATTAATGTATGCGTTTCGTGTGCATGAGGTGGAGAAAGGCAATAAATACAAATAAATTCAACCTGAATTAAATAATTAAATATGAATTTAAAAATACTTCAAACTAAAACACAGTCTAATCTAAATCAACAAAATTTCCCAACTGAATATCTTGCAAGCCGATTCTAAAAATAGTTGATCAATGATGGAGCATTTTGAATTCCTAGGAATGTTGTAGATGCAATCATTAAAAAAGTGAACACTGGCAGAGATTTACAGAAACCGCGCCGCATGCTGATATGTTTCCAAATCATTGCGGCACATCATTAGCATGATCGGTGTCTTCACATAAATGGTCGTCATTAATACTTAATAACACATAATGCTAACATTATTAAAGGTAATTTGAGCAAATGTTATTTCAGAAGCTTGCACGAAACTGGTCACATGAAAGAGTCTCTCAGCTGCAAAAGGCTCGTTGAATTGATCGGATAGAAATTGAGAATGTAATTAATAGACTTACTTTCACCGATATATTGGCTAAAATGGATCAATGACCGCCCTTATTTTGGGCATTTTGCCACTCCTTTACAAGCGCCGCAAAGGGCGTGACAACATATTCAATTAATGGTAATCAGGGCTACTGTGGTGGTTGTGGCGTATTGTCAATCTCGACCGAGACTGGAGACAAATTCCTGTCTAATGGGTAGCTGGATTCTGCCACAAAGTTTCATTACAACATCCACCAAGTTTCCTCTTAGTCCAATATCATGAAAATAAAGAGAAATACTAGAACAGGGGTGTCAAACTCATTGGACATTTTGGGCCGCATACGGCCTCTGTAGATGTCAAGCGGGCCGGACCATTCAAATTATACTATATCTGCTATAAATAACCAAAATATCATCTCAGTGATAATTTTACAGGTTACCCCCAGTGAGTCCCAGGGACTCACTGATCAGAAAAGTATGAGTCCCATTATGTATTTAGAGAGTCTCAAATTTCGAATTCCGAAATGGTCTACTTATTCAATTGCATACGATAATAACACAAACAACAACATATACATACAATTACAAACAAATGCTGCAAAAATTAAAATAATTCAGTAGCAGGCCTGAGGATTTCGGAAATTCACGGTAACCGTTTTTCGGTTCCGTCGGATTACCCAATGGGAAACCACGGGAACTAATTTGGGCTTCCGTAAATGTTCATCATGGGAACCCATTTTTCTATTTGGACTGATATTCATAATCAAGAATTCTGAAACTTAAAAGTATAACGTTTTAAGGGTAAATGTTTGAAAACAATGCATTAACAATGAACATTAAATCAGCAGCTGTGTACTTCAGGTTTATTCAAAAAAATAAATGGATGAAAATATGTTGTACTCATATGGCATCATGAATACAACATCCCACAAAATCTAATTCCGTGTCTTTTATGCATATTTTCACTTTTGAATTATCGTGTAGCCCTGATCGAACCTCGTTCGGGGCCGGTTTCGCCCCGCGGGTCGTATGTTTGACGCCTCTGTACTAGAACAACAAAAACCACAAGGATCTATGAACAAAAACAAGAGCGACTATGGCTGGTATCGAGAGTTCTAGACAAGCGCACTTGAAGCACAAATAGCAAGCAAGGTCAATAATCCGACAAGGTGGAGCAGAAGTCAAAGTCCTTAAATACAAGGCTGTGCTTGATGGGGAAACGAGGCACAGGTGCACCTGCTGGAGAGAAACGCCCTTCACTCCAGGTGGATCTGGAACACAATCAAGACAGAACACGACATTCGCTACGCAAAGGTCGACCAGTGTATATATTTTTTTCAAGGCAACGAAGCTTTGTTTGTATAGCACATTTCATCTACAAAGTAACTCAATGTGCTTCACAGTTGCATATATCCGTTGCGCACTACGCATGTTTTGTGTTTAGGGCGCACTGGCCCTGTACGTTGCTAACAACTCAGATGTGCAAAGTAAAAATCCCTTAACGACTTAATAGAGTGACTTTCTTCAATATCAGTGCTGCTTTCAAAGCCTGAAATCAAATGTATGACTCTCGTGTGACATCGGCGAGAGACAATGTAACCTCTGTTCCAGCTCACATGTATTTGACGCTGATCGTAACAGTTAATTCAGACGTGACAAGTATGACTTCTCATAGCAAATGAGCTGCGGTGTTTTCTCAAAGATTGTCCTGTTGTGGCAAGTCATCAGCACTGGCGTTTTGGAATCAGTCTCGAGGTCATGTTTACCACATCACCTTTTCTAATTTTATATTTAATATACATTTGGGAAGGGAGGAGACTAATTATTGAAGTTATGTAGGTGGAATTTGTTCCCGTTCCTGCTTGATGTAAAGGTTCACCTGTTCAACACGTCAGGGTCACCGTTGTCGTATTTTACGCTTCATAATGCACCACACATTTTCAATGGGAGACGGGTCTGGACTGCAGGCAGGCCAGTCTAATCCTGCAGAATGTGGTTTGGCATTGTCTTGCTGAATTAAGCAGGCGCGTCGTCCACGACAAAGCCGCAGCGTGGATGGCGGCATATTGTGGCCGCCCGAGGGAGTGAGGAACAATTGCACTTACATTTTTGAAAGCACAAACCACACAGAGTGTTGGCAAGTCATTAGTCAACATGTTATGCACAATCACGGTGTTACGTCAGTACTAAAATTACCACGGTAAACTGGAGAAAATTCTAGTAAATGATGAAACAAGTAAACCAATGACTGACGAAATAATTGACACGAAACATGCATTTGAACACTGACAGCCTTTGTGCCTCAAAGTGGCGACGCTACAATATATTTCTCCAAATACCTGTATGTACCGTTCAGCATTATAGGTGCCTTCACAGATGGGTAAGTTACCTACACTAATACTGTACAGCCCCATACCATCATCACATGGCGTTTGAACTTTGCATCCATAACAGTCCGAATGCTTTTATGCTCTTTGCAATTTCACAAAAACTATTTGAAATGTGGACTCGCCGGACCACCGAACACTTTTCCATTTTGCATCAGTCCATCTGAGATGAGCTCGGGCCCAGTGAAGTCGGTGGCGTTGCTGGGTAATATTGATAAATGGCTTTTGCTTTGCATAGCATAGTTTTAACTTGCACTTTTAGATGTAGTGCTGAACTGTATTTACTGACTTTGGGTTTCTGAAGTGTGCTGATATCCTTTTCACATCAATGGCAGGATTTCTTGTGTGTTTTTTGTTTGTTTGTTTGTTTGTTTTTGATGCAGTGCCATCTGAGGGATTGAAGGTCACAAACATTCAATGAAGCTCTTTTTATACCCAATTATGGCACCGACCTGTTCCCAGGTAGGCCCTTCCCCTGTGAGATGCTCCAAACAGGTTGAACTTTTTGGTTCTTTTATCTGAGACAAAAATTTTTTTTCTTTAGGTTGCTATTTATTTTTCATGTTCTGGCGGAAATCTTTCGCCTTCTTCGGAGTGTCACATGATGGCATGTGACTTGTCTTCATCGGACCATTTTCCAAACACTTGTTTGATTTCTTTTTTGCCACCTGTCCCAACGTTTTTGGAACGAGTTGCAGCCAGTAAATTCTATGTCAATGATTATTTGCAAAAAAAACCCCAAAAAACCAAACAGATTTATTAGAACGTTAAATATCTTGCCTTTGGAGTGTCTTCAATGAAATATAGATTGAGCATGATTTGCAAAACATTGTAGTCTTTTTTTATTGATGTTTAACACAACGTTTCCAACTCCATCCAAATTGGGTTTGGACATTCAAATAATGAAATGCGCATTATGATTGACGCTGCAAGGGCTGGCACCTTTGCGCTTGTGCCGTTTTGTGGTCATGACACATCATGTGAGGACAAAAGGCTTAGACATAGCAAGTCACATGCCTGTCATCACGGGGGCATGCTTATTTATAAAAGACACTGAGAAGGAACCTTCCACCCTCCTTAACAATCAAATGTGAGGTCACATGATCTTTTAAGACAAAAACATTGCAGAATGTCGCTTCGGGTGACCCGTGATACAACTGTGATTCTCGAAATGGAAAACACAGACTTCTGTTGCACAATTTGACAAAATGCCTTAGTGCGGAACCAGCGATGGCCAGTGTACAAATCTCAAATCTTGACCTTCCTGTGCGGAGTTGTTCCACTCACCTTCCTCCCGTGTTGGATATTTTCCACATTGGCACTGCATGATTCGTCATACCAAAAACACACGTTAGGCTCATTGGAGAGTCTAAATTGTTACAATTATAAGCAATGGCACTGACACGTGACCCTAATGAGGAAACGTGCTATAGTAAACAAAATATAAAATATTTACACAGTAAATGCATACATCTACACTGTCAATGAAATATATAGAGTCTAGCCAAAAATAATTTCATTGTAATCTGCAAACACTTAAAAAGGGGTAAAAGCATAGAATCACATTATTTCTCATAATTTGGTTCTCTCTTTTCATTTCAAAAACAGGCATTTTCTTTGTATTCAGTCTCACAAAATTAGGTATACTTGCACAGTACAATTGATATGCACTTGTACGTTTAGTATAACGACAATTCACAATTGCGCTGTATCATACACTTTGGTGGACATCACTAAATCATATGAATTAATGTATTTTTTTTTAAAGGAGTATATTTGTTTTAAATATTGTAATTAGTTCGCAGGTGACTGTGACATGCTCACATGTATGTTTGAACGTATTGATAAAATGTAGACTACCCAAAAAAAAACAATATAGCAGTTTTCTCCATGATACCCCCGTGGGAATTAATTTGCGCATGTTTGAACATATTTTGCAAGTACATTCAAATGTGTTTGCCAGTCAAAAACGTTCTTTTATTGAAGAAAAAAAAAAGTGAAGAGATGATCTTTTTTTTTTTCCGTAGCCTTCCCACATACAGCCCGTGGAAAGAAGAAAATCCCGGTGGCGTGCCAGAACATGCTTTTGTCAAAATACCCCGAGGTTCGAAAATCATCGAAAAATTTCCACACAGCATGCTTTGTCACGCAGAAATCAAGCCTGTTTTTTTGCTCGTCGCACTACCGAAAAGCTTTCACGCTCGCATACATTACTGACATTTTTTTCGAATGGACTACAGAAACACTCAACATACTACTGTACTAAAATGCCCCCTCACATAAATGGCTGAAACGTTCTCACACATCATAGTGAACCACACTCCTATATCGAAACAAACCTTGAAGTTGTGTGTGAGAACGTTTCAGTTGTGTGTGAGGGAGTCCTGAATGATATCCTTGACAGATACTTCACCTCACATGCTTTTTCTCTCCGACACCACCTCATTCAGTGATTGCTAGACTTTATTTGTCTGGTCGACGCGGTAACAGCTGCTCACTAAAGTGTCTCCGCGTGGGCTAAATTTAATGGCTGTCATGGGCAGCAGGAGCAGAGACAGGCCTGCTGGTGTAAACAGCAAAGCAAAGCCAAGAGGGGAGGGGAGGGGCGAGACGAGACAGGACGGGGTTCCCTGCAGGAGCGTCAGGACAGGATTGTGCGATGCGTTCATCTTCTGGGTTACACAAGGACAAACCTCGAAGATGGTGAAGCATTTTGCTGCGTAGGATAAGCAACGCAGCATGTCGTGGAAGCACACGCTAGAACATTTTGCAAAGGAAAACATGCTGAATGTTTTGTTTCAAATATACTGTCATTAGCTGGTCCATGGAATTGTTTTTCACCATTGGAGCAAAATAAATATCTTAATTGAGGATTACTGTTGGAGCCTTAGAGACTGACTGACGTCAAATGGGTTTATGGAGTTTGCGAAAGTGGACAAATCCAGCCAACCTCCGAGTTGTTGTTATTAAATAATTGAAATTGGATTAATCCAGGGTCAGAAATCTAAACTTAATTAACAGAACGGCAAAGTTTTGAACAATATCATATCAGCATAAAAAAATAAGTTCATTTCAAAACACATTCAGACATTAAAACATTGACAATCACCATTAACTCTGACGATGCGTGATTGACGTACAGGATGTGTTTCAACTGTCAACAAGAGTAAAAATAGGATAACTGCTTGTAAGGTGAGCTGCTTCACATAAAGACTGAACCAAGCCAAGCTAAGATAAACTGCAAGCAGCCAGGGCAGAGATGCGTGCTGTGCTTCCAAGTTCCATTTTTGGGCCTATGCTCATCAGTAGACTAGACGTTTTGTTTTTCCTCTCGCTGGTGGTCTTCTTCAGTGGCAAGCGTGTGCATTTAGGACTCATATTTGACCAAATTGTCTCGGATTAGCGAATTGAGATTTTACTCACGCTGCTTCAAGGCCTTCATTAGGCCCCAAAATAAACATCCACCGCAATACTCGGTTGTCTGCACTGATAGCAGAGAACTATTTCACTCCTTGAACTTGACTTGATCAAGTTAAAAAAAAACTCTTCAGATCCCATAAAACAACGGCAGCTTGTAATTTTGTTTTTCATGAAATCTAATAGGAAAATAGTTAAGTATGCAGTTTTCCACCAAAGATACACAAAGTCAATTTACTCTAAAAAAAGACTCAATTTTGTGTCAGTCTAAACAGAGTAAAATTTACACTTGGAAGAGAGTCAAATATTCAGAATACATTTTACCCTCAGTGGATTAATTGTACTCCAAACCATTTTAACCCAACATTTATTTGATGGGAACATAAGTTGCTCATCCACATTTTACACTGATGAGAGCATCATGTACTCTATCCATTCTCTAGATTCATTGCCGCGCTAGTGCACTGAAATAATATGGCAGCTTTCTTCGGGCAGGAGGCGCAGGTACACTAGGAAATGACGCTTCCTCGTGTTGCCTTCCATTGTGAGTAGACGTGTTCAGTAAATATTTTTATTTACTGAACACGAGCGTGGTTTTGGTTTTCGAACAATTTTGGTTTTCGAACAGCCTTCTGGAACGGATTATGGATGAAAACCGAGATTTGACTGTATTTAGGGACAATAACCATCAGTAAGACTTGGAAGACTTCATACTTAACTACTCGGTCATGGCTAAAAAGCTTGATAATCAAGTTTGATCGTTTGGACTGAATTTCTGGAGGAAATTTGCAACTCAGACTTCGAAGGCAGAACATTTAAAGCATCTTCTATAATGTTTGCTGCCCTCATTAGCGTTGTGGGTGGGCTGCAGCCTATCGTAGATGACGAGGCGAAAGGACGGCTACACATCTTGGACTGGTTGCCAGTCAAGAGGAAGGCAACAAAAAGGTGCATGAAATCACTTCCCGTATTTAACCACACCTGGTAAGTGACTTAGTCTGGTCTGGAGTTCTTGCATGTCAGTTGGCAACATAAATGAAACCGCTCACAAGACAGCATCAGAGTTTCACTGATATTGGAGAAGTAACCGAACACTGGAGTTAAAACGACTGTACTGCCTGAATGAAGGACCGCCCCTTCTGTTCATGGAAAAGTTGTTTTCGGAAACAAACTGCAGGGAAAGTCACACAAGCGTTCATCACATTTAAATATCTAGATATACTTTATTTAAACAAAGTTCAAGAAAGAGTAGACGAGGACAGACATTTATTGTAAATCACTTTGTTGATGACCCAATAAAAAATAAAAAAGCATTTATTTGTCTCCAGTCGTTACTACATGCTATGCCCACGTACAATTTAGAAGTAAAACCATTTTCAAGTCATAACGATCAATTTTATTCACATTCAGTTGTTACGGTGTGGTAATCTGACTGAATGGGAAAGGGAAAAAAAAAAAAAAAAAAAAAAAAAAAGAGGTGGTGCAGTAAATGCATCACAGTCAAAGGCAATCACCCCAAACTGACCAGGTTTCTCCCTTTTGTATGGAAAAAGTGCATTTGAAACAAATGATAATCCAGTTTTAAAACATGGTTAAGGCAGCAAAGATTCCAACTCAAAAATGGCATTAAAAAATACAAAATAATACTCCAGTTTTTAAAAAGCTTTTACCAGAAATCTAAAAGGGATAAGGACACTTTCCTAGCTCACGGCTAAGCACGGACTTCGGTACCAGTCGTCCACTTTCTGATCTGGCGACATTAAGTAATTGAAGGCATGAGGGCTGAGAAAGCAAAGAACTAATCTGACCAGAACAGTTCCCTTCACCCTCTGTGGGCCACTCGAACGCCACAACCAGCACACGCGCGGCAAGTCTGCCCCAATCATTCACAGAGTCGCCCCACAACAGCGCTGTCATACAAAAGGCACTTTGCGACTAATCAACCATTGATGAAGTAACTGCAGGTATGCATTTTTCCAAACAGTGGGTATTCCCATCCATCGTGTCCAGTTTGGGCAATGAGACCCTCAGTGATTTGACATGTGGTGGTTATTCTGCTGCGGACCCAATAATCCTTGCCTCTGCTTGTGCTTCCTCTGCTCGGTCATCTGTGGAGGACACAACAAGAGCATGCGGTGGAGTTTTACTTTGCACGCAGAGCAGACACGATACACGCGATAACAGGGATCGGCCGGTCGATGGGACAACCACGACGGAGCTTGTCGTATTGTTTATTTGAAGCGCTCCCAGCTTCCCCCCCCCCAAGTGAGCGTTACGTTAACACATCTGTCGCAAGAGGGACAAGGACGAGCCTGTGACCGGGATCACATGCAGCGGAGGGAGTCATCAGTCACGCTTGCATCAGCGTAGTCATCCACAAGGCCCGAGGCCAACTTTAACCTGTCAAAGGTCGGAGAGCTTTCTAAAAAAAAAAAGTTGAGGTTATATTTGGGATACAGTGATCCCTCGCTCTAACGCGGTTCACTTTCCGCGGCTTCACTGTTTCAGGGATTTTTTTTGGTGCAATTTTTTAATGCTTTTAACCCGTGTGTCAACAGTACAGTATTTCCAAAAACTATTATAGTTATTTGTTGAAAAAGTTTTTTTTTTTTGTAATTGGGCCTGAAAACAGGGTTAAGTTGTTGATTTCAATGTATATATAGTTAATTATTGTGTAATAACTGTAAAAAAATAAAGTTCACAACTTCACGGATTTCACTTATCAATGGTTCTTTTTGGAACGTAACCCCCGCGATAAACGAGGGATTGCTGTATTCGGTTGAGACTTGACTCGGGGGGTGGGCGCTGGTCCAACTGCAAGAGATTGTTCTATTTCAACTTCATTGTGATCCTGGGTGAGGCCTTTAGTTGCTGACGACTAATGCCAGGCTTAAGTGGGAGTGACACGCCATCCAGTCACTGGTGGTGTGCGTAATGGCTGACATGTAGCTTGACTAATGTCTGCAATAAACGGGAGCGACATGCCCACAGTCGGGTGCTGCGTGTAACAAATAGCATTGGAAAGAAGAGAAAGTCTTTGCTGCCATTGTATGGACACATACAATGGTAGCATTGTATGGACACATATACAGTCAAACCTCGGTTTTCGAACGTCTCTGTTCTCGACCAAATCGGTTTTCGACCAAAAATTTCGAGCTTCTTATGCCTCGGATGACGACCGAATTTCGGTTCTCGAACAAACTGAGTGCACTTCAATGTGTCACTTGACTCCTCTCGCCTTCCTTACACGAGGAAGTGACGCTTCCTCGTGTAGCGTTACATTGTGAACAGATGTGTTCAATAAAGATTTTTTTTTTAAAAGAGCGTGGTTTTGGTTTTCGAACAGCCTTCTGGAACGGATTATGGTCGAAAACCGAGGTATGACTGTAACCCCCCCCCCAAAAAAAAATGTAGACTGACCAATGACAGGAGGGAAAGGGGTGACATGAAAATTACTCATTGGTGGTGGAGAAACTTAGATCACATTGCAACAGAAGAACACATGCCCGCTGAGGTAACACTGGAGGGGTGGGGGCGTTTGTGATCATTGCATGTGACGGGCAAATACGGAGATGGTGTCGAAAGTACAGTCATACCTCGGCTTTCGTCCATAATCGGTTCCAGAAGGCTGTTCGAAAACTGAAATTGTTCGAAAACCGAAACCATGCTCTTGTTAAAATAAAAATGTTTACTGAACACGTCTGCTCACAATGGAAAGCAACAGGAGGAAGCGTCACTTCCTCGTCTACCCGAGGAAGCGCCACTTCATCATGTAAGGAAGGCGAGAGGAGTCAAATGGTGCATTCAAGTGCGCTCAGTTTGTTCGAGAACCGAAATTTGTTCGTCATCCGAGGCATAAAAAAACGCGAAATTTTGGGTCGAAAACCGAGACGTTCGAAAACCGAGGTTTGACTGTATACAAGTATTCTTCGTCCTTCAGAGTCATTTGACAAACAAATTGCATATCACAAGGTCCTTAAAAGAGCTCCATTTCCTGCGACCTTTTGGCCTGCTAACATTTTTCCGGTCAAGAGTCTCAAGCTGACATGCTGGCGTAATAGTGACAGTCGGACGATGAGAGTACAAAAATGGCTCTTTACCTGCTCCTTGAGCTCAGACAGCTGAGCGGAGAGCTGCGCAACCAGCGTGACGGTGCTCTCCAGTTTCTCCTGCAGCGATCGCATCTCATTCTGCTCGTTATCCCCCTCGTTGCTCACCAGAGACATGGCTCTCATTCGGGGGAACCACTCCAAGTTCTTTTCCTGAGAGATGAGGGAGAGATCGGGTGCGAGAGAAACCGTGAGAAGGATGAAGTGCAGAACGGGGGGAAAATAGAGCTGAGTCAGAATGTCAAGGAGACGGCAGCGTCGGCAATTTTGCCGCCGTCAGCCCCGAGCAGGTTGCGATTCGGGGTGTGTTAAAGTGCGTCGGCCGGACTGAGGTGGAAGACTCAACATGGGGCTGTTAGCTACTGACATCAACTTTTAGTCAAAATCATCCTCTCACAATAGAATCTGTTCTTTGCTTTGCACTTGAGCGTGACGGCGGTTCGGGTTTCAGGGCGCAGGTCAAGCATGGTCACACACTCACTAATAAGTGGCATTTCCATGCGGGTATGAGTCACTCTCTTCAATTAAAAACTCAAATTGGACTCACGTGTTGTTGTTTGAGAGTGTGTAATCTTAAATGCCAAAGAGACCTTTATGAAGGTGGAAATGCACATCTGTCAGCCGACATTCTTGAGTGTTTTCTTTTCATCCAAAACATAAAAGGTATTTTGTTGAGCGGATTTAAATTAAAGAAATAAATCTGGGGATTGCTGATTTTCCATTGGAGCAGCAATAATGAGGACAAGCGGTAGCGAGAGAGAGAGAGAGAAAATATTTTTTCTTATTCATAATTGGACAGCAAAAAACAAATGCTTATGCCGTTGCCGCATGGCGATGCCACATCGGGGCTTTTTTGTTGTTGTTTGTTTTGTTTTTGTCCATGATATGATCTTACTTTGAGGAGTTCAATATTTCAGAATCTTTTTGAGTGGAGAAAAGTAAAACTGTAGTTGAATGAACCACAAACTTTTGAGTGCACAAAAGCGGTAGTGCAAATCAAGGGTGGGCAAATTATTGCAACAGGCCACTTATATATAGCCTGTGTTTTTTTTTTTAATCCGGCCAACTAAGCAGTTATATTAGGACAGTTCATTACAAGAGTCCTGTAATATTTTATGCCTTTATCAAAATCTCTTTTTTTCCCCAAAATTGTTCAATTAAAATGTAGTTTTCTCATTACTGAGTCAGTTACATTCAGTAACAAAAATATGATTTAAGTGTTTTAATAAATTATTGCCTTATTTTATATAGTTAAATTATCTTAAAAACAATTACAATAAATAAAAGAATTAATTATGATGACCTGCCCTAATCTGTCGGTTTTATAACTCAAATGTGGCCCTTGAGCAACAAAACTTTGTTCAATCTTGCATGACTTCATTTTTTTTTTCCCCCAAACATAAATAGTCACAGAGAAGAGGAAAACAAGCCACTGGCATTACATAATGGACTTGGACGTGCCAATGCAAAGTGTGTCTGTGGGTGTGCATCTGCAGCAACGTCTAGTGGGTGAGAGACATTGCTTCATGCAAACAAACTGTCATCAGCTGATCCTGTGTAATATTTCTTGGCCACTTGTGATAAGAATGACTCAAACGGTGCCGTGAGTGGGATGGGACGGGCACCGTCACGGCGCGCTGCGGCGAAGGAGTGAGGTATTCTCCCACCTACAATTATATAAGAATATATCTCAGGCATGGAAAAAATGATTCATGTGAGATGCTGAGGATGGACTGACACACACTCAAGTCCATATTTCCCCCCGTGCACGTCCAAGTCCTTTTAAATGCCTTGACTTGTGCGCGCTTGTCATCCCCGCGCATTCACCCATCCAGATTTTCCACACCATACGCGCACAAGATGGGAATGACGGAGAAAACAACGAAACCGCTATAATTCACTTAAGGATAAGGCTATCCTCGAATCATGGAACGTGATTCCTCAGACTTGTGAATGTCATTGAAATCTGTGGAAAAGATCAATCAGACTTTGAAATTGGAGATGAATTGTGTGTTGTGGGCCAGATGGTACAAGTTAGGGGTTGGGGAACATTTGGTGTCCTCAAAATTGTTGCTTTCACCATGTGCAATTTTACATTATCAACCGTTTCCACAATGGACCCGCAAAAAAAAGGAAGAGTCCATTGACTGGCTGCAAATTAGACGGAAGTGATAACATCCTCATTCAGCCAATCAGCATGCAGAGAACTGCAAAAGAAGGGGAAGTGAAAATTCTCCATTATACGAATCAGTGGGCAGGATTCAGTCACATAACTGCGAATAACATTATTACCAAATACAGACTAATTCACATGCCGAGCCTGGAAATGATTTGGGGGGGGGGGGGGGGGGGGCTGACAAGACAGACGGTCAAAAAACAACGACAGATGTATGAAAACAACAGCCAAAAAAAAAAAAAAAATTGGTTGCCGTGAAGAGCAATACACCAACTTGTGTTTTGCCACACACCATATGAAGGATGACATAACTTGGGACTCTGCCAGCATGATTGACATATTCCAGGGTGATGCGATACGTGACACAAATCACTATATACAGTATCAAATTGGTATTTTTTTTTTTTTTTACAACAGCTGTAATAGGCAGAAATGGTAGACCTCTCCATACGACGCGTCACACTTGCTGATCTGTCATTCATGAGAATCTGGATGAAATAAATATGTCAAAAATATTCAGAAAAATCAATGAAGACCCCCTATATAGCCTGGACGAAATTTGAAGGTATTCATTGTATACTATTGCCGTTTCATTGCGCAATGTTTTGCAGACAATGGATGAAGCAATTTAAAATATAAACGTGCTCTTGCTCAGAAACAGTGTTTACCCATAGCTGTTCTGTAAACCAAGTGCAGATTTTTTTTTTTTAATAAAATAGCATCAAATTATCATTTGCGGTTTTTGAAGGAATAAAGACAAATCTAGTGGGACCTTATTGCCCACCCCAAACTCCAGTTCCACTTTTTAATACTTGATGTCATGAATCTAATAAAGGTAATTTAATCGGAATGCCGTAGTTATGACGGAGTGCATTTTTGGAGGTTTTTCAATTTAAAAAAAATAAAAAGTCGGTGTGGACAACAGTGATCTGCACTCAGAGAGAAATATTTTTACTTGCTGTCTGCTCTCAGGTCATCCCTGGAAAAAAATATTTGCTCTGCTGTGCCAGGATAAATAAAGGTTATAAAAAAGATACAAATCAAATTTCTAACAGGCGTGGGAGAATACGGCCCTAAGTAGACTCTGAAGAGTTGTCGGTGCAAGGTGAGTCATTAATACCCAACAAACCTCGTGGGAATTGGCTGACTGGCATATTCTGGAAGTGCATGTCAGCAGGACTGAAAGTGCGTATTTAAAAACAATGTGTCATCTACATTGTGAAAGTTAATTCGTCAGATCCCAGAATTCTGCAGTTATGTTTTATTATATGTATTTGATGTCGTGTATTGCAGTTTGGAAGGGAGAAAATTGAAAGAAGGAAAACAGGCGCCGCAAAATGCAACAAAAACGCTGCTGGATCACTAATGTCTGACAGAGCCACAGTAATGTGACTCAAATGGGACAAACAGCTTAATCTAATATTTTCTTGTTCCAAACAATACAACTATGGCTTTATTGTGTTAAATATCATGTTGTGCATAGGCAGTGGTCAAGAAGTGTCCAAAAGATTTGGGATTTCTTGTCCATATCGTTGGCTATAGTCAAAAGCAGTCCTCGCAGATCCTTAGGAGGCGACTGCACCGGTCGGATGAAACTTGCAGATTCCTCAACAAAACCGCAAATTCTGTGAAGGGTTCCTTTCTTGAGACGGTAAAAAGACGTTTAAGAAACAGAAGAAAGCCATTTTTTGTTGAAACACAGTAACTAATTGAGTCGATACTGAAGCAAGGCTGCGGGCAATCTGAAGATTTGCATGTGCCCTTGTGCATCTCATTTCTACTTAGTGCCGTTTTGCCGGAATGACTTAGCTTCACTGTTGCTCCCAAGATCAATTTCAACACCTAAATGAGCGTGCATTTACAAATGTCCTTGTGCTTCTCATGGTTGCTACAGCCACCATCCTATCAATGTCCACACTCGACTATACAAGCGGAAACGCAAAGAAATATTTGACCAGATTCTCAGGAGCCTCCGATCAAGACAGCTCTTCACAGCACAGTTTCTGTCATATGGCCACCAATTCAACAAATTCAAAAAAATCAAGGCTACACTGATTTTGAGCAACTTTTAAGTAAAAAGAAATGACATCAATGGATTAAATAAAGCCACTTGACAAGCAAAAAATAGCAACAATGGAATGGCTAAATCAACAAAACGCCACGAAGGGAACACGTTTGGTCGGGAACAGAGTGCAAAAGGCAATTCGGGTTGTATTTTGAGCTTGTATGTCGGAACAAAAATGTCAGCTGTTTAATGACTGAACATGGACCAACAAAGCCCCGAGTGTTACCCTGACAGGCACCTCAAACTCACACTTGATCTGATGATTGTGTCAATTTTCTCAGTTAATCTATCTCGGTCTCACACACACATACACACCAGCTAAGAATGTGAAATTTGTTATGTAAAGATCAATAGATTTTATCGGACAAAGCAAAAATTGACCTCTGCCCTGTGCAGTCTCTTTTACTACGCTGCCACCTCTGCTGTTTTTACTGTCTACATTGTACAACTTAAACTGTGAGAGAGTGAGTGCGCATTTGTGTGTGTGTGTGTGTGTGTGTGTGTGTGTGCGTGCGTGCGTGCGTGTGCATGCGCTGGAGGGTAAATGAAAAGCTCATAATAGGACTGTGCGTTTTGCGTGCGCGTTATGTGTGAGTGAAAGGGACAGGAGAGCACGTGTGAGGCAGGCTGAGCTATTAGCAGGTCACTTGAGATGGGTTATGTAACTCGGCTGATGCAGTACCTGCTTGGGTAGCTTCTGTCCTTCTACACACAAACAGCGGCGTGCGCACATAAGCACACACGCACATTATCCATTCCCTGTGTGCACTGAGTAATGATGCTTTTCAACACATCAGCTGTGACCGACCAAAACCCCCGTGCACGTCATATCGAGGCATGCGTGTACTGAAGCTTTTTGTCACATGGGGCAAGAGCTAAATTGTAACAAGTCAATTCAAGGTCAATACTCACCTGCAAATTCAATAAAACATTCAATGATAAAACGCAGCCAACAAATGTACTGCATACCCACATTAGGTTACAGATGATATTGAATCGTAAAGGTGGTGATGTTTGGGGTTTGGGCTGGACATTATAGAAGGAGCTGAACAGTATCTATTGCTTTACATGCTGCACTTTACCAGTCACTTCCTAACCCACCGTTTCCAACGCATCTTCTGCAACTGTACTGACGCATTCCTGCAACTTCCTCTTGGCGAGCAGATAAAGCTTTATCTGAAATTAAAGGAGCCCTAAAGCAAATTTGTTTTGTTTTTTGTTTTGTACATGATCTTGGAATACAGTAATCCCTCGTTTATCGCGGTTAATGGGGACCCAAACCACCCGCGATAAACGAAAATCCGCGAAGTAGCGACCCCTCCATATAGGTACATGTACATAATATTTATAAGGCCAACTTTAATGGTATATATGCATGTAGAAGTATGACGCAAAATTATTACACAACAAAATAATAGATTACTAGTTTTCAAATCGGGCGGCCCGGTAGTCCAGTGGTTAGCACGTCGGCTTCACAGTGCAGAGGTACCGGGTTCGATTCCAGCTCCGGCCTCCCTGTGTGGAGTTTGCATGTTCTCCCCGGGCCTGCGTGGGTTTTCTCCGGGTGCTCCGGTTTCCTCCCACATTCCAAAAAACATGCATGGCAGGCTGATTGGATGCTCTAAATTGTCCCTAGGTGTGAGTGTGGGCGTGGATGGTTGTTCGTCTCTGTGTGCCCTGCGATTGGCTGGCAACTGATTCAGGGTGTCCCCCGCCTACTGCCCGAAGACGGCTGGGATAGGCTCCAGCACCCCCCGCGACCCTCGTGAGGATCAAGCGGCTCGGAAAATGGATGGATGTGTGGACACCCATGACAGTGATTTGAAACCCATTTTGAGGTGGGCTTGGAGAGTGCCAAATTATTTTCCAATAATAATTACATTTTTTATGTGTATTTTTAGTGATCATCACCAGATGAACAAATGTGTGTCCCTGTAATGTTTTCTTGTTATGTTTAGAGTGTTACATCTGCACTTTACATTTTTATTTTTGATGATGAATAATACAGTACGAGATTGTTGTTGCTGCCAGTGTTTGCTTGGTTTCGTGGTGCCCAGCAATGAGAAGTGCTGCCTCTCCGAAGAAGCCGTAATGCTCAAAGTGCCTTGCTGACAAATCATTAAGAAGTTGATCATGTGCTTGGAATGATGCTAAACTATTTTGGTGAACCGCTAAGACTTATATATATAAGAGTATATTAAAGTAATCTCTTGTGTTACTATTTAGTATTAACATTAGAATTACATCTGAATGAAGTCTAGTATAAAATACAGTAATTTAAAATGTAGTGTACAAGGTGTCCCAAAAATGTGCATTATTTGAACTAGGAATATCTGAGTAACCACATAATGTGTGTATTTATCAAAATTCCAACAACAGATTGAAGCTGGTATAGATTTTATAACTGATTTCACAAAGTTTCATGAATTGACTGTGATTAAAGTATGAAAGTCTGTCCATTTTTCCCCGTGTGTTTTTAATCTCATTCTGAAAAAAAGGAGGAGCCTTAGTTTTATTGCAGTTCCAATGTGTTTTAATATTTTACAATCTATATTCAAACTCACAAATGTGTATTGAACGTATCATTTTGAATTTTGTTTGGAAATTGTCTCAATTGAATGAGTTGAATGGAGTTTGCATGTTCTCCCCGGGCCTGCGTGGGTTTTCTCCGGGTGCTCCGGTTTCCTCCCACATTCCAAAAACATGCATGGCAGGCTGATTGGGCACTCTAAATTGTCCCTAGGTATGAGTGTGAGCGTGGATGGTTGTTCGTCTCTGTGTGCCCTGCGATTGGCTGGCAACCAATTCAGGGTGTCCCCCGCCTACTGCCCGAAGACGGCTGGGATAGGCTCCAGCACCCCCCGCGACCCTAGTGAGGATGAAGCGGTTCGGAAAATGGATGGATGGATAGTTTTATAGGATAGAACGGGCTGTTCGGTCCCTATACTGCCGATGTCAGAGTTTGGTTCGCATTGCCGGCAATAAGTCGGAATCGTTCCCAGTGAGGGTCGGACTCCGCCAAGGCTGCCCTTTGTCGCCGATTCTGTTCATCACCTTTATGGACAGAATTTCTAGGCGCAGCCGAAGCGTTGAGGGAGTCCTTTTTGGTAGCCTCAGTATTGCATCTCTGCTTTTTGCAGATGATGTGGTACTGTTGGCTCCTTCAAGCAGGGCTCTCCAACTCTCACTGGAGCGTTTCGCAGCCGAGTGTGAAGCGGTTGGGATGAAGATCAGCACCTCCAAATCTGAAACCATGGTCCTCAGTCGGAAAAGGGTGGAGTGCCCACTCCGGGTCGGGGAGGGGATCTTGCCCCAAGTGGAGGAGTTTAAGTATCTTGGGGTCTTGTTCACGAATGAGGGCAGGAGGGAGCGAGAGATCGACAGGCGGATCGGTGCAGCGTCTGCTGTAATGCGGACGTTGTATCGGTCCGTCGTGGTAAAGAAGGAGCTGAGCCAAAGGGCGAAGCTCTCGATTTACCGGTCGATCTACGTTCCAACCCTCATCTATGGTCACGAGCTGTGGGTCGTGACCGAAAGAACGAGATCCCGGATACAAGCGGCCGAAATGAGTTTTCTCCGCAGGGTGTCCGGGCTCTCCCTTAGAGATAAGGTGAGAAGCTCGGTCATCCGGGAGGGGCTCAGAGTCGAGCCGCTTCTCCTCCACATCGAGAGGAGCCAGATGAGGTGGCTCGGGCATCTGATTAGGATGCCTCCTGAACGCCTCCCTGGTGAGGTGTTCCGGGCATGTCCCACTGGGAGGAGACCCCGAGGACGACCCAGGACACGCTGGAGAGACTATGTCACCCAGCTGGCCTGGGAACGCCTCGGGATCCCCCGGGAAGAGCTGGAAGAAGTGGCTGGGGAGAGGGAAGTCTGGGCTTCCCTGCTAAAGCTGCTGCCCCCGCGACCCGACCTCGGATAAGCGGTAGAAGATGGATGGATGGATGGATGGATAGTTTTCAAATCAGTCAAGTAAATTATACATGTACTAGTTTGTTCAATTATTGTTCAAGTGGATGTAAACAGGGTAACAAAATTACATTATTGCAAAATTTTGGTCCAGACTTTAGCACGTTGACAGACATGATTTGCTTTCGCGGGCCACATAAAATGACCTGCCGCGCCAGATCTGGCCCCCGGGCCCCGAGTTTGACACCTGTGCTGTATACTAATGGATTTAAACATGTATAAGTTAGGTTAGTTTATGAATAACAAAATACAGTAAACATAAAAACATTTTTTTTTTAAAGTCCGCAAAAAGTCTGCAAACGGTCCGCGAGAAGCTGCGAAAGTCAGCAAAACAACGAGTCACATAGAGCAACATATACAGTATTGTACTACATGTATATGAAAAAAAAATAATTTATGAATATGTTTGAAAGATGCACTGAAGCCGCGATAAACGAACCGCGAAATAGCGAGGGATCACTGTAGTTTACTAACGAAGAGGACACTCAAAGCATTTCAAGACTGACAATTTTAGGTCATGAAATCCGAATATCTGCAAGACTATCTCAGTGGAGTCTTGGCACTCAGGTTCCCTCTCTGAGTGAGGACAAACTTGAGTGCTATTTTTTGACGGGGTGTTGGGGGGGGGTCAACATGTGCCTATGCAACTGAATTGTTCCCTCTCCAAGGAATAGCCAGCATCTCGCCCAAAGTCAGCTAGCATAACCTCCGGGTCATCTAATGAGCAAAAGTGCTACCGAAAATGGATTGAGAAATGAAAAATAAACACTCACCTGCCGATGCATATTAAACTCGAGTGTGTAATAGGTTTGTCATGCAAGTTGCTCATTATAATTTGAGCATTCCTTTGCCCAATCACATCATCAACGTTAATCCCAAAGGTGCCATTATGCTCCGAGTTCTTATTTGAATCCATTAAGCGACCATAACAACTTTAGCTGCCATTACTTCCTTTACGTGCTGGTCTCTGTGTCAGTGTTGCAAGTTTGTGCACTAATGTGAATAGAGCTGGACTGAGTTTAATTAGTATCTAACTCCACTCAATCCCTGAGGGCTAACTCAGCAGACTACCAGAGCAACGAAACCATGTCTCTCTCCAGACATGTAAAAGCAGAAGGAAATTATACTTGACACAAGCCTGTGGAGGCTCTGTCTGTTTTGATTGTGACTCTGAAGTAGAGGCATACGTGCCCTCCCACTAATGAAAGCGGTGCCAAAAAGCAAATGCACTAGGAAAAAACAAGGTGTGATTCTAAAAACGAACAAAAGTGAAATGTCGTCTGTCGTTAGCATTTAATTTTCCTGTTCACTGAAAATGACGTAAGACATTCGCAGTGGATGGATGGGAATGACTGCAAAACAACACATTTCAACCTGTCCGCATTTTATCGAGATCTGCACCAGCGGGTTGTGCAACCCTCTGCCAAGTTTTGTGGAAATTGTTTGTGTAGATTTTCCATTGTGCAGACAAAAACGCCTCCCCGCCTCCTCCACCGCCCAAATTAAAAAATCTGCCTTTATCTGTTTGCAAAGGTCACCAACACATCGAACGCCGGTGTCAGTGCATATACCGTGTTGGAAAGCACTTGATGGTTGTGTGTGCATGCAATACTGACCACTATCATCTGGGCAACGTAGCTTTCTGGACCGGTGTATTCAGTGGGATCCTTCACTCTCACCAAAACCAAGAAGTAAAGGTAATGCCACATATTGTGCTCAGACATGATGTGCTCTTCAAAGGACACCGTCTTGTTGTCAAATTTGTCCCTTTCCAAACCTGGAAGGTATTGTCTCATCAATTATACAACATCTGCCAAACTTAGCCTCATCTCTTATATGCGAATTTGAAGGATTGTTGTACACACCGCAGATGAAACAGGTGGTTTTCAGGATCTCCTCCTTCCTTTGTTTTTCACTCCTTAAATCCGCAAAAGTGTCGATGATTACGCCAAAGATGAGGTTGAGGACAATGAAGATTACAACAAAGAAGAACAGCAGGTCGTAAACCACGCGGGCCGCAAACAGCGGTTCCTGGATAGGCCGGTGACATGCAAAATAAAGAGAAAATGCAAATTAGCCAACAAAACGCAAACGTCATCAATGTGCAGCACAAATCTGTCCTGATCTGACCTCTTTGGAGGGTCTTCTCAAAATATCGCCAACGCCACCACCATTACGTAGTCCTTGGTTCAAAACGGTGATAATGCACATAAGCAGCGTGTCGCACACCCTCTCTGTCCCTTCGTCTCCACCTATAAACACACAGTCAGTGAGCGGGGAGTGTGACTGAATTTATTTATTTTTTTAAATAAGGAGAACAATTGTTCCATGTTATTCAAGCAAAAAGGGATAAGGCATGGCTCACTTCTATCAGGCAGGTCCTCCGCAATTTGAATGGCTATTTTCAACAAGACAACAAACAGGGTGTGTAAAGTGTGCTGTAGCTCCAAAACTTCTCGGGGTATTCAAAAGAAAGGCATGTCACGGTACCCGAGACAGCTGGGAAATATTTTAAATTCTGACCCCCGCAAAAAAATAAAAAGCATGTCTCTCTTGCAGCGGACGAGTTGATTCAGATCTCAGCTGACACGTGACTTGATCGTGAAATACATCAGATTAATTGCAAGCAACGGCGTGTCTTAAAGATCAAAGGGACTCCCACGTTACACCCAACAAATAGGAAATAAACACGCAATTTTTTTTTTCTTCCATGAGCACGAAAATGTCATTTAACCGTTAACTGTTGAATTGGTTGTTGACAATGGCTGCTCAGGATGAGGATCCAATGGCGATGGGAATGGATGGGCGCACGTGTGTGTGGATTTAATGCAGATGAGTCATCTCCTTGGCCACATCACATTTCTTTGTGTGAATGTCAGAGAGAGAGAGAGAGAGAGAGAGCGAGAGAGAGCGTGTGTGTGTGTGTGTGTGTGTGTGCGCGCGTCTGCAAGTGTGTGTGCGAGTGTCTGTATACTGGTGTCCAGTGGTGGCCAACTACGGTGCTGCTCTGCTGAAAACCTATTATAGTGTTCAGATTTCAGTCAAACCACAAAAATGTTCACTTGTAAGACGCAGAAAGCAGTTTGTGAACGTGTCACTGCCGCAAAAGCAAAAACAAAAACAAAAACTTACCAGACGCAGTTTTAATGGAAACAGGGCATCTCTCATTCGGACATGAATCTTCCGGTGGTTTAGTTAATAAATGTCCATGTCCGAAAAACAACAAACGATGTGAACAAAATGTGCAGTTGTTACTAACTGTTAAGCACAGTGGTTGTGTCAACTTTGGCCTTCCTCCATTGAGTTTATACTGTATGTTCTTCCTGGGTTCTTTCTCCAGTCCCACAGTCCAAAAGCATGCACTGAGTGTTATTTCCTGTAGGTGTGAACGTGAGTGAGAATGCCTATCTGTCTCTATGTGCCAGCCCCCGTGATTGACAGGTGATCAGTCCAGACTGCAGCCTGCCTCTCAGCCATATAAGCTGGGATGGGCCCCGGCTCAAGTGGCATTGAAAACAGACGCAAAGCAAATGAAATCGTCCTCTTTCTAATCAGTGCTGGTAATCAGCAAGATGTATGATTATTATGCAAACAGCAGCTGCCGGGTGGGCGGATGGCAAAGTGCTGCCAGGAAAAAAACCCTGAACAAACCAATTGCACGGCAGTGAGGTTCTGAGCAGCTTAGGAGTTCGACTAGAATAGAATCATCTCAAAGAAAGGGAGTGGCCCTAGCTAGGAGTGACATATGTTTTGATGGGGTGCAGGGATCAAAGCCCCGGGTTGACAGCTCTTTGGACACTGACAGTATTCTCCACAGGTCCACTGGAGCTTTGCACCTCAGCTCCCTCCTGAGCCAACAGCCACAGAACTATGAGCACCGCCGCTTACATAACCTGTCACTGCTGTGCCATGTGTGTGTGTGTGTCTGCGTGCCGTTCGGCAATAGGCAATACACAGGATGGCGCGGCCACCAGGTTATGCAACAGGTGCACATGTGCCTGGTGACTGTCTCTCCTGACCGTGCGCTGCTCACAGCCACAGCTCATTAACACACCCACACAGTGCAGCGTTTTCAAAACGTGTGTCTGCGAACATGCTGTTCATTTTCAAGCTTTACTGAGCACGACTGTGATAAAATAGTGAATGGCTCTTTGTCTATTAGATAAATGTTTATCGACAAAGGGCAATTGCTGAAATAAAATTGTGGGGCTATAAAATAATATTTTACTGTCGTTACTTTTAGAACCGGTGTGCCATTATATTATCTCCATATATACACATAATATAACTGCATATTTATATTATATTAATATACACATATTAATATACATATATATATATAATATATACATATATATGAAATTATATATATAATATATATATATATATACATACAGTCAAACCTCGGTTTTCGACCAAAAATTTTGAGTTTTTTATGTCTTGGATGACGAACAAATTTCGGTTCTCAAACAAACTGAGCGCACTTGAATGCACCATTTGACTCTTCTCGCCTTCCTTACACGAGGAAGTGACGCTTCCTCGTGTTGCTTTCCATTGTGAGCAGACGTGTTCAGTAAACATTTTTATTTTAAAAAGAGCGTGGTTTCGGTTTTCCAACAATTTCGGTTTTCAAACAGCCTTCTAGAACGGGTTATGGACGAAAACCAGAGGTTTGACTATATGTTATGTATATATATATATATATATACACACATACATACATACGTACGCACACACACAAACGCACACTAAATGATACAGTTCTGACCTGGTGCAGACAGACGGTCCACTTCCATGCGGAAGTCATCTTTGAGGAAGAGAAAGCCGATGATTGAGAAGAAGTAGACCAGAAAGATGGCCAGAACTGCGGTCAGGATAATGGAGCGTCCATTCCGTGTCACACTCTTTATGACATTTAGCAGCGTTTCCTCTCTGATTATCAAGTCAAAGAGCTGTGTGGGGAGATTATTATGAGTCATCTACAATGTATTTATTAGTCCAACACATTCTTCTTGTGTTTGGCAGGTCAATCTTACCAGAAAACTGTAAAAGAACTCGTGCACAAAGAGACCTAGAACACAGATGATTGCGTAGCCCAGATGGTAGATGAAAAGCATGTCCATCACGACAGCTTTATAACCACGGGTGAACGTCCCTTGGTTTCCCACAAAGCTCACCAAGAAAACTAACTTGTTGAACAACTGTAAGAGTGTACCAGAAAAAACATTGAGAAGAATATAGTAAAACTTGATTCGAGTCTTTGACCACTTACATTGACAGTGCCCAGTAGCAACAAAGCAGGACCGAGACCCATGGTGTAAATTGCACGTAAAATGAGGAAGACCAGGGAGAAAAGGATGCCCCATGGTTTGGGTAGCACTGGAAGTAAAGCAATGGAAGCTGCCAATGCCGCCCACAGCAAGACACAGTTGAAAGAGGATAAAATCCCTGTGGAGAAAAAAAAGAAATTGTGAAAAGACAGGACATCCATGAATTATTCTGAGCTAAATGTTTTAAATTGGCACAACACAACTACACTTCCAAATGCGGTTTGAAAATGGTGTACCTGTATTGTATATCAAACACTTAATCAGCAACTCTTTTTATCAATGGGATTTAACCACCAATCAGATGCTAATTATGTTTACACCCATTACAATATGAACATCCATTTTCTGATCCGCATATCCTCACAAGGATCGCGGGACATGCTCGAGCCTATCCCCGCCGTCTTCGGGGAGTAGGCGGGGGACACCCTGAATCGGTTGCCAGCCAATCGCAGGGCACACATAGACAAACAACCATCCGCGTTCATACTCACATCTAATGACAATTTAGAGTATTCCATTAACTTGTCACGCATGTTTTTGGAATGTGGGAGGAAACTAGAGTACCCGGAGAAAACCCACACAGGCACGGGAAGAACATGCAAAATCCACACAGGAAGGCCGGAGCCGGAATTGACTGCGACGCCGACGTGCTAACCAGTCGTCCACGTGCCACCCAGGCAGGACAATATGAAATCAAATATCTTTCATGATTATGAGAAAGACTACCATTATAGAGTTTGATTCCACCATTGGCTTTGACCTTGAAGACATCATCAGCGTTGACCCACCTTTTGTTTATTAAAAAAAAAAAAAAGACCCAGACTGTATACAACATTGGCCATCTAATTTAGCTAGCACAGTTTGGCCCATTTTAAAAGGACCAGGGTTGGTTTCCCACGCTGGTCGGGACCTTTTATGCAGGTCTGAATACACAAAACGAGTCCTGGTGTGGACAGAGATCTGCTTTTTTTGAGGTGGTCTCACCCGATTTCCATATTTACAGTGATCCCTCGCTATTTCGCGGTTCGTTTATCGCGGCTTCGGTGCATCGCGGATTTTTTCAAACATAAAATATATATATATATATTTATATATACAGTCAAACCTCGGTTTTCGGACGTCTCGGTTCGCGTACAATTCTGTTTTCGAACTAAAATTTCGATTTTTTTATGCCTTGGATGACGAACAAATGTCGGTTCTCGAACTAACTTTGCGCACTTGAATGCGTCACTTCACTCCTCTCGGCTTCGCTACCTCGCGAAGCTACACGACGTAGCGTTGCTACACGAGGTAGCGAAGCCGAGAGGAGTGAAGTGACGCTCCCTCCTGTCGCCGCGCTCCCTCATGTCGCGTCGCTACACAGGAAGAGACCATTGTGAGCAGACGTTTTTGTATTGTTCAATAAAAAAAAGCAGACGTGTTTGGTGAGACGCTTCTGTTAGCGCGAGTGAAATCCCCCTCTTTTCATAATGGTTTGCCCTGGCAGCACGGGGGAGGGGGGGCGGGGGCGTGCGTTTGTTTACGTTTGATTACGGCCGGCATTTTTCAATGCAGCGGCACATAATGAACACTCTGGTGTCCGGTGTCTCATTATTATGCAATAATCGTACAGAAACAGCTTGTGAGCAGACGAGTTTGTATTGTTCGATTAAGATTTTTATTTTATTTTTTTAAAGCAGACGTGTTTGGTGAGAACTACGTAATATTGGACTGTTATTTTTGCATCGTGTATCAGCCCCTAATCATGGCACCAAAGAAAGCAAGTGGAAGTGGTGAACCTGGTGAAGAAAAGAGGAAAATAGTGCGCAAAACTATAGAATTTAAGAAAGATTTAATCGCAAAATATGAGTCAGGTGTGCGTGTGTCTGTGCTGGCGAAGGAGTTCGGGATGCCGAAATGCCCCGCCTACTGCCTGCTGACAGCTGGGAGAGGCGCACGCCCCACGACAGATAGAGAGAGAGATGTTCCTTCAATTTTTATGTTACTATGTTAATGTTAAAATTGGTAATCTCCCATTACATTTGTACAGTTTATGGTGTGAAATTGTAAAAAAAAAGTGGTTTAAAAAAGTTGTTTTCTTGACTTGGAACGGATTAAAACATTTTACATTGATTTCAATGGGAAACATGGTTTCGGTTTCCGAACAGTCTTCTGGAACGGATCAAGTACGAAAACCGAGGATTGACTGTATATATTTATATATATATATATATATATATATATTTATTTTTTGAAGTCCGCAAAAATCAGTGTCTAAGTGTTGTTTGCTATGCGTGCTAGTGTAAGAGAGAGAGAGAGAGAGAGAGAGAAGGCTTATAAGAACAAAAGCAGGTATCTTTCATTCTTAATTGACTAATCATAAACACGTCTGCAGCACAAGCTAGATGGCTGGCCTGTGTGTGTGTGTGTGTGTGTGTGTGTGTTCGTGCGCTCTGCTCAAGCGCAAAGGCCCACGTGGGTTTTTTTTTTTTTTTTAAATACAGTATGTTCATTGGTCGCTACTTCGCGGATTTTCGTTTATCGTGGGTGGTTTTGGTCCCCATTAACCGCGATAAACGAGGGATTACTGTACCTCTATTACCTCTATTACCGATGCGTTTCCAGAAAATAGTTCAGTGAGAATGCAAAGAGCACCAAATGAAAAAACATTTAATCAGCTTTTGGTCTTAAACAAACAAGCGGATCAAATGCCTGTAAAAACACCCTAACAGTGCAATACTGCATTCGAGAAACGTCTATTTATCAGACATCAGTTCCTCACCTTCGTCTCCATCATCTCCAAAAGGGTAGAATACAGCCACACAGATGTTGAGCAGGCAGGCCAGGTAGAATGAGATACTCCCCCAATGAGAGATATGGCGTGAGAACCAAAACAAGGCCTTATTTTCTATATGAAAAAAGGAAGCATAAGAGACAAGATGTAGACAAATATATTTAATTCTTCAAATTATTTTTTTTAAGGAATTACCCTTGCCATTTGCTAAGTGGCGTAAGGCAAGGGGTATTTTTTGATAAATATTTGTTGGTTGGTCTGTTAGCAGAGAATCTGGATTGATTCCTGACAACTGATTTTCACTTTCAGTTTTCGGCTTCTGTGGCGCAGGTGTCAAAGTAAAGGCCCGGGGGCCTTTATATGGTTTCGCAAAATTCATAACGGCCCTCCAAGGGAAACCGTAACTACAATGTGGCCCGCGACAAAAAATTAGTTTGACACCTCTGTTCTCTGGTATTCTTTGACCCAAAACCGGGAATAAAAATGGCACAGACCTTTCCGCTTATTCACTTCTTACATATGACAGTGGACTAGCTCAATTTAGTTTTGGTCAAGATCATAAACAGGAATTCATTTTAGCGGTTTGTCACTGTCGCTCAATCAAACCATTAAAAAAAACAAAAATCCCCTGAGGATGCAGCAAAGTTTATCCTGACACCGACGCTTACGAGCAATATGATAAAACCAGTCAATTCCTAATGTCTTACGATATACAAAGTAACTAACTTTCAGATGGACAGAAGACAAAGAAAGAAGAAAGGGGCATAATGTATCCTTCATCACAGACAACACGAACATCATCATGATTGTTATTATTTTGTACAAGACTCACTTCGGATTTTCTTCTGCCAACTCATCTCATTGTAGAGATTGTCAAACTGCTGAAAGAAGTGATTGACCTTGCTGCCCTGGTCATCTCGTTCAGTGGTGGTGAACACACGCATTTTCGACTCCTGAGTCAGGTACTCACAGATGTTGGGGACTGGAAATACAATCTGCTCCATGGTACGGTCATGACGCACAATCTGGCAAAGGTGACATCTTTAACGATTTGAAGGTCTACATTCAGAAGAGAAAATTGAATGTAATACCAGCAAAATTCTTACCTCAATTTGAGCTGTGTGATTGGCATAGTATCGAAGGGCATCATCCTTTTCGTCATTGTCAGGATCGAAACTCGATCCAGACCCCACACCTGACCCTGGCCTCAGACTCTGCTGCAGAATCTTATTGTGTCGAGCCAGCTGGGAAGAGGATCGAAAAAATACAATTGGTCTGAAGATCAGGAGGAATTCTGCCTTCACTATAGTCAGGTGAGTGAACCACTACACCATAAATGACCTATAAATGTCTAAAAAGTGTAAAATGTGAATTCAAGGGAATTTATCTTACTGTTATAATGACCAAAGTAAGCTGGGCAGTCCAAAATATTATCTGACGCTTAAGTGTAAAGGCGCAAAGCCTGTTAGACGCAACCTGCTTTTTCTAGCTAACAACAGACAAAGACAACATTCAAACAAACAACCCACTAAAGAGCATGTCTTCGCCTGCTGGGAACAATTGAACAGTAAACACAAGTATTCTTTGTCACACTCAAATCAGAGTGAAATTTGACTAAAAGTGCACACAGAACACTCACAAACATAGATGTACTTCAGCATGAACCGTTGCGCAACTTTGGGGTCAGCAGAAGGTCAGACAGACAAAGAGGAAATGTAACAATTGCTTTGCATGAGTAAAAAAATAAAAAATAAAATAGGCCTGGTTATCAGGATTTAAACGATCAGGATTTTGGGGGCTGATCACCCCTCAGCGACCTGCGCGTTGAAAAAAAAAAAACAACTACATTTCTGACACTCTTTAGCTATCTTTGCAATGCTTCAAGGATGCCGGCTCACCTTTCATCTCATATTAATTAGCAGACTCGCGCAAGGACCATAAACAGCAGAGCGGCTTTTCATGCAGCAATAAAAGTTCTTACAGCAGTTACATATTGACAAGTAGCACCAAAATCCTTCAGCAGAGGCCAAAATTCATTTGTGTTAGCCCGTCACAGCAAACTGTATGTGGGAAGCACCGCAGCTCTAACATTTGATTTCTTAGAGCTGATCAATGGCATCAGTGATCGATCGACGAATGATAGACATTAAGGCTGACGACAAAATGCGCATCTCATGCAAAACATCGGCCGATCAGATCTGTGTAAATTGTACTGGTCACTAACCTGGTGGGCGAGTATATAAATGTTATGACCAACATCCAATGGTTTGATGTGGTCTGGAGCACTGTCTTCATCCTCCTCACTTTCCAGAGCTTGGCCATAGGCCTCTTTCATGACATCCACCTCAGGAATAGCAATTGGTCCGATTTTAAAATGGCATCCACCAATGTGCACTACGCTATATTAGTACCACAGCACGCATATACACTCACAAGCTCAGTGGGTCTCATCTTGAAGAGAATTTTTTCCGCGTTCTCGCTGTCATGGCGGCTCTCCATGATGGCCAACAGGAGTTTGGATGCATTATTCTAGAAAATATTTTCAACTCACTGAAATAGTCGGCTTTCATCATTGTGAGATCACACTAATCGGACACATGGTTAGGCCTCACCTTGAGCTCCAAAACCAGGTCCAGGCGGTTCTTCCCCAGTGGGTTGATGGAGTTTACAATCAGCGCTATAATGATGTCAATACCATTTGACTCATGTTTGGCTATACATGTCTGGAAAGGGAAGAGGTACACAATGATGCTCGGCTCTCAGAAAGTAAATTGAAATTTTGATTTTGAAACATCATGCTGAAAAGAAAAAGAATGAGTTACATTACAAGCGCCCACTTTGTGACCTTCCAGACTTTAACCAATTTGCTTAATAAGCAAATTTAATAAAATAAATAAATAAATAAATTAAAATGTATTTCATAGACATATTATTTGTCATCATTCACACACATTTTCTGGTTTGGTTTGTTTTAATCTTTGTTTGCTGTCACACCATGTACATTTGAAGCTGCCTGAAACTTTAAAAAATATATAATTTAATATTTAAAAAGAATAATTCAGGTAACGATTTACCTGGTTTTCATGGCAGGGGCCCTGGCAGTACTCAGTGATGGTTTCCAAAGTTTGACGAACAAGATCGACATTACTCTCATTTATATAAAGGCCAAGTAGCCCAAGGCCTCCAGTGGTGCTCCCACAAATACAGTCCAGAAACTGAAGCGTCTCACATACTAGATTGTAGTTGGTCTTGTTGTTCTGTGAGCGCAAATAGTTCTGCACACCGAAGAGACAGACGTAAATCAAAACAGTAGTGAAATCCACAATTAAAAGGCAAATTCACAAGAATGGCAAAAGAAAAACAAAAAAACAAAGTACCTGCAGATCACAATTGTGGTTCTCACAGAGAAGCTGCAGGAAGCGTAAGATGGGTTTCATAATAGTGATGGCTTGGCTCATGCGAGTCTCCTCTAAGGCCTCTTCAGCCCCTTTCATGTCACTGTTGTGGCACAAGGCTTCAAGATCCGGATCCAGCTCTTTTCGGAAAGCAGAGAAAGCCTTAGAGGTCACAGACGAAGCCTCTTTAAGTTGCCCTCGCATGTCCTCCCTCATATGAAGTCCTGAGTCTTTCCCTTGCAGCATGGATGAAAACGTTTCAATGGAGGGCAGAGGGGTATTTTGGAAAAACTGAGCCGTTGCAAATTGAGTGATTGATTAATGATCAACAGTGAAAAGAAAAACAAAGCCTCATAAATCATTTCAACTGATTCATTTCTGGGGTGAACAAAAGAGCGAGTTTTGCGGTGGGGTGCTGCAACATGAAAGCACACAATCTTGATACAATGGTCTTTTGATAGGCTGTGGATGCAGGAAGTCACATGGTCTCTGACATGTGACAGCACAGGCTGAGGATAACATTCTACAGAGAGGTCAGCAAAACAGTCCTTTGGTTACTCCACCACAATTACAAAATGAGCTTCATGACCACACATACTGTATATGGACTTTAGTTTGGGGCGAGCGTTTTATTTTTTAAGGAGCCTGAACCTTTTCGCCTGCTGTAGCCCGTTTGTAATCCGATCTGTAATTTGTGAATAAAAAATACTTATGATAGACCATTGGGGAAGGGAGGGGCTATTTATGGATGTCTTTTTTTCAATGTTTCACTGCTCGTCTGTACCTTTCCTGAATCCGACACAACCAAAGTCAGTGTCGTCGTCCCTCTTTCTGCAGCTGAGCTCAAACATGTTGACGGACACGGTGGCACGGATCTCCTGCTGGGCCAAACGCATGCGGTCGTAGAAGACCTTAAAGAACCTCTCCGACTTCTTCTGCTTGTATAGTTGACTGTAGAAGGAGTCCTAGACAGATTTGCATTTCAAATGATTGTCACTCTTGCAGCGAAAATTGAAGTGTGAGTTTATGCCAATCACCTGGATCTGTGTATTTCCGCCTTGCAGAAGGGCGATCCCCAAAAGAACACTCTCCTCAAACACTTGGTCGTTCTTCGTGTTGACGATAAGGTCAATCACTAACTCAGATGCCCCAACGTTGTCCAGCTGACACTGGATCTCCATTACGCTACTGCATGGCTTGTCAAAGTCCGCTGTGAGCGAACCTCCTGCAGAGATCAATCATACATTTCAGCCACGTCAATAGAAATCCTTCAAAGTGTTTGGACACGTAATTGAAACTTGCACAGTCAAGTTGGTGGTCTATTTCAAAAGTTTTTGCTCTGCTTTGTGAACTTGGCTCATTTTCTACATGGTACCTCCAAATGTTGGCTTGGGAAAACAAGCATGGGCGTTGTTTCCACTCCCGCTCTCGGACTTCGAAACCAGTCTTTGATTTCGAAAGTAGCGAGTGAGGAGAATCTCTCTCAACTCCTTTCCCTGAATGGAATGAAAAACATACAATTAAAACCACATAATCCTTCTTTCAAATAGAGGCTGAATATATTTTAAAGCAGTTTTCCCCCCTAGAACTATCAAGATTATGAAAATGAAATAAATGACACTATGTTTGTAGACATATGTACTTTTTGTCAGGTGTATTCGGAGGGACCCAACGGTCCATAAAATGGCTAAACAGAAAACTCTATCAAGTAAGAGCCATCTCTCAATTCCCAAGATGTGTTCATTTCTGTAGGAGACTGATTGCGTCTATACAGTCAAACCTCAGTTTTCGAACATCTTGGTTCTCGTCCAATTCGGTTTTCGACCAGAAATTTAAATTTTTTTATGCCTCGGATGACGAACAAATTTCGGTTCTCGAACAAACTGAGCGCACTTGAATGCACCATTTGACTCCTCTCGCCTTCCTTACATGAGGAAGTGACGCTTCCTCGGGTAGACGAGGAAGTGACACTTCCTCATGTTGCTTTCCATTGTGAGCAGACGTGTTCAGTAAACATTTTTATTTTAAAGAGAGCGTGGTTTCGGTTTTCGAACAATTTCGGTTTTCAAACTGCCTTCTGGAACGGATTATGGACGAAAACCGAGGTTTGACTGTGATAACATGACTTACAGCCCCAAAATTTAAAAGACAACCCGAGGAAGGAAAAAAACAGACCCCCCCCCCCCCCCGGCCCCCGAAATGTGTTATATAGATTTGCTGTAGGTTCCTTATAGTTATGAATCGGATCATCTGACAGCTTAAGTCTAGCGCTACATGAGAAACATCACAGACGGACTGATTGCATAATTGCATCCCCAATGCTAATACTGCACTAACATTGTCAAGGATACCATAAAGTGTTTCAACTGCATACAGAAACCAATGAGGCAGTGTCATGCCTCACCAACGTGGATGGTTAGGTGTAGTCCAGCAGAAGACGTGGACGTGCACATGCAGCTGATGCTCTCTGTGTCAGTAAACATCTCATCTGCAGTCAGTGGAGACACTTGTCTGCCTGCACTGTCTGGCTGGCTGAGTATTCACACAAACACCAACACGGACGCACGCACACACGCACATTCTTCTTGAACTAAAGTTGAGAATCCACTGAGCCCTCCTCATTTCCATGCAGCAATGCACAGACACAGTCTGTGTGTGACTACAAGAAAGACATTACAAACTCGTCCCAAAGCACGCTTTCTAAATTATTGCAGCTAGAATCATGTTTGACTCAACGCTCCCTCTTTTTACTGGGACGTGTTAGTTTTGTATAAATTGATAAAGAAAAGTACGACTGAGAAGAAACTCTCTGGGGGTTTTTGCTTGTTTTCTCTCCTAAGGTTGCTGCAGTCTGCTGGCTCGCTCCGCAGAGAGAGAGAGAGAAAGATAGAGAGAGAGAGAGAGAGAAGACGGAAGGCAGGATGTCGGCAGAGGAGAGTCAGCCCAGTCTGACTCATCTTGCTGCTGCATTGACGAGAAACCCTCCAGTCAGACGTGTAGTAGCCATGAGAGGAGTGACAGAAATAGAGTTAGAGTAACTGATGATAGTGTACAAGGTTGCCGAGGAAACACAATCAAGTTTGGTGCAGTTTTATGTTGGGATTTTAAAATGTGCACCAGCACGCCACACTGCAGCTCTGGTGACCAGAGCTGCGGGTCCCCACCTCCGGCATTTCCACCCCGCCTCCATGTTTCCCCTCCTCCCGCTCAACTTCCATCTTTCCTTTGCATTTCTGCTATCTGTATTTTGTTCTCCTTTTGTTCTCCAAGGAGAAAAAAATGAAAGAGGTTGCCCTTTGCTCGATTAAATTCAGACAAGGTCAATCGTCTGTGAAACTCAGGCCATTGGGAGCAGAATGTTAGCCAAATAAATGAGATCTGAATCATGTGGACAGCTACGAGTGAAGCCCTCTCAGGTGACGCATACAAGACACATTATAGAGAAAAAAAATGCACTAAATCCGTAATACTTTACAAATAAAGTCAGGCTAATCATGTATGTAGCGGATACAAGCATGTGTTTCTTGGTACCTCACAACGCCATGTACCTGTACATTCCGCGACCAAAGTATTGGAAGACTGAGGCTAATGCCTTTACTTTTGCTGGAGACTGGAATGACTTGGTTTTGACAACATAAATTAACATGCAGCTTTTACTCAAAGTACTGTACTTGCATTTCCTATATGCATCCACATCTGCGATTGAATTAATCACAATATTTGCATTTAATACCACATTTTTAGGTGAGCAAACCTAGCAGAACAACAGACTTGTGAGAGACTTTTTGAATTGAATTGAATACAACTGTATTGTCAAATGTGCTGTACGTATGTGGAACATACAGCACAGATGAAATTTCCTCTCAACATAAAACAAAAAACATCAAACTTGATGTTTAGTTTGAATATTTTCTGTGATGCTTTCACCACAACCTCTTCCAATTGGTAAAATGTTTTATAAGGTTCAAGTCTTGTTTAGGAAATTAAGCAAGGTCTAAAATGCCTTTCTTTCGACTGATGAATTGCTTTGCTGTTTTGGAAGTGTGTGTGTGTGTGTGTGTTGGGTGTGTCTGTCATCTTACTACATGATGAAAGATATCGAAATCAGTTTGGAGGCATCCTGCTTTCAATCGACATTCAACATGGTTCTGAAGAATTAGAATTGATTTACAATTTATGTCACGCCAACCCTTCTGTGAGCTGCCATTTTATCGTGCTGAAGGGGTTTGTGTGTGCTAATGCTCCTAGGAGCGAAGTAATCTGAGGCTTTATGCCCTTGGCACCTCTGGCAAACATGTCCTGAGTGAGGAACCTAGAAAAAGCATGGCTCAAAAGACCCTAGTGACTATTACAAATATCAAAAATAAGTTTTCCATTGCCCAGACGGGGGTCAGCAGTGCCTCTTTTGGAGCCAGGCCTGCAGGTGAGGCAAGCGCCCGGAGGCCAACCCATGCATCCAAGCACAGACCGAAAGGATAACGTGGTTCCCTCTTCCCATGGGTTCAAGATCTGTGACAGGGGACAGAATGTGCAATGTGAGCTGGGCAGCAGCCAAAGGCGGATTCTGAGGATGTGAAATGTCGCCTCTCTGGCAAGGAAAGGGCTCGGGCTGGTTTGTGAGGTTGACAAATTCAGAGTAGTTGGGCTTGTCGCCGCACAGAGCTTGAGCTCTGGGACCAATTCTCCTGAGAGGGGTTGGAGTCTCTTCCATTCTGGAGAGGTGCGGAGCAGGTATGGACATAGTGCCCCCCAAAGCAAGGCATCTTATCTGTACGTTGGGGGTGACCCCAGTGGGCGAGAGGGTAGCACTCCCTCCATCTTCTGGTGGGGGCACGGGTCCTGAATGTTATTTGTGCTTATGCACCCACCCTTTCTGGAGTCCTTGACAACAGTTCCTGGGGATTCCCTCGTTCTGCTGTGGGACTTCAGTGCTCGATGAGCAATGACAGTGAGACTTGAAGGGCGTGATAGGGAGGAGCTCCCCGCACCCACGATCAGAACCCGATCAGGGATCAAATATTGAATTTCTGTGCAACACCAAAGTAGGGGGAGTTTAAAAGATGATTAAATATAGAGCGCAGCTGCCCGAGGCAAGGCTGAGCACAAAGGAGACTAAAGAAGCACCATCATGGAGGGCCACCAGCACGAGGAGCCATTAGCGGCCCTTTGCCACAAAAACAAAGTTACACAAGGATGGCTCAGGCCCAGACCGACATATCAATTATAATAATCAATGTAACAGTGCACGCCTTGGAGAAGAGAAAAAAAAGCACGAGTCACATGTTCCAACTTCCAACAGATTGATTTAAACAAAATGTGCTCACTCTCAATTTTTGTTCAATATACAAATGTAAATAAAAGGAAATAAAAGATGTTTTCTCTGTTTTCTCTCTCTGGTCTCACGTTCATCTTTGATGCCGTATCAAAATGTTAAACAGTCTATAACAAAAATAAAGGAATTTACTACACTGTTCCAAGAGTGGAGACTTGCCAAGTTATTCAAGTTATGAAGTTCATTGCAAAGAAAAACAAAATCATAAATGAGAAAGAAAATAAATAATTAAAACCCCCAACACAATGCTGCAATAGTACACATAAAATGGAAAGTGGAAAGAAAAATGGCTCAAAACATTGCCGTGATCTAAACCCAAAGGGAAAAATGAAACAACAGTGCTACTTGGTGAAATACATTCTTGTAATTCCAACAGAAGATCACCTGGTAATTACTCATGGCAAAAGAATCCTGAGTGCTTTTAAGAGAAATTATTTTTCTATCATGAGTTACAAGTGGAAAGATTGCACTCGCTGTTTTCGGTGAAGACATTTTCATTGACCTCTGTTTTCTTCAAAATAATTTGAGCAGGATATCAATTTAGGATAGTGAGTGATAATTTGGATACTGTTATTAAGAGTGTTTAAATGTTAATCACAGGCTATGTTTTTGGTACATCATTTTATCAATAACACTGTTATGCTCTAATCAATTAACTCAACTCTGATTAATGCCCACAACCAGGGATCTCATGAAATGCTGCACACTCATCACATGCCCCTACTTACAATGTTTTCGGGATGCACTGTGTCACGGCACAGAAAATGCTTTTATCCAGCAAACCGGCACAACAGCAAAACAAATTAGGCCCAAATGTGAGAGCAATTGGTGAGACTGCTTCAAGAATGTTTACAGGACAGACAAGCTCAACTCAACTCAACTCAACTGTATTGACAGAGCACTTTCAAACAGCCATCGGTGTATACAAAGCGTTGTACATGGTACAAGTGTCATACATACAGTAAAACTCCTCTACAACGAAATCATGTCTGCAGCAAGAAATTTTTCACAACAGGGGTTTTTTCACTGTAGAAAATTTTATCTCAGATGTAAGCACACACACACACACACACACACACACACACACACACACACACACACACACACACACACACACACACACACACACACACACACACACACACACACACACACACACATTGAGAACAACAGAGGCCCCGGAATTGAGCCCTGTGGAACACCACATGACAGAGGGGCAGTACATGACTCAGATCAGCCAAGGCTAACACAAAAGGTTCTGTCAGCTAAATAGGCCCTAAACCACTCAAGAGCGCTACCGCCAAAGCCCACCAAGTGCTGCAAACGAGTCAACAGAATACTGTGCAGATAATTTGCAGGTTTTCCCAATCCCGGGAATGTATTATTAGCTCCTTTCAAAGTTCCCCAAACTGCGTTTACTGTTTATTATGTTTAAAATGAGTCAACTGCTTCCATTAACGAATGGAAACAGTCAAATCACTTGAAAAAGAATAGAGGGACATGTGTGGCCAATAAATTTGCAGATTATAATTATTGAATATTTTTTGTTTCTGACAAACATCTTCTCCACACTTCACCCCATCAATCAAAAGTATAGTGAACATCTGTGGAAATGTGAATATTTACTTTGCAAGATAAATATGTGCTCCTACAAAAAAAAAAAAAAAAAAAAAATTAAAGTTAGTCTGGTGCCCTGAGGAGAATGGAATGTGTGTCAGTTGATATTGTGCAGGTGGAAGTAAGACTAGTGGGTTATGTTATTTATCCATCCATTCATCCATTATATGAGCCACTTAACCACACGAGGCTTGCGGGCATGCTGGAGCCTATCCCAGCTGTCTTCAGACAGCAGGCGGGGTACACATTGAACTGGTTGCCAGCCAATCACAGAGCACACATAGACCAACAACTATTCACACTCACAATCACACCTAAGGACAATTAAGCGTGCTCAATGAACTTACCATGGATGTTTTTGGAATGTGGGAGGAAACCGAAGTACCTGGAGAAAAACCACGCAGGTACGGGGAGAAAATGCAAACTTCACACAGGAAGGCCAGAGCCCAGGGACGAAACCTGGAGCTCTGCATTGTGAGGAGGAGATGCTAACCAGTTGACCACCATAGTGCCTGTTATGTTATTTAGTGATATGCATATGATAGTGTGTTTTGAATGACCCCCAGATTCTTAAAATGGCGGAAAGGGGACACTAAGGAGTGATCAACTGATACAGTATAAATAAACAGTCAGCTGTGGACAATGTGTATTTCATGCCAACAATTAGAACTTCTGCTTTGTCACTGTTTAGTTGCAGAAAGTTAGAAGTGAGCCAGTTGCTCATTTCTGATCAACAGTAGGTGAAGGAGGATGAATGTGATGAAAAGTTATGATAAGGGGAAGGAGGTAGCTGATGAAAAGCAGGGGTTGCAGTTCAGAGCCCTAGGGCACTCCTGAAGTCCCTGGGTAAGCGGTCCAACCCTTTTTTATTTGTTATTAAAATGTTTATTTTTTGTTTGCCTTCTTGGTGGTGTTGTTTGGAGTTTTTCACACATTTAAACCGCTAGTGCTATTGCCTTCTTTGTGGTGTCAGTGTTGAAAATTAAAAAGCATGAACACTTTTTTTTTTTCATGTGAGCTTTGAGTAAATGAATAGATGACTGTGTTTATTTTCATTTGTATTGTTAATATGTGAGGGTTATAAAGTTGTACAGCTTCTGTGTGGGGCAAAAAAGTTGTTTTTTTGTTGTCCATTTAGTGGGTGTGCTGAATTGACTGAATTTTGCACACACGCATGCACATCATCACATCAACACACACACACACACTTCATGTGCCCAGTCACGGTCAGAGCAGACAAACAACACGTGCTCTCTTGTCACTGTGGAAACCAGAACATAATATGGAGACACCTGACTGCTGAATCAAGGATGCCCATATCCCATGTCTATGTCATTAGTGTAACATTTTCTACTGTAGCATTTCACGTTAGCATTTTAAGGTTTGTAATTACATTTCTTATTATGGGTCACGCAGTTTAAACTAACTGACTTCAACTTCCTGGCTGGTCACAGAAGACAGCTTGAATTTAGATAAAGGTCAAAGCATGAAAGAGTTGACACAGGGACAGCCAGCATGGCAATGCATGCCTCGGAGTGTGCATGTGTCTTAGCGTGGCTTATCATATACCAGTACATGGGCGCATGCGATGTGCTTAGCATCGACGGGGTGGTAATCTGTAAATCTGCTTTGCCTTGGGCAGGTGGTGTTAAACTTGGCAAGTGAGAGAAAATAAAGGACAGGCGGGGTGACAGAGACTGACGGGGATAAGTGTGAAAGAAAAAGGGAGGTGAGTAGAGATGGCGAGTGGCAAAAACAAAAGCTCTCCCACTATGAACATACATGACGGTGTCTGGAAAATCGATTACAGTCAGTGTCGCTCTTCGGTTACTCTGTTGACCACTCAGTTAGCGGAGTGAGAAGCTAACCCAGGTGCACATCCAGAAAGTGATGAACTCAGACAAAGCCTGAAGGGGAGGCTAAAGGAGGAAGAGAGCGTCAGCGAGCAGACAGAGGAGAGAGACGAAGGAGGGAGGGGGAGGGCGTGAGCGAGAATGCGATAGTCCACGTGACGTTGGCTCAGCTACTGCGGGCTATTACATAAGTACAACCCCTGCCCTCTCTCCACATGGATTGAACAGACGCCGCTTCTCTCCAATCCCTCACTCTGCAGCCGCCGCACACTTTTTTTTTCCCCCTCTTCCGCTCACGTGGATCCTCACATGGCTGCCTCCCTCCCTTCCTCCTCGGCCCCCCGCCTCACCCCCAACAACTCATCACACCCCTGGGGAGTCACCAGCCTCTAATGCTAATGCTGTCACTCCGTCTCCCTCTCCTTGTCTGGTTTTGTCTCTCTCTCTCTCTCTCTCTCTCTCTCTCTCTCTCTCTCTCTCATTATTTCCATCAACTTCTTTCGCCCCTTCTCCCTGCTTCCCTACCTCCCACTGGGCGGTGAGGCTGCAGCTCCACGCTCAGGGCTATGAGGATATGACAGAGGCCACAGAGACATGCTTGAGCACACACACCTACACAACCAGATATTCATCCTACCTCTGTCTGGCTTTTTTGAATGCCCTGCTCCACAGTTTAAAGAGAGGCGATCCACTCTCTTGGATCTTATTCTGCACCAATGGGGCATGATTAGATAAAGAGATAATGAGAATATCATCAAATGTAAATGGAAAAGGGTGAAGGGAAAAAAAAAAAAAAGGTACCAGGAAAAAAATGATGTCTCTTAATTTGCTGAGAGGTTGCGTACATTTCTTCAGGGAATTCAAGTTTTTCAATATTATTCTTCTGCGCATAATACTGCTCATTTTGTCTATTGGTAATTTTTTTATTCTACTAGTTTTGACCCTTCAATCTTGGATTCAGTTTAGAGATGTCAGATGACGGCGCATGAAAACGTCCCCTTGAGCTGTGACCGTAGGAGGTTCTTTTTCTCTAGGACTTTCTTGGGCTGCTTTGCTACATCCAGCACAGAGTGTCTAGAACAGGGGTGCCCAAACTTTTTGGACCGAAGATCAACTTTTCGATCAACCAACCTCCTGCGATCGACCCTTACTGCGCGCGCGCATGCACACGCACATGCACACACACGCTACGATGAGCAACGGCCTGACACGGAGGCAAGCGATGCACTTTTGCAGCCTGTAAACTATCGTAGCTCACACGTACCGTTTTAAAGTGCTTCCCTCGGCACTCTAGATTCCTATTCATTGCCCGTGCCCTCTGTGATTTTTATGAATGAGAATAATGATAACAATAATGATTACAAGCGCAACAGCTCTGATCACAAGCTGCAATTGCAGACTGCTGAGCGCTAATAACTTCCGGTGACGTAGGTTAAAGATTTACCGGCTTTATTTTATTTTATTGCAAAACTTTTGTGAAAATGAGACTGATGGTATGATTAGGGTGCAGCGTATATTAACACAAAAAAAAATATTCCAAACATGCACAAAGGCACACAAATGGTTGTTTGTTTGTTTTTTCCTCTGCACCCCTCGCGTTCGACTTGGGACCAGTCCGCGATCTATTGGTCGATCGCGATCGATGTAATGGGCACCATTTTATTTATATTATATATACCGTAATTTCCGGACTATAAGCCGGCGACTTTTGTCACACGCTTTCAACTCTGCGGCTTATTTAATGAAGCGGCCTATATAAAGACTTTTTTAACGGCCGCCTGTGTACCGTCTTTCTTTGTAAATATCTCATGTAACAATATACCTGCGGCTTATAGACGGGTGCGGCTTATATGTTTTTTTCCTTTATGTATATAATCAGGTGCGGTCTATAGTATATATATATATATATATATATATATATATATATATATATATATATATATATATATATATATATATATATATATGGCCTCTCACTGAAATACATTTCCAAATATTTTGCTTTTATGGCTCTCTTAGTCAAAAAGGTTCCTGTAATAAGCCAACTCTCTCACTAATGCTCACAATAGTAACATACAACATACAGTACAATACAGAAGTGATACTGGGAATACAAAAAACAGTCATCGAAATAAGGAACACCAATACCCATAGAAGTGATGCAAGCTTGTGTCTACAGCAAAATAAAGTCGCATATCCTGAGAGGAGGAACTTCCTCCATGCCTCGAAGCAAATCTCATGCAGGTGGTTAACGACCTGACTTTTGCAGTGCACTCGCTGTACTTTCCACCCAGACAAAAACACTCACATGCGGTCACTTCCCTCAATCAGGTGATGTTATTCCCTCCCCGAAACCAAAACCAAACGTGTCCTCCACACACACACCACTGCGGTATTGATTTGCTTGTTCAGACATCACCCCTCATCCTTCCCCCTGCTACTCTCCCTCTCAGTCGGTGTCCTCAAGTGCCTCCTATCCTTATGTAACTCAGAAAGGCCCACTGCATACAGATGAGGGAGATTCTTGGCTCACAGACATGGAAGAGAATGAGGGTTGCCGGTAGCAGCAGAGCATTGCTGACACTTAGAAACAAGGCGAAGTGGATAACAATCTTTGGGAGGGGGAAAAAAAATGTTCACCTCATTACAAGCAAGGGCTTTCCATCTGTGAGCCAAAAAAAAGGTGGGGTGACTACTCACAGACTCCTGAAACCAGTCCTTTTTGTCCAGCATCTCTCTGAGTGTCTTCAGGATCTTGATGCAAAGCTTTTCCTCTTTGTCCATCAGCTTTTTGGTGTGTTTGATAAGCCTGCCAGAGTGATAAAATCATGTATAAGCTCCAAACATATTTTGCTTTTTTTTTTTTTCCTAGAGGCCACATGACCCAGCTTTTTTGGGAATGTGTTCCAGCCTTGAGATTCAAAGTTAATGATTATTTGCAATAAAACAAAGTTTATCAGTTTGGACATGAAATATCTTGTCCTTGAAGTTTATTCAATTGAATATAGGTTGAACATGATTTGCAAATCATTGTACAGTATTCTGTTTTTATTCATGTTTAACACAACACCCTAACCTTATCGGAAGTGGGTTTGTAATTAAGACAAGAGCAGGCTAAGGCAAAGAGTTCGCATGGATGGTCCATCAGTCCGTCACTGATGGACGCCGGTTTTATTGACGACTGACAGAAAGAGACCCCGACTGTCTCGTGTGTTTGTTTGCGGGGGTTTCTTTGGAATGACTATGTTGACGATATATGATTGAGAGTGAGTGCTCTTCCTTTTCAATAGGATCTCTGCAGGCGCTGTGATGGACAGCTATGACTGCAAGAGGAAGGTAAGATGTCTGCAGAGCGTTCTGTTAAAAGTTTAATAAAATTAGCAGACAATTAAGCCATTAATGTAGGCAGCGCTGCGTTCTAGAATTGCCTTATTTGTTTTTATAAACAATTCATGGTGAAAATATTACAAAAGTGATCGGAGATTGTTGAATCTAAATAGATGTGATTTGTGTTCACACGCCTGATGAGGGGATGATAAGGACCATAGGGTGATCCTTGATATGAGTGGGTTGCGAAATACTGTATGTCGAGTGAAATTCACCAAGTTAAAAAGGTCTGTAAACACACTTGGCAAAAGAGAACAAAATTACTTAAAACAATAGTGACGTTCAAACCTTGGGAATGCACCTAGTGACTTTTTTTTAAATCACTACATTTGTGAAATAGTTGCTACACCCTTTCCCATCTTTCCCGATTTATTTAAAAATAAAATGTAGCCGGGAAGGGACATTTCAAATGAACCAATGCTGCATTTGTGCTCAGTCAAATCTGACAAAACAATCGAGATTCAGATTTAATATCAAGTTCTCGTGAAGAAATAATTTGTTATTAAGTGATCTGATATTAAAAAGAGATACTTTGAAAGTCTTTTGCGGATTAGAAGTAGTCGTCGTCTGTCGAGTAAAAAACAAACAAACAAACAACAACAAATGGACTAAATCCTTATCAAGTTGTACCACTTTACCAAGGAAAACAAACTCGTGCAAGTTCAAAGGAAGGCTGAAATTACATTTGACTTTCAGAGTAGTTTATCTTAGTGGAAGATGAAAACTTGACATGTCAACTGGAGCTTGCGAAGTTTCTGTTTTACTTGAGCCTTAAATCTGGTGCGATAGTGACTTACTTTGACATGAAAGCTCCACTCTCACAACGCAGGCGAGCGGCCTCAGGAAACAGCAGCTCAGGACTGTGGAGGACATCCACCAGCACGGAAAACTCGGCTTGAACCATCGGACTGAACTGCTCTTCCAAATGGGACACAACACCCTGCACACGCATGGGCACATTCATTAATTCATTTGGAACCAAAATGATTGAAAATCTGATTTCGTTTTGGAAGAAAAAAAATGTATGTAAATGGCGAGCGTGCGTGGGTAATAACGGGGAGGCATCTGTGCCAGTTTGTGAACCGCCATGGCTATTTGATGTCTGCTCCACATGTCAAATAAAAGTATTAGCTTTGTTCAATTCCTCCCAAAAATATTTTGTCTGCCCGGGAAGATTGGCCCGATCTTGTTCGGAAGTGAATGCCCCTTCTACAGCCGCAATTATCCACTACTAGTGGCACTAGACATGCCTCCAATAAACAAAAACCAGGCGGTTGCTTCTTCCGGTCAAGTGATTTGAAAATGACAGCGCAGTGAGATCAAAGACAGACTGAAATAAAACAAGGTAGTCTTCATTTAAATCGATGAGACTCTGCCGAGTTGTAATGCATGCGGGCGCTGATCCGTTACTGAAAAAAAAAGATTATGTGAGAAAGAGGTTTCAGGTTGAATCACTATTTTGGTAATCAGAACTCAACATTTCTTCAGTTCTAGCCCCTTTATATTTAAACACAGTTTTATGTTATTTCCCTTAAGAAACAATTCAAAAATGTGGTGCCCCTACAGGCAGTAGGATTTAGGGCAGGCATTACTCCTGAGTCGCTTTCATCATAGACTTACAGACGAGTAGTTAATTTCTTAATTGCCACATTGAATTGACCGTGAATTGAAGGCCAAGCATCCTTCTGAAACTTGATTACTTAAATTAAAGCATACTCTGGAAAGTTAGATGAAATGAAATACCCTTTTAATTGTATCCTACAAATCATTTGCATTCACTTCCCAATTATTGTACATTTAAATGAAGTTAGCTTATTAAATTAATGGGGGAAGAAAGCATTTCTTAGTTTCAAGTAGTTAATGCACTATCAATGAAAATAACTGAATGCATACTTCAGCATTCTCCATTCTGCTGATAGCTATTTCTGATTTTGGGTACTAGATTAATAAATACCTGCAACTTTTCAATGATGGTCTTGTAGTCAGGGCCGCCCAGGTTCTCCTTGCGGGGCCGCGTGCGAGCAGAGCTCCTCCAGTCCTTTGCCGCCCGCTGAACCATGTTGCTGTGGACCTTTAGAGACAGCGTGTTGACCTGACTATCCAAATCTACTGGGATTGCTATTGCCCTTGCCTTGGCTGAAAGAAAAAAAAAAAAAAAAAAGCACTGAGAATTAGTGAAACCATTTTCATCCGAATGAGTTGAAATGAGACATTTTCCGTCAAATTGAAATAGGACTTACCAACATCAGCGAGTGTCCTGATGCAGTTCTCAATATTTGCCTTCTGACTAATCCATGTGCAGTTGTAGAGCCTGAACGCTGACTGGAGCAGCTTGATAAAGATGGATTGGTTTGTCTGTTGCAAACGGAAGACACAAAACCCCCTTGGAATGAAGTGCGGTCCAAATTGTCAACCAATAAACTTGAAGCAAATCTAGCGTATGATAACAACAATTAGCTCTTAACATAAAGTTCGTGTGAAAGACTCTCTAATGCATAGTAGTTTCATTATTAAATAACCAAACACTAAATGAACGTCTCTACCCTACCTTACAACTGAACTAAGCTCCTAAAGAGTGCTATTATGATTATGGTAATAATAATAATAATAATAATAATGAGTCCTATTGCCATTATGATACTCTGCTGCAGAATTAAAGTTATAAACAATACACAACATGACGTTTTGACACTGTTGGGGTAATACATTTTACATTTTATTGACCGAAAAGTCAGCAGTTTTGCAACACAAATTAGCAATTGTTACTAAATTAACAAGGGGAATGACTTTCGCTTTTATTTGTTTAAGAATGTAATGATACTTGTTAGTTAATATTGTGTAGGTTTACTTCTTGTTTAGGTATACCTGAAGGTTGGAGTGGTTCACAGAAAACGGTGAACTAAAGAATCCCGTGACAATGGCCATCACGGTCTCCGTCACATATTTTTCAAGGGCCAAATCGGCATGGTTCCGGTCTGTGGTGGTGTTACACACCTAGAAATACAAAGAAAATACTCTGTCAAGAGTTTTTCCTGATGATACCGTATGGGAATTGGGACTTGAAATTTGAGCCTCACTCTGGACATATCAACCAGGATGTTGTCGAACAGCTTCCAGATATGATTGGAGGTGTAGATCTCTTTCATTTCGACCTCGGTGTCTACATAACAGTGATTGACAAAGTTCACATACGCAGTTTTCACCTATACAGAGAAAAAGATAAGAATGGAAAAAACTTTAGCTCAGCTAATTTTCCAGAGCTCATTCAGGTCATGTGTGAGCAAGAGCCTACTCTAGCTGACTTTAAATGAAGACAGAGTTGGATCCCGGGCTGGTGGTTACCCAATTGCAGGGTACATGTCGATGAACAACTATTCATCACTCACATGCCCATACATGGGCGGCCTGGTGGACCAGTGGTTAGTGCGTTGACCTCACAATGCAGCGGCACCGGGTTCAATTCCAGCTTTGGCCTCCCTGTGTGGAGTTTGCATGTCCTCCCCGGGTCTGCGTGGGTTTTCTCCGGGTATTCCAGTTTCCTCCCACATTCCAAAAACATGCATGGCAGACTGATTGAACACTCTAAATTGTCCCAAGGTGTGGGTGTGAGTGTCAGTGTGAGCGTGGATGGTTGTTTGTCTGTGTGTGTCCTGCGATTGGCTGGCAACCGGTTCAGGGTGTCCCCAGCCTACTGCCTGAAGACAGCTGGGTTCGGCTCCTGCACCCCCCGCGACCCTTGTGAGGATAAGATGGATGGATGCCCACACCTATGTACTATGAGAATCTTAATACATATTATGGAAATAGGAACCCAGAGTACAAGATGAGTTCACACGGCCAGCCCCATGATTTGACCATACTTAGAAACTCTCAATCGAGGAAGATGTGCTAACCACTAGCCCACTGCGATGCCAACTAAACGAAATGTAGAGGATATGATTTACATTCCAGCACACAAACAAAATCTCTGCAGCAGTGGATGCAGCAGACAGATAACTACCCTTTGGATCCCTCGCACCCTTTACCTCTGGGATGCAGTTGACATCGGTGACAACTTTGATGATATCATCCAGTGGAAGCAAAGAGTTACATTTCAGCTCCGTGTAGACGTTCTTGCCCTCAGTGCAAGTAGCAAGCAGATCCACAAGCGTGTTGTGATAAGCCAGAGCTCCATCTTCATCATTGCGCTCACGCTCGGAGCCCATCATCTGAAGTAAGACTGGAAATGAGGAGCGGTCATTGTAGAACACCAGGACATCCTCGCCCCCGTTCACGAGCTGCAAGAACAAGAAAGATCCAAGTTTTACCATGTCAAGATCGAGGAGCTCAACCTCAGTTATTTAAGGACATTTCTAATTGAAATATTTGCAACGACAAATGCCTTGTTTGAAATTGAACTGAATTACTGTACTGAGTTTGACTGAACTTGATGCTCCTTAAATATCTGTTGATGACGCGTACATGTTTTAGGCAGCACCAAAACAGACGGCCATTTACCGTATTAGCCCGAATATAAGACGGTGTTTTTTGCATTGAAATGACATTGAAAAAGAAATGAACGAAGAAGAAAAATAAAAAATAGCGGTAAGAAAGAAAAGAGCAGAAAATAATAGAAGAGATAACAGAAAATGGAGAAACGTAGCGACAATCTGGAGAAAAGTGGGTCGAAGATCGGCCAGGTTGACCGGCAGCTGAGGAGAAGTTATGATGTAATTTACATTTCAAAAACCAGAAGCCATTTGTTTACGAATGTGATTGCACTTTAGTTTACATATTTAAACGTTCAGATATTAAGATTTGAATGAGGCAAAATAATATGCTTTTTCTCTCAAATATATTGTTATAATAATTTGTTTCAGATGTACTGTTATTATTTTCTATATAAAAATGTATTTGGTGTTCAAAAAGTATTTTTTTCAAACTTGAAACCTGAAAAAGAGGGGGTCGTCTTATAATCAGGGCCGTCTTATATTCGGGCCAATACGGTAATATTTACATATTTAAATATCCATGATTTAACTGCAAATGATTACGACTCGTAAGCAAGTCACGTGACAATCAAGACATCAAGAAAGAATATCTATTGCTGTCTAGGCAATGTATTTGTTTTAATAACTCATCACATTGCTGAAGATAATACAATACAGGCAAATCCCCTCACCTCAGTCATAACTTTGTCCTGACATTTCTTCACATACTTTCCTTCAGCTTTCACAATGGTTTGCAGGAACTTCAAGTACAGAACATGACGTCCGTGCGTTTCAATGCAGTGGACAAAGTGATGCACAACCCGGTCGCTGATTTCATTGCACAGCTGGTAGTAATTCATAAAGATGTGGCGCATTGTTTCGGCTTCCAGTAACTGTAGAGAAAAAGAGTACAAGCACAAGTGTTTGCAACACATTAGAATATTCGCTGATACGAGCTACCGATACTTGATCAGAACAGTACGCCTCGGAATTGTGATGAGAATGCTTGTTTTTTAACATAATTTTTTATAGCATCAACTTTTGCAGCGCATTATTTGCAGTCAACTTTAGTGTTCTGATCAGAATCAGAATCAGAATCATCTTTATTGGCCAAGTATGTAGAACACACAAGGAATTTGACTCCGGTATAACACGCTGCATTAGTATCATCATAAACAAGGACATGACAAATAGTATGAAAGGACATTTCGTAATGTAATGAACCGTAGTGCGGTAGTACAGTGACAACTGTGAGACAAAGTGCAAAGTATTAAGCAGAGCTAAAATGATCAGTGGTAGGATACAATACTATAACAGTTGGTGCAGAAAATCATTGAACCATTTTAAAGTGACCAGTAGCAGTATTTGTTTACAAGAAGTGTGCAATTATGCAGATGTCCTTGAGCGCTTTAAAGTGTCTGGTGGGGTGGAGTATAAATCAGTGACTGTTTAGGGAGTTAATGGCTAGAGGGAAGAAGCTGTGTAAGTGTCTGCTGGATTTGGTGCGCATGGATCGGTAGCGCCTGCCTGAGGGGAGTAGCTGGAAAAGGTGGTGGGCGGGGTGCGGTGGATCCAGTAGGATTTTCCGTGCCCTTGTTTTGATTCTTGCAGTGTGCAAGTCCTCAAGTGTGGGTTGGGCGGTGCCAATGATTTTTTCCGCCGCCCTAACGGTCCGTTGAAGTCGGATTTTGTCCATTTTTGTGGCGGCCCCAAACCAAACCGTGATAGAAGAACACAGGATTGATTCGATGACTGCCGTGTAGAACTGACGTAGCACATCCTGTGGCAGGCCATGCTTCCTCAGCAGCCTCAGGAAGTACATCCTCTGCTGGGCCCTTTTAAGTATCTCAACATAACTTACATGGTGCCTACTTCACCTTGCCCAGAAGGTATAGCGTATACATGTGTAGTACTGGTGTCATAGTATTGGAGCACTTCTACGAGTAAGTGAACGAACGCGGAGTAATTTCATTTTTAATCATTATTTCGAAACATGACCTAGCGTGACAAAACTGGCAAATTAGAGACTGTCGAGAGTGACCAAATCGCACATCCACTTTCAGTCTGGTTACAGCACACAGCCCTGTCACACAGATAGTTTTTTTCAACCAGATACAAATCTGGTTCGCAGCAAAAGTTAAAAGGGATGGAATTAGAGAGCCTTTGAGACAAATAATGCATAAGGTAAATGTATTTCATTTATTTATGTTTATCATGTTATTATGACTTCAAGATGGCGCCGCGAGAATGGCGGCCTTTACAGCAACTACTATACTTTTTGGTCTTCTACTTCCTTCCTTTCATAACTTTGCTGCTGTAAATTGGGAATTTCTCCATTGTGAGATGAATAAAGGTTTTCTTATTCTTATTCTTCTGTTATGGTGATTTCTGACACAAACAGCTGCTTCGCTCTGCCAAATTCACCCTCTTTTTCGATCTTTAATTGATTGTAAATTCCAAAAAGACAAAATTAAACCAGAAACATTTCATGTTTGGCGACTTTACAACATGAATAAGGCATGAGATCCACATCGCAGCCAGGGGTAACGTTGACTTGTGTCTATACTATTATATAGTTCATGTTGCACGTTTAGTATACATGTCGCATGCACATTTGTGACAGGCACGACTTTGGTCAGTGATGCGAGTGGGGTGGGGTGGGGGTGGGGGGTGAATTAAGGCTTCATTAAAATCTTGCTGACATGTCAAAAAAAAACAAACTCCACTACGCCATTATGTGCAGCGGATAAAGTGTCCTTCAGTTTTATTGTAGTGCTTTCTCAAATACGATTCCAATCATACCCACCCCTGGAGTGAGGAAGAGATTGAGGTGTTTATGTAGCAGGAATTGGTTCTGTTGGTTCCCTCTGCAGAAGTTCTGCAGGAAAGCATGTGCCAGGGTCATGATCTCATTCATCTTATCATCACTCTGGGAAAGAACAATTAAAAGAGAGGCAACGGGAGTTACGGTCAGGCAGTTTGTCACAAGATATGTCACCCGGCAGTGGCGGTTCATGCTCACTTTTTCAAAGGGGATCTGAAGGAGGTCCAGCACCACTGTATGAGCCCCCATGTTCTTCAGAAGCCGCTGCTGCTGTGTACGGATTTTTTTACCATGGTAACACAGTTTACTGAGCCGCAGCAAGATCTACATATGAGACACAAATAACACTCTATTGACAACTGCCAGACAGAAGTGCTCTTGACATCCAATGAGAAAGAAATGTGAAGAGACAGGCATGAAACCTGCCTCTTTGACAATGTTGTAGTTGTTTTCCTTGTTGCTGTCTATTTGAGGTTTCTTGTTCCCATCGTGGACTGTGCTCAGCCCAGTCTCCTGGCAAGACACAAAGAAAAATCAGTCATCACAAGCAATTTTAATTACGAACCGTACTCGGACATGCCAACAGCTATCAACGCCTCTCAGGAACATTCAGGACATTTTGATTTTGAGGACACAGAGGAACGTATGTGTTTCAACCAAAACAACAAACCGGCGCCACAAGAAAGACTCTGAGCAACGTTCACATTTTCTTAAGATTTCTACGATAGTTCTTTCAATAGTTTTGAGTGACAAAATATTGACAGCCTATTTGTTTTTAGTTCCGTTTTGAATGACTCAATATGATGTCTGAACTGAATAACGTAGCAATGGCGATTTACAGAATGGCATCACAAGAACTATCAGGTTGTATGGTCATAGATTTTAAAGAAGGTAAAATCAAATATAATGTAATGCTGAGAATATTTATTGTGCAGATCTGAAGAGTAAAAGCTACAACGCACCACTCTGTTTTGCAAAAAAACAAAAACAACAGATTTATTTTTCTCTATGTATACTTTTTAACCAAAGACGAATTCCACATTTTATGACATTTTTGCAAAATATGCGCCATTGCTCAAGAAAGGTTGTTAAATGAAACGGTCATTTCAAGATGAACATTTCAACTGTGTTATGGATACCCCTTTATTTACCTCGATGTTTTGTTCTTTGCCCTGTCTGACACCAAGATCTTCACCATTGTAGACTCCATTCTTCTCCACCCACAATTCAGATTTTTCAACAGTTAGACGCAGTTGGTCCAAGTCGGCCTTGATCTGCTTGTAGTTCTCCACATCTTGCTCGGACACTAATAGCTGGACCTGGAAAATAGGCAGACACAGGAAATAAATAAAGCACAAATGGCAGTATTTAGGTTTAAAATAACCATTTAAATCCTTTAAGATACCACGACTGATGTCAACTTTTGTGTACCTGTTTGAAGGCCTGTAGCACTTCAGCTCGCTGACTGAAGTGCTTGAAGATGAGCTGCAGTGACCCAGACACCAATGGAGGATAGTCTTGCATCATGAGATGGACCAGAACCCTCAGAAACGTTCGGCCACCTTCATCATCAAGCTCCACTGCGCTTAACTCGGAGCTGAAATAAAAGGGAATTTGAATTCTCACTCACATTTGGACAATCAAGTTCATTTGTGGATAGAGCATTATGCACAAGAAGCGATCATTTAATCGTTTTTAACTCATTCACTCCCAACGACGTTTTTAAACGTCTTTTCAGACTTGGTCTAGAATTGGCTGGTACTGAATGAGTTAATGAGAGCGTGAGGATGGTGTATGACAGAAAGTCAGTGCGTATTTGACCTACCTCCCAGCAAACATGCTCTCTGCTTTTGTCGCAATCTCATCAATGTCTGGCTCGGGAGCTGGACAGAAATCAAAGTGTACAGCAGAGCATTGAGACAAGAGAAAATGAAGTCGAATCTTAAAAGGCATCTTACGTGTCATTATCAGGAGCATGTCAGTTTGAGAAGCGACACTCTCGGATAAGCTCTTCTCTCCAAACTCTTTTTTATAGATGGACAACAAATACGTGATCCTGTAATCCAGCCTCACACTCAGGATGAACTACAGAGGAGAAGTGAGAACACCACCAAATTGGCAAACACATGACCTTCAACCACACAACACGATGCGCATCGACATGGGAGCACATACTTGAAGGATCTCTATGATCTTTAGCTTGGTGTCCATCACCATGACGTCCTCATTGTCCAGAAGCATGTGTCCCTTGCCGTAGCGCAGTGAAGGAGATGTGTCCGGCAGGCCTTGTGGCACACCTCGACTCATCACCATCTGGGTCATCATTTCTCCAACGCCGTGGATCGTGCGCAGAACATTGTTACCTGGAGGAGATGGCCACCTTCACATATTTGGATGGCTGTCTTGTATTTGTTGACATGTTTCAGCCAAGCCACATTTGTCCACAAGAAAAGAGAGTATTCACTCTCACATTCACATCATCACTGAGCGAGAACCAATTGCATCAGTCAGGTGAATGCACCACTACGCCATCAGTGACCGTGTGATGAGCTAATTAGGTTAGATAGAATAAATACATGATATTGACAGAGGCAGGGAAGTAAAATCGCTTGTAAGGAACACCCACCAGCCTCTGGACTTTTGGTGAGCTTGTTCATGAAAGTGAGCGGGTGTTGGACGATGTCCAGTATGGCCAGTAGTGTGCGGGTGAGTCGCAAGAGTTCACTAAAGCTGTAGAAACCAAAGTAAACCAGGTTACGAGCGACATTCACCACCTAGAGGAGAGAAGAGTAAAATAAAGCCATTCAGAAATGTACAGGAGGAAAGTACTAGTGTACGGTATTTAAGCCTACACACACATTGTACAGTTATAGGTGCAGTATGCAGTTTTAAGAACAAAGCAAGACACTTTTTGTCATACAGCATTTCTATTACTTGACATGACAGTAGAATATTATTTAAATGATCTTTGGCTGTAATTAACTTAACTATAACTTTAAATGCTGTCACTTTGTAAATGAAATTGGCCAATCAAAGTCTGGAGAGACAGAAGGCGTCACCAAAGAATACAGTCAAACCTCGGTTTTCGAACGTCTCGCTTCTCGACCAATTCGGTTTCCGACCAAAGATTTCGAGTGTTTTATGCCTCGGATGACGAACAAATTTCGGTTCTCAAACAAACTGAGCGCACTTGAATGCACCATTTGACTCCTCTCGCCTTCCTTACACGAGGAAGTAGACGGGTAGACGAGGAAGTGATGCTTCCTCGTGTTGCTTTCCATTGTGAGCAGACGTGTTCAGTAAACATTTTTATTTTAAAAAGAGCGTGGTTTCGGTTATCGAACAATTTCGGTTTTAGAACAGCCTTCTGGAATGGATTATGGACAAAAACAGAGGTTTGACTGTATATCACTTGCTCATTTGAACCGCCACTCACAGAGCTTTGGGGCGAAACACGCAGAATGTCGCAAATGAGACTACTAGAGTTCCTTGGCCAGATTATTTATTATTTATTTATCAGATATGTATTCATCTCTGGTTTGTCAAGTAAGTTGATCATCTCTCTAATATTTTTAATTGACTGCACAGTCAAAAACAACACAACATAAAACCAGTCACATGTTATGTTTAGTGAACTCCATGAATAATTTATGCTAGCAAGGAAGCCACGCGCGCATCCGCGTTAGTTAGCTAGGGCGTATCTTTGGGCATAGTTGCGAGGGGGCGGGGACTGGGAGTGGAGGGAGCCTACATTCAATATCGCTGACAGTTTGAAAATATCATACACGAAACCAGAGATGCACATTCTGAGACCACTGTACCATTCTAAGCATTTCTACTTCTCCCTTTCATAATTTTTGCTGCTGTAAATTGGGAATTTCTCCATTGTGAGACAAATAAAGGTTTTCTTATCTTATCTATTAACTGGATATGATATTCTTTGCAACTTGTCAGGTTAATTATACCTCTAGAGTCAGCTCATTCTTGTCTTTTTCCACAAATGGGAAAGGCTGGCTGACCACATCCTTGAGATATTCTTCAACAAACTCCATGGTGGGTGCAAACTTCCTCTTCATCTCCTCTCTCGAGGAATCTGCTGACTCATATTCAAATCTGCAGAGAAACACAATAACAATAGACGTGTAACAGATCGCGATGTGTGTCAGTGCCATGTGGTCATCAGATATCTGATGCTCACTCATGGATGGTGATCTTGGATGGGATCTCGGTCCAGAGGCGCGCATAGCGCACAGGAACAACAGCTTCTTGTGGGTCACGGTCCACATGCATATGAAGCATGAGGCGACAGAAGGAGGCTCGCAGGTTGAAGGGCAGACAGTCATCAAACATGCAGCGCAAGATGAGATCCACAGGAAGCTGAACGGAGATCTGATTGATGGCGAGATACTGACGGTCCAGGCACATTTTAGCAAACAGGTTCAGCTGATACCTGACAAGAGGAAATTAATGAGGGATTGGGAAAAAGGCTGGTTCTCTGCAGTAAAAACTCACTTGTCTGATTTTTCTCATCATTTCGCTACAGGGTAAAAAAAAAAAAAAAAAAAAAAAGTTTGAAGACATTAAGGAAGTAACAGCAATAAGGCCACCTGTAGTAAGTGATGATATCGGCATCCATCTTATGGTTGCCTTTAGCATCCTGAGCCAGATGGCGGATGGATTTGCCATGGGGCTCCTTGTCGCTGTCGATCCAATAGAGCCAAACCTCCTCCTCTTCCCCGTCCTCCTGCATCAAAGAGGACTCCAGGGGCGTCTCGGTATTAGGGATTAGTCTGGATGTGAGAGTGTGACAGAGTAGTTGTTATAAAAAAAAAAAAAATCAATATATAAATAAATAAATCCATGCATGCACATGCACACACACACACACACACACACACACACACACACACACAAATGAAAATGTGATATTCATGTCACCGCATGTTGTAACTCACTTTGTCTGGATAAGGATATCCGCATTGGCGGGGTTGAGCATAAATTTGCAAATAAGCTCCTGTGTGACAGGGATGGCGGTCTTATTGGACACGCACAGATCTGAGAGATAATCCAAGAATCTGTAAGAAACCAGCACACACACACACTTCAGCAGCTAACTACTTAATAAATAAATAAACACATAAATAAATAAAAACTACAGTTGAAGCCACGGCCCTTGAGCTCATACTATTCAGAAAATAACCAATTGAAATTGTTCTGGTCAAAGATGCCTCTAAAGCAGCCTCCAAACCTGAAGTCGGGCAAAACCTCAAGTCAAGAGTAAGTGAGCGATAGCTTTTTCTTTATCTTTTGAGTGTCTTACTGTGAAAGTGGCACACACTTATATCAATCTAAGATGCACAGTACAACAGGATTAATGTGACAATGAGTCAATAACAATAATAGATGAGTGGAATATGCACAGAAAAATGAGCGGACAGATTAATTTTGGCACCCTTCCCAACAATTAGGGAATCTCTGCAGCTCATAGTCTGCTGACTCTCTCACTCAAATTAGCCACACACTTAGTTGTACAGTACACTCAAACTCTGTCTGGGGTGCTCAGAATAATATACAGTATCGCAGTAAGTCAACATTTAATTGACAATCACAGAGAGTGGCAAGTATACAGCAAAATGAGAAGCAAAGTTTTTCATTCTTTTTTTGCGAGGCGACCTGCCAGTTTCGACTTTATTAGTTGGTGAGGTGTGAGTGGTGACAATGAATTACCTGGGTTCTCGATTCCGTCTTAGAAGGCTGACAAATGTCTCAATTTCTTTAGCTGTGATGTGCTTTTCCAGCAGCTTGCGGTTGTTGTGCAGTAGAGCAGTGATGGTATCCTCAGCCAGAATCTCATACCCGATTTGAGACTGCATGATTGAGAACTTTTTTGCTATATACTCCTGTATGAACGGAATAGAAAATAGAATAAATATTCTTGAATTAATACATCATAATGAACTTTCCAAAATGCCGTCACTTCATGTCAGTGAGTGATGTAAGATATCAGGCAGGTATTTGGTGCCGTATATGTACAGCAACCTACGATCCCAGCAAAACTCTTTTTTTGGCCTGTACAGTAGACAGTCTGGCAAAACTTTTACAAAGTCTCCAAGTATCCTTAGACAACCTTGACTACTTGTGCGCTTGAACTCAACAAGCTCTCCATTCAGACGTGCCTGGTTTTTGCGATAATCCTGCTGGGAGTGTCGCAGCACTCTGTAGCAGAGTCTCAGCATATATTTAAAGTGGGAGTAGCGCTGATCTCCCAAATCCTCCAACTTCAACATGGGGCCATCACCTTGGTCTGTGAATGGGGCCTTAAGGATACCAAAGATCTGAGGGGGAAAAAAACACCAGCATGAGTCAGCTTCACATCTTCGGACTTTCATACCTCGAAGGTACTAAATCTGCAGGTCCTAGTAGTAGTGTCTCCCATCAATGGCTGTTTTAATATTAATTGCACTGCGCAACTGTTAAAAATATATAACCAAACAAACAACGTTTAAGATACCTTACCAGCATATCCAATACATGCTGATTTATATAGCGCTTTCACAACAGCAGCAGCTGTTAACAAAGCGCTTAACAAAACAGTTAACATAAAGTTTCATTATTCCCATCATTATCACCATTAATTATACTAATATACCTGTAAAAAAATTCCCTTGTTATAAATATTCTTCCAGTTGCAACTCTAGTTGGATGCTAGCTGCATCCATGGTTCTACACTAACTTTTGCACTGGTAGCAATATTGCGAACAACTTTTTCAACTGGACGCATCAGCACAGATTCGTTACCTGAGCCCTGAGCAACTGTGAGCTCCTTTTCAGATGACAGAAATTGGCAAAAAGGCTGCTCCTGACACGGCTAAAAATGGGTGGATTTTGCTACTTAATATGTATTCCACAAATGCAATAAGAATCACAATGCAGATTTTAGAATAATGAAGGCGCAGAGAACATATTGTAAAGAGAAATCTTAGGTTAATAGTTGAGACCCAACCACCCAGATACATATTGTTTTACAACAGGACAAGCAGTATTTATAATTCCAATATGTACCACTGAAAATAGACAAGCGCGCTGTCTCCGTAGCAAAATAGTGCGAGTTAACTCTTTTATTCCCCATGACGCATAAAAATGACCAAAAAAAACACAACGACCGGCTACCCATGACATTTTTATGTCATCTCCTTTTTCTTTTTGCATCAAAGTGCAAAAGGGTCAGTCACAGATCAGGCGTGTCTGCTTTGTAAAACATTTAAAATCTGTCCAGCAGGTGGCAGCAGGTGTAAGGCATCAGCCAGGATCATGCAAGTAGAAGTAGAGGGGGAGTAGAGTGTAGTTAGTAGAGTGTGTTTGCACCAGTAGCGATGGAGGAATCAAAGCAATTCACCCGTGAGGATTGCTTTTGGAGAAGAAAATCTTCCACAATGTCGAGGGAGAGGAGTTTCTGAAAGCAGCACAACGCTTTTGTCCGCGCAAAAGTAACAAACAGCCACAAGAGGCTCCGTGTGCACCAACATCATCTGCCTCATGTAAACGCAATACCGCAGCGTCAGTGCCTTCGCAAAAGCAAGCAAAGTAATTCCAGAATGCGGTCTATGACATTTGTTGCGCCCTTGTGTCAGGGCAGTTGCTTTATTTTATATCACACAAAAAAAAAATGCATAAATTGGATGGGGGGGGGGGGGTTTGGGGGGACACACATGCACACATGTGCACGTCCACATGCAAACTTAACACGTGCACACACTGAACTTATTGTTTTACTTCTGTAAGTAGTTCATTTCATCAGTTCAATAGAGTGTAGATACATTGTTTTGCTTTTGTGATGTTATGTTGGTTTGTAGAAGGAAAGTCTCATTAAATATCACAAATGCAAAAAAATGGTGGTGCCATACTTGAAATTATGCTTGAAGTGAATCCTGATCCAAAATGTCTTTTTCTCCGTTTTTTTTCCTCAGAAAATGGAAATCTCATGAAATGTAGCTATTTTCTCATGCTGATTGCAGAAGAACGGAAAAAGACAATCTTTTTTTTTATCTGAAAGAAGAGAGTCTTATCCTTCTTTTGGTTGGCTGCATGTTTATAATCGCAATAGAACATAAATAATCTCTGGGTTTGGTAAATCAGTCAAAATCCAGTAAATTGGCTGGGACTGAGGGGATTGCTCCTGTGAAAGTGGCTGGGATTGATTGAGTGAAATACATTTGTGACCGTATTG